>JAOVVA010000054.1:19659623-19688155 GCA_028565275.1 Leiocassis micropogon
TAAGTACGGTTCATCATGATTCACCGCGAGTTTTGGCGCTGTGATTAGGTTTCCATCTTTCCGCGCGTCGGTCCTCGTAGTCAAAACTGCATAGATGAGATAGGGGTCAGGAATAACAGAGAGGGGAGTGGGTTATCGGGGGCGGGGATGTAGGACACACACACACACACTAATGGATTGGGAATGACTGCTGTCTGGCTCACGGATTACATTAATTGTCTGAATAACAGATTACATTTTTGAAAAAATAACCAAGTAACTGAGTAGTTAAATGGCGGACCTAATGCATTAGATCATAAAAGTAATCTGAGTACTCTAATGCATTACTTTGTAACGTGTTACACCCAACACTGCTAGTTAACTAGTGATCATAGATGAACATTATATCAAACTGAGTGATTCACTTTCACCAACCAATCGGAAACCCACTAAGCACGGGGAGAACATGCAATATACCGTTTTTTTTGTATACAGGGTCGAGGGTGGCTGGAGCCTATCCCAGGAGACTTAGGGCACGAGGCAGGGGTACACCCTGCAGGAACACATACGGATACACATACACACGCTCATTCACACACTACGGAACACCAGTTAGCCTAATCTGTCTTTGCATGTCTTTGGACGGTGGGAGGAAACCAAGCACAGTGAGAACATGCAAACACCATGCACACAGACCCGAGGCAGGAAATCGAACCTGGACCATGGAGGTGCAAGGTGACGGTGCTAACCACTAACCCACCATGCGGCATCAACCTGGATCATGTATTACATCCACAATCAAGACACTGTTTTTCAGCAAAATCTACTCATTTCAAGTTATACTTCAGCCAGAGATTAAATTAAATTAAAAAGAGAGATTCTACTTCAAAAACAAAATGATGACTGAATTTTATGTTAGATTTTATGTACTTGCATTTTACACTGGTATGAGCTTGTTCAGTTCTACTGCTTGGGCTTTCGTGGAACAAATTTAATCCTGTTTTCGTAATCAAACCACATTAACGAGAAACAATAAAATGCAATAAACAACAACCAACAAAGCATGATGGTTAAATTAGTGGTTAGCGCTGTCTCCTTGCAACTCCAGGGATGGGGGCTTGAATCTCATCTCTGATCCTGTGTGTGTGGCGGGTGCACATTCTGTTCATGCTTGGTGGGTTTCCTCTGGGTGCTCCGGTTTCCTTCCACCATACAAAGACATGCAGTCCACGTTGATTCCAAATTGTCCGAATTGTCAAATTGTGTGTGAATGGGTGTGTGACTGTTAGGTGTACCAACTGTGCATGCAGGATGAGTGGTATACATAATGGACGAATAGATAATAAACATTTTTATAATGTATAATATTAAATTAACGGTACATTTCATCAGTGTTTTATGATGTGTACAAACTTGAGAGGATCTATATTTGATATTTTAACTACAGAGGACAAAGTTTCATACAGTGACTAATATGAAAATAGCCTTGTAATACTCACAGACCATAACTATTGGCATAAAAAAAAATACTTTATTCATCTTCTATGCTGCTAATCCTGATAGGGCACACACATACACTCACTCACTTTCTCACACTGCTTTGTCCTGTATAGAGGGTCGTTTGGGGCCTGGAGCCTATCCTAGGAGACTTAGGGCATGAGGCGAGGTACATTCTGGATACCAATCCATTGCAGCCACACACACACACACACACACACACACACACACACATACACACTACAGGCAATTTTGGAACACCTATTAATCTAATCTGCATGTTTTTGGACTGTGGGAGGAAACCGGAATACCCAAAGGAAACCCCCGAAGCACAGTAAGAACACGCAAACCCCATTCACACAGGAATAAATAAAACCCTTGGAGGTGCGAGGCCACATTGCCAACCACTACACCACTGTGCCACCGAGATTTTAAAAAAAATCCTCTAATAAAAAATGAATTTATAGGTTTACTTCTGGCTGTTCTGTTCTCTTTGATTTAATGCTTATTTTTTTATGTTTCAAATAAGTCAAAACAGATCTTATGTCCAAGATGTGATCATAATTATGTATGTGTGGATGAGCGAATAAGCTTTTTTGGAAAATACAAGTCTTACCAAGTTCTTTTCTGTTCTAGTATTTTTGAATCATTACATATTGTATTAATCACCCGAGCCGGCATGTTTGGAACCAGCTTGAACAGCAAATTAAAAATGACTTTTTTTTTTTTTTTTGCACACTGCATGTGACTGAACAGATGTTCCTGAGCTTCGCAAAAACAAAACGGACTCACGCATGCTGTCAGAATTCGCAACATCCAAGAAATATTCTTCCAAAGAGTAGTAAAATTACCAAGTACTTAATGATTTCATTTGCACCTAATACTGTAGCTGCATACCCGTCACACGACGGCTGAGATCGGTCAAAAGGTCAGCAAGTTGTAGTGGTTTTTTTTTTTCTCTCTCTCTGAAATATTTTGTATTGCGCCATTAAAACGCAGATGCCGCAAGACACCATGTTTTCAGATTCAGGCTGTTTTGAAATCTTTAAAACTCACATCATCTGAGGTGCAACCGAGGAAATATTTCTAGGTCTCAAGGGAGGCGAGTGAAGTTTACTCTCTGTGTTTATTTCGGTTGTAAATGCTGTGTGCTTCGTGTGATTTTTGGCTTTTGACCCTGCACCTAATAGACACCGTGTCCTTTAATAAGCACACAGTGAACGCAATGAACTGGCCACTTCACCATCAACGTGTGGGCAAAAATATTTGTAGCACATAATGTACACTTTTTAAAGTGCCAGTAATGCTAATGGAAACATTCTAGCAGACGTGAAGTAAAAAATAAATAAAGAAGAAGAAGAACGCTACCACAAAACCCTTTATTGTTGGGGAATGAGGCAGCTATTTTTTCCAATGATGTACTCCAAGAAAGAAAATAGCCATGTCTGACCACTATTAATAATACAATGCTTCTTCATTTTTCTTTTTTTTTAATAAAACAAGTGGCTCAAGAGACACACGAATTCACAAACAGTACTAGTCCCTTTCTCGCCTGCCATGTGGAAGGCCCGTGTTCAATTCCCACCCAATGCCCAGACCCCGGCCAATGGACACAGTACGGGTCCCATGTTTGGATAAAATGGGAGGGTTGCATCGGGAAGGGAATCAGATGTAAAACCTGTGCCAAGTTGTGTGCGGATTGTGGCGACCCCTCAACAGGAACGGCCGAAAGACTAACACCAACCAGCAACAGTACCAGTTACAAATTTGGAGACACCTTCTAATTCTATGGTCTTTCTTTCTTTATACCATTTTCCACATTGTAGAACTTGCATCCAAAATATGAGATGTTCAGTTGAGATGTTTAGATGTCCTTGTAACCTTGTGAACCCTTTGAAGCATTCATTCATGTACAATAGGCTCTTGTCTGAGGATCTGTTCATTTGTGATTTGTCAGGCTGGTAGTTCTAAATGAAGTCCTCCTCTCCAGCTGAGGTTCGTCTTGTTCCTGGAACGTTCCTTTTGAAAACTAGCTTTATTATTTGATGTCTTTTTTGCGACCACATTGAAGAAGTTCGTGCAGTTTTCCAGACGAACTGACCTTCATGATGGACTGTTGTTTCTCTTAACTCAACCATATAAGTTCATACTGTGTTACTCCGTAGTTTTAATGTCTTCAGTACTGTTCTACAATGCAGATGATGTGTCCAAAACTTAGACTGGTACTGTAGATGGAGTTGGCTAAGCCGTAAGTAAGTACTTGCATATTTTATCTGACCACGTTTTTGCTAAAACAGTAAGAAAATATACAATACCATAAGTATTGTATAAGAGGGGAAATGAGGTTGCTGCTCAGTTTGTTACATAAACAACCAATTTCTAAATTGTGGCACGTTGCAGCTTCATTAAGGATGGTAATTATTTTATCTGCACCTACTGGCTCTATCTTTGAGCCACACAGCATTTGCCTTTTTTCTGTTTTTTAAGACAAAGTTTTGAGATCCAAAAAAAGCAGCCTTTTGCAATGAAAAAAAAAAAATCTTATTACTATAATTTATTTTACGTCATGCAATTTAATTTAATATGAAGAAATGATGGGTGGCTTAAGCTTTTTGCACAGTACTGTACATATTTTTTTTGGGTGTTTCCCATAAAAGTAGAAGCAAGTGAACAAAAACAGTTTTTGCTGAATTAGGGCTAAATGGTAAATGTTGGCACGTCTGCGCTTTAGAACAATCCAACTTAACAATGTCATTGAATTTGAATGATGTTGTCTGGAAATGCGTATTCAACTCCTATATTGAGCACCGGGTTTAATAGGACGGCAACGACTACTTTAAGCCAACCATAAATTCCAGTGTCTTCCCCATCTGGTGTGCACAGCAAAGCTTCATTGTGTGCCCTTTAGTGTCCTGTCTTCAGACTAAGCAATTTATTTGATCTGGTTTAAGGAAAAGCGAGGTGATCGCTGTCTAAAAAAAAAAAAAAAAAAAAGAAATCTGCTGACAAAAAGACCAAAAGGTCTTCATTATAAGCAACAGACCTTAAATTCCCCCAAGACTAACAGGACTATCTAGTGAGTGGCATACCAGATCGCAGAGCTCCAGCAGCCTAGCACGATTCGCCATGGAAATAGCGACCCATTCGGCGGCCATGCCACATGGGCCAACTGAGGGGAGCTGCAGAAACGGTACGCTTCAGATTTGTTTTTCCAGCTGCTGCGCCCCTGTACTAAGACCCGTTTTGCTCCTCTTATAAATCATGCCATACAACTGAACATTGATTTATCAGCAGATTTAGACTGGATTGGCCTGCGTGAGACAGGAGGAGAGGAAAGAAAAATAGAATTATCGGTTTTCTATTCAGGATTCATGTGTGAGTGGGCGCTTGGTCAAAGGGCGCAGTCGAAATTATAAAATTCTGGATCGATTCAATTCTCTGTTCCTGTGATAACAGAACTCTATAATCGTTCCCATGCATTTGAAATTTTTCAAATTCTTTTTTGCAGAAAGATCTAAACTCTCAAAACAAAGCTTCACTGTTTGCGGCACGGATTTATTGTTCATTCTCTTGTACGGCAAAAAAGAAAAAAGAAAACTATTCATCTTCATCTTAATCTCATCTTCATCAAATAGAAGAAAAGGCTGTAAAAACTTTTGAAATATTTGGCGTACTTCAAAGATGGAGGAAATGTGGCAGGGTTTAGAAATACTTCAGGCTCCATAGATACAAATCTGAATTATGTTTTCTAACACACCTCATTACTCTCAAGATAAAACATTTATGAGTCAGCCAAGGAATACATGTGACACCTGCCCACTGAATGTGTAACTTCTAAAAATGAAATAACTAGTGCACATCTATCCTTCCTAATAAAGGCTCTGAAGGTTTGGTCAAATGGTTTAGGAGGAGTTGCAGATAGAAGAAAAGTGTGCCAGATGTGAGATGATGGATGGTGATGCTTTGCAGGCAGGCGACACAAAAACATATGAACAGGATTTTAAGAATGAGTATTTTTATTATGCTTTATGCATAAAGATGGCGTGTTGAAAAAAACTAACAAACAAACAGACCTGCTTTATGATATTAATTTTAAATGGGTCATATTAACCACACAAAAAGCATGAGGATTATGACCAGTCTTACAACAGTGGTACTGCTTTCTATAATTTCTATATTTGTGTAATCTTTATTATTATATTCTTATTTCATATTTTATATTCTTTATTTGAAAATTTTATACTCAATTTTTTTCATATTCTTTATTTGAACACTCTATTTTCTTTAAAATTTTTAGGTCATGGGTTGTCGTACAGGCATTTCACGGCATATCGTACTGTGTATGTGACAAATAGAATTAGAATTTGCTTTTGTTGCTTTATCGATATAAATAAAAGAAAGGTTTTGTCTGTACATTGGTCAGAAGTCGCTCTTTTAATGAAATTTCTGTGTGTATGTCTACATCACGCAAAACGGACGGAATTGAATGAAACTTTGCTAGTCTATTCAAAATGTTGAATAGAATGGAAGTAACGAGCAATTATGTGCAAGATTATGTCACAACATCTAGCGCTTTAAAAAAAAAATTAGCGATTTTCCCTCAAGGTGGGCGTGGCCATACATGTCACTCAACAAAGCCTATTAAGGCGATACTTTACCGTGTATACACGGAATATGCTGAAGACACAGAAACAACCGTAATTTTATTATTTATAAAAATAATGGTACGTACACTATGAAAAGTGAACCTTGCGCCATAAATTAAATCAAAATGTTGAGTAGAATGGAAGTTATAAGCCTTTACGTGCCAGATGCTGATCAGCTTATTTTTAGCTTTAAACTTTTAACTATTTTACAAACTCGGGTGTTTACGCTAGTTGACACCGATAATCAAGTTATTACTATGAAGTCCCGAAGCACATCAAAACTGTAAACACCAGCAAGTGATTTTTTATAAATGTTAGGATTTGAATCTTGGACTTGATGAATCTTGGATGAATCTGAGAACATTCCTCGTGTCATACCATTCGAGTTACAGCAAACAAAACATCTGGAAATTTTCCCATTTTACATTTAACTGTGAATTTGAAATTGCTCACTGCTTAATCAGCGAGCTAGAAGAATAATGCAAAAAAGTACTTTGAACTCAGACATTCAGAGGAGTACATAATCGCCGGCCAATAATGCCTGAATGGGCTAATTTTAGACTGGGATAGTGAAATATGCCTCGACCCAAAGAGGAGCACAGATTAGAACTGAAAGAGAAATTCACCATCGTTCAGCAGTAAATGGCAAAAATCTTGATGAAACAAAGTTTTCGTTGTTTTAGGTTTAGATGCCACAGTGGAACAAAATACAGCACCATACAAATAAGAGCAATTCATAATTTGTTGCACTTACAAGTTGCCAGATTTCACAGGTGTCCCTATAATGCGTCTGTTTTTGATTATCTTGAGCCAACAATGCATTGCCTGTAGTTCTTTGTTTGTTTCTGTTTGTTTTTTTTTTGTTGAGGGTCTGAATGAAATTGACATGGACAAGTTTTTAAGCTTGATAATAACCGCTAACAGTGCATAAAATCTGGCAACCTGAAGTCATTACACGATCTGTATCTCTGCCCAAATTACACATCACATTCTTATAAGTCTCCAGTGTACCAGGTTCGACCTGAGCTCATGAAACCATGAAACGTCTGTACAGCTCACGTGTTCTGAGTCTGTGTGAATTTCTTCCTGCTTGCTTCTTTCCCTCCAGACTTTACAAAAACAAGCTGACACCGCCTGACATTTAATAACTGTAATTGAATCAGACGCTGGCTGAAAAAAAGTCACACTCTCTAAGATTTCACCATCCAGTCACCTTTGGCTTTGATTACAGCACACAAGGTTGCGTGTGAAAATGAGTCCTCATGCTCCCAGAACCACTCTTTCACAATTTGAGTCCTTTAATTTGTCATCAGGGAAGAAAAACTCCACAGATGTGATAACCTGATAAGTCTAGACCTAAGCAACTGAAGTAACCCCAGATCATAACACTGCCTCCAGAGGCTTGTACAGTGGGCACTGTGCATAATGGCCTCCTTTCTCACCCTGATGCACCCTCTGGAATAGGGTCAATCCGGACTCATCAGACCACATGACATACCTTTGACACATCTTTACCTTCCCTGACAAACTGAACCCATTTTCTGATCACCCGTACTAACAAGTGGTTTTCTTATGGCCACACAGCTGTTTAATTCTCATCACATTGTGTGCGTATGAAAAATGCTAGGGTTTTAGGCGGCATGGTGGTGTAGTGGTTAGCACTTGCACCTCCAGGGTCCAGGTTCGATTCCTGTCTCTGTGTGCATGGAGTTCACATGTTCTCCCTGTGCTTGGTGGGTTTCCTCTGGGTACTCCGGTTTCCTCCCACAGTCCAAAGACCTGCAGATTAGGCTAATTGGCGTTCCCAAATTTCCCGCAGTGTGTGAATGAGTGTATGTACAGTATGTGTGTGTGCCCTGCGATGGATTGGCACTCGTGCCCTAAGTCTCCTGGGATAGGCTCCAGGCCCCCTGTGACCATGAATACAGGATTAACCGGTATAGACGATGAGTGAGTGAGTGAGTGAGCTATGGTTTTTACTGTTAATTTGCAACTTCACCAAACATCTAAGTAATCTCCGTTAATGTTTTTTTTTTTCCGAACACAGTTCATCCACAAAGTTGATGGTTCAGCACTGTCCTTCCAGCTTTTGAAGGATTCCAGTAATTTCCTAAGGAATCTCCTTAGTTGTTTTCTATTCCATGACATAGACCAATTATACGACCCTTCTGAAATGGCAATTTTATTTTTTTGGGCCAGGCAGTGTGTGTATGTATGACATCAAATACGATGGCTGTACCGAAAGTAATGCCAATGCGGGCAAACTTTTTTTTATTAACCGATGTACTGTAGGTCGTTCAAATTGGTAGAGTAACTCTTCCTCTATACAAAAATACTACTCAACATAGTCCCAATCACAAGTGATTCATTTGCACCATCATTGAACCTTACTCACTCATCTTTTATACCGCTTTATACTGTATTCAGGGTCGCAGGAGGCCTGGAGCCTATCCCAGGAGACTTGGGGCACGAGGCAGGGTACACCCTGGACAGTCCATCTCAGGGCACGCACATACACACACACACACACACTACAGGCAATTTGGGAACGCCAATTAGCCTGACCTGCATATCTTTGGACTGTGGGAGGAAACCGGAGTTCCCGGAGGAAACCCACCATCATTGAATCGAACTCTCAAATCCTCATTACAAATCAGCTTTCTTGATGTGATGGTCTCCCATTGCGGTACCGAATGTTTATGACAAGGGCCGTGTGCACAGATGGATGAAGAAGTTTAAATAACTGGAAACCAGCATTGGAGACAAACCATGTAGTGTACTAAGCAAAAATTTCAAATGAGTGCATTATGTTTTATGTATTCATTACTATTATTATTAGATATGGCAGAGAAATGTGGGACTGCAATTTTTCATGTCTACAAGCCAAATGACATCTTGTACAAGATACATGATATTACAAGAGATTATGGGATAAACCCTAATACGATTACGTTTATTAAACATTGTAGTGCTGAAACACAAGGGAAGGAGGGAAAATAACATGCAGGAGAGAAGATAAGTGGGAAGTGAGAAGAATGAGGTTAGTGAAAAGGGCTTGGAATCTTCCGAAATTGATGGCGCCTTCACTTTGAAGTCTTTGCTTGTGTGATCTCCAGCTATATATTTTGTAATACGCTGTTCGGATTTAAACCAATTCTAATTGTTGGTCTATTTTCACTTTAGTTAACAGTTTCCTATCCAGTGATAGTGGCACCAACGAAATCATGTCTATCTGAAGTGAGTGGTCCAGCGTTGCTATCCTGTGTTTGGATGCTCTGCTCAATCCAATAGCTTCAGCCATAAAGCGGAACCGAATCTTTGGTGTAAACACGTCTAATAGCAGCACTGCGTTCTAGAGCCAGTATTGGCTGACTCCTCTATTTCCATTCTGGATTTTCCGTTAAATTGACATTCCTTGGAAAGAAGCTCTTGCTCCTAACAGCGAATCCTGACCATTATCCATTATACTAGAGACTGAGATATTTTTCTTCTTTTATTCAACAACATGGTCAACGCTCGAGCAAATTTAATGTGTTTCAGGGTGGACATTTCCTGTAAGGAAGGCAGACAGAACGTCCGAATAGTATAAAAGACCAGAGATGCATATTATGGTTAAGAATGTGGTGATAAATCTCTACAGAAAGTCTTATTTTTCCTCCAGCTGCTACACAATAAGGTCTGTTGAGAATCAGTCTGAGCTTTACGGTGTCAAATGAGTTAAACAGACGAGCGGTTCCAGAGTTACCCAGCATCACCTCGGAGTGTGAGGAATGGAATGCGTCCTCCTGAGACGCATAAGTGTGCAGCTGGCAGTAACTCCACTGGAACTGGTATGCAAATATTTCAGGCAGAAGACTGTCCTTGTTTGTGCCTTTTAAGTGATTGGACAAATGATCAGATCTGGTTTGCGGCTGATACGAATAGTCGAGACAAACAAAAAGCCGGGGGTTCCTAGCCCAGCTGAAGAAGGAGAAGAAGCTGAGAAACATCTGTTAAGATTTAGTAATGACAATAATGATGAGCCTTGAAGAGATCTTAGTCATGGGAGAATGCTCAGATTCAATGAATAATGTTCTAAGTAGCCACTGTTGGGCCCTCGGGTATGTATCTTAACCGTAATCCTTTTAAAAAAAACTGCTTTAGTTGGGTTACTTACATAGTTAGAGCATCTGCCAAATACTTGCTGTGATCAAAGAAAGATGTTGACTATCTAATACATGTTTAAAAAAATAACGGTGATAAATATGTTGAACACTAACAAAATGTGATTTTCTCAAACACGTGGCCACCCAAAAGACTGTCATCACATCTCGCAAACACGGGGGATAAACACTACGTCAAAGCCAGATTGTGTTTTGCTCACAAGGCGATATCCCGGACGTTTGGTCACGATACAGTGCACACACGCTCTCGGTGAACCTCCTACAACTCGACGGAGGCCCCAGGGGACAGAGGAGTGCGACGCAGCGCCTGGTGCGGCCCACATGTCTGAGCCTCCTCATATGTTTTCCATCCTTAATTAGCCGGGATGCTTGCCACGTTCAGTCACCAGATAACGGCGAAAGATTATGTAAGGTTCGTTCGTCAGTGCAGCCAATGCCCTGGCGGCCAACACCAAAGAAAACGTGCAGTGGAATTTAAACGGCCTCTGACCGGGCCACGACCTCCTGCCTGCAGAACGAGTGTGTGTGTGTGTGTGTGTGTGTGTGTGTGTGTGCAAACTTGGGTCAGATTTTAGAAAACATTGCAAGTATGAACTGTGGTTGGAAAAACACAACCTATCTTTGCTAACAGATCATCATTATTGAGTTGGATAACAGCTTAGATGAGAACTGTATTATTTAGAGTACAATAAAGCTACAGTAGTATTATAACGTTCTGAAACAATATCTTAGGCTGAGGGGGTGTAGAATTCAGTCTGTTGCATATTTAGTGAAAAACAATCATAAACTGTCTATTCAAACAGCAGTGTGGAATGTATGTGTAAGATGTTCTACCTTCGTGATAACCATTGCAAAACGTTTTCAGTATAAAGACAGCCGAAACCGAGATAACACGCAAAGCACTATAGCGAGGTGCCAAGAGGATGCTGGTGCTGTTTACTAAAGACATTTTTGACTTTGATAAAGTGAAATGTTCTAAATTTGTTTGACATCAGCTGCAAGTAAGGAATGGCCTGGAGAGGATACGCACACACTCCACGGCGTTCACGGTGTTTTCCTTCGAGCTGTGAAACTATTACTAAACCTGACAGTCTGGGAAACCCGTCCATCAATGTGGCTGAATTCTGGCAGGAAAAACAAGACCAAAAATCTGGCTTTGACCAAAAGCTGTTTTTTTTCTCCCCTGCTTGAACATACCTTGACATGTTCCGCAGTCTTTATGTGCAATTTTCACTGCAATTTACTCAATTTCTGGTCGGGTAAAGTTACATAAAAACAACCAGCAGTTCAGGAATGCCTGTAGATCTCAGAACTATAATGTATATATACCATGTCAAACATGTGAATATCAGTCTATCCTTAACCACAGTGACCAAAAGCAGCACGGCAGCACAGTTTTTTAGATATTTCAACTTTGACATTCAGAGCGACGTTCAAGTCAAACCAAGACCGTTGATTGTGAATAACAGAAAACGGTTATGAGAGTAAAAGCTGCCTTTATTTCTCTATATAAATCCCTGCTTCTCTAATGCACTTACCCGAGTGTTTCACATTTAGTGCTTGGATAGAAATTTTCTCAGTACGCCAAAGACATGATTGGACTGCCTGCTTCACATCTCAAACGCTGGCCTCCCAGGAGCTCCTAATGGGTGGAAATGGCTTGGATCGAGGTCAGTACTGTACAGAAAATGTGGTAATAGTGAGCAGTGGTAAAGTGGTCGCCCTATCATCCGGAGATCGCGATTTTGATTCCCGGGTGATGCTGTAACCTCTCGCAGCCGGAGGCCTAGAGAGAGCTGATTGGCTGAGCTCTCTCAGAGGGGAGGGATGAGAGGTACTTCGTACTCCCACATTAATCACGGCTCTACAGCCAATCAGGGGCGTCTGAGAGATCACGTAAGCGGAAGAAGCGGATAGCGCTTTCCTCCGAGTGTGTTACGCCGCCGACATTGGTGCGTGAGCGAGCAGTTCGAAAAGATGCGGTCGGCTGGCGTCACGTGGTTCGGCGGAAACATGTATATAGATAGTCTTTAAATGAAAAAAATGTAATCACAAATCCCAGTTTAACTTGAACGTCCCTTGTATACATAGTACACACATACAATCAGTGAAAAATACAGACAGGGTCTTACCCTTCTTAGACTTGGCACCTATTTTCAGTTTCGAAGGCCATGCAATCTGAGTGTTGGTCTCCTCCATGACCTGTAGGAAAGGCAGTAACAGATATTATAATATGGATTTATTACAGTGCATCAACATAGTACATTGAACATATGCACAGGAATAACAGAACTGCTAGTTGAAAAATATTAACAGTGTATAAAAACCATGTCATGGCATTTATGCCATTCTCTTACCATTAAACTAGTCACTTTTCAATAAAAATCCAACCCATAAATGCATTCCCTGATTGTATGTTAAACAGTTGTCAGGCATGATATGGTTACAAGATTGAATGTGAAATGAAAATACAATTGGGAACCATGCCTAAACTATTACACAGATCCATCCACATTGCTAGAACGTCATACAATTTCCGCCAACTGCAAATAGATCTTTCAAATCAGAATTTCGATTCGAATCCCATCCAACTGGACTCACATGCCCTCCGGAGTGCACGTGCCTAAGCGCGTATTGAAAGTGCTTGGATTATGTTAGGCGGTGTTAAAGTGGAGCTCGGTTTAAAAATCTGCCCTGCTGCACTGGTGGCTTGCCCTTTTCATCTGCTAATAGTGGCAAGAGTGAAAGACACACGTTGTGCTTGGCACACGCCATCGCATTCCAACCACTTGACTTCTGCTATTGGAATTAAAAAGTCAAGAGTACAGTCACTTAAGAGGTGATTAATAACTAACCGCTAACGTCCCATCATGAGCTGAGAAAAAAAAAAATTTATTCTGCATCCCACTGGAGTCCCTGATTCACATATGAAGTCATTACGGTATGTTGAAATGAACAATTTTCCAAAGGGAAAGAAATATTCGAAGCAAGCTTCATCAAATTATAGAAACATAAATGTTTTGCATAGTGCCAAGCTGAAGTTTCTTTCATTCCTGCCAGAGGTAGGTAGTCACCGAAACAGATGACATGCTAATAAATTCTTAGGGCATTTCACACACGTGTCTAGTGCTAGTTCTAGCGGGTTTTCAAGAGAGAGAGAGAGAGAGAGAAAAAAAAAAGAAAGAAAGAAAAAAACATAGCTCTCTTTGTCACGCCAGCTGCCAGGCCTGCAGTGCTGTGACTCGGCATCACCCAAGAACACATGTCCAGCTGAATGAGGGAAACGTCCTCCAATTAAAACAACCTGAGCTGAAACGTTTACAGTAAAAAAAGCCAAACTGTTCAGTTCCTTTCTGGAAACGAGGGATTTATTAGAGGGCGTAGGATAAGAAAAAAAGAAATCCCGCTGAATTTTTTCAGCATTACAAATGGACTAGGAAGTCGTCCACGGCAATCAGAAAAGTCGTAAAAGTGGTGGTGTTTATGTCCACCTAGTGGACTTGCGTATTCCGTCACATGTTCATGGAGTGTTCTGTTAACATTCAGACTCTGTTGCACAACTGGACAAGCCAGAATCCAAATTAGAGTACATGACCCAATCGTTTTGTTTTGTTTTTTTCTGCAAAGAGGTGATTTTTACATAACACTCATTTTTCTTTCCCAGACTCGTAAATGTTTTCACGATGAGCCACGGAACTCGACAGATGCCGTCTGACGGGGTTCAAATGGAACAGCCTGGGTCGCCGATGTAATCGCTGTCTGCACCCGTCACGTTGGTGTGATCGATTTGAGTCATGCTTCTGCACATCTTGTATGCTTCATTACGAATTAAGCGTGTAAAGGCCAGGGCTCCCTCGGTGGCAAATTTTGAAACAAATGACTCTGGCTCGGTATCGAACTCTATTGTGAACGCTATTCCATGCTGATGTCATTGCTGATTTTGGCAGCGGCACGCCCGTGTGAGCGGCACTTTCAATCAGACCACACACACTACCGAAGAGCTAATGCAGGCACTGGGTTCTACATTGTTAGACCACAGAACAGAACAAATGATGTATTTTATATTTGGACATTTTAACAAATTCACCTAGTTGCAATAGATAGTGTAAAATCTATAAATTTTCATGTTATGAACTACAATCAGTCTGTTGTATAATACTGTATGTGTAACCTAATGCATGAATTAAGAAATTGCAATATGACTCTAAGATGGTCAAGAATTAGATGGAGAGCTACAGGGCACATGCACCTCATCACACTACGATGATCAGATTTTGCAAGGAGCTGTAAATTTTCCCACAATGTCATGTTTAAATCTCCAGCTGAGCTAAGTGTGAGAACTGACTGCCAATGCTAGCTCTTCTCTGGCACCTGCTTCCTGCTCTAGCCCCAGTGACAACAGCTGTTCCTGCGCCACCCTTGGTTCCTGAACCTGACTCGGTCAGATGCCTAATTCGCACAAACACCTCTTGGCCGTTGTTATGAAACCCATCCATGCAAAAAAAAAAAAAAAAACTCCCTGTTTATTGATTCAGCTGAGTCGTTTGGGTGGGCTAACACTTAATATTTTCATCGAATTCAAAGTACACAGGGTGCAGGATCTCAAAGACACTCATGAATCCCGAAGGATGATGTGTTGGTTGGTCCGCCCAGTATGATACGCGGAAAAAAAAAAAAAAGTCCTACAAGCCTTTTAAAATGAGTGGAATAGGAGGTTGTCTGCACAGGACAATCATACTTATACAGCAAACATACGCCAAAATCTTAGCCAACATTATAACCAAAACATTAAATCCAATATTGTGTAGGTTCCACCCCCTTGTGCTCCAATAGGTAACGCTTGTGCTGCGGGGGCACCTCTGGCCCCTCGGGGCATGACTCCACAAGTCCTGCCGTGGTGTCTTACACCACGACGTTAGCGATAGATCCTCTGGGTGCTGTGGGTTGCGGTGTGGGGCCTCCACGGGTCATGGACTTGTTTGTCTGGTGTATTCCATGGATGCTGGGTTGGTCTGAGATCTGGGGAATTTGGAGCCCAGATCAACAATCTTGAACTCTTCGCCTGCTAAGCCCCATACATGGCAGGCTTAAATGCCATGAGTGTTCTGATACCTTTCCGCCGTGGCCAGCATCGACATCAATTAGTGCTACATTAGCTTTTCCGTGGCGTTATACGGGACGCACAGGCCTTTGGTCCCCATAGGCATAAGATGAGCCTTGGGTGTCTATGATCCTGTCACCAGTTTACTGATGTATAATTTATAATCGCTGTTATTCAATTCACCTAGCAGGGTTGCTAGTGTTGGGGCTGATCGCTGTGCCATAGAAGTCTTAAATATAAACCAGATGTAAAATTAAATACAAACCAGATATAAAATTAGCATCTGGTGTCCTTTCGTAAACAGCATTTGAAGTATATTCTGAAATCAGAACTTATTATACACTTCTGGCGCAATTATCTTACACAGTATGAGCTGACCTTTTTCTCCATTCTTTTTTTTGGGGGGAATTTTTCCCCGATTTTCACCCTAATTTAGTCGTGTCCAATTCCTCCCCGTCACTAGGGGGCTCCCACATTAAGGCTACTACTACTCAGTCGGGAAGACTATCACACGTTTCTTCCAAACCGCATGACGCCAGACAAATATTTTATTTTGGGGGGGGATTTTTTCCCCGATCACATCACTAGAGGGCTCCCACATTAAGGCTACTACTACCAATCAGTCGAGAGTATATATATATATATATATATATGTGTGTGTTTCCTCTGGCTAACTGCGTGACGCCAACCGAATGCATCTTTTCGAACTGCTCGGAGGACAGCGCTATCCGCTCCTTCCGCCTGCGTGAGCTCACAGACTCTGATTGGCTGTAGAGCCGTGATTAATGTGGGAGCACTAAGTACCTTTCATCACTCCCCTCTGAGAGAGCTTGGCCAATCAGCTCTCTCTAGACCTGCAAGAGGTTACAGCATCACCCGGGAATCGAACTCACGATCTCTGGATAATAGGGCAAGCACTTTACCACTGCGCCACTCTGAGGCCTTTTTCTCCATTCTTTCAAGGTTTGTTGACTCATAAGCTGGTTTGATACTGGTCTGTCTGCAGTTTCTCATGTCCTCTCTGTGAGCAAGTAGGTTTCTGCTACATTCCAAAGATGAATGAATAATTGATTTATCTAGAGACATGAGCCTTTTTTTTTTTTTTAAAGTTTCATTCTGAGTAATCATACAGTGAGAGCAAAACCAGCCTACTAAGTGTTATTCTAATCTGCATGACTTTGGAGGACTATAGGAGGAAACCGGAGAACCCGGAAGAAATCCACCAAGCACGGGAAGAACATGGCAACTCTATGCACACAGACCCGAGGTGGGAATCGAACCCTCATCCCTGCGACAACGCTAAACACTAAGCCGCATGAAATCCAACAGCGGCTTTCCTATTATGGAAAACTCCCTTGTGATCTGATCATTGCTAGATCATTGGCTGGATCTTTTCTTTAGGGAGGTCCTATAGGGAAAAGACCTACAAAGCCTAAAATCCTTAAAGTAAACCTAAACTCAGAGTCCTCATGATTTAGCAGCACATTCCTTCCTATTTTAAGCCTTATGTACTGCCTTTTTTTTTCATTCAGTCGGCTTTCAGCTGAGGGGGGTGGGGGTGGGGTTGGAGTGTGAGTTGTAAATGAGAGTTGACCTACACTCCACTCTGCATTTCCTCTGTTAAAAAAAAAAAAAGCAGACATGACTCTGCTTTTAGATTAAAGCAAAAGTCCTTAACCCTGAACATGACCTTTATATTTCACCCTGGTATTGTTTAGAGTACAGCTCGACTGTGAGCGATGAAGCATATGATTACGGCATCATAAACAGTTTGGCCGAGTTGAGTTAATAAACAAGCTTCTCATAATCAAAGTTTGCATGGGATTATAAATAATATTCAGACCACACACATGCAATTAGACAGATATACACCCTGGTTTAAGGCTTGAGGGAAAAAGAAGAAAAAAAAACAAAAAAAAAAACCTTGCCCCTGTTGTTTCAGGATAAGCATGCGTCAGAAAAAAAAAAAAGACAAAAACAAATCCATGCCAAGGAGAACACTTCATCACCGAGCTCAGCGGAAAGAAGGCAGACAGACAGTGAGCAAGGCCGTGAGGAGTCATCTGTTCGTAGGCGTGAGGAGTGGCCTGGCTCACATCACAGGCCAGCATGACCACTGTTTCCATAGTATCCCTGTCCTAGGGAGAAGTGTGTTTTTAAATTGGCATGAACTCTGAGTACATGCAGAGAGCCAGGAGTCTCAACCATCACTGAGGAACTTACCTCACAGCCTGTGTACTCAGTCCAGCGAGTGGAAGAGTGTGTGATGGGACAGACCCCGTCACCAGATCGCTGTTTCCATGCGCACACGTTTTATAGAACGGCACGGGTCATGTCCACATTTTCCTTTCTAGTTGGCGCACAGGATAAGTCAAGTTCCATATTCCCTGATATCACTTTTTTAATGGAAGTTTTATTGGTAGTAGGTGTGTTTACTAAGCTGGGACTTTTGGAAAAACCCATGGCTAAGTGAACCAAAGTTAAGAAAGCCAACAATTCTCAGGCAAGGTACTGTGTAAAAAAAAACAAAAAAAAAAACAGACGAGAAATCAATACAGAATTCCACAGGGAATGAATACGAAAGGGCCTTTGAATTTTTAGGATTTCATATCCATTCCAAGGCCAGATGCAAATGAAAAAGTGAAATTAATAACAGAAACACAGCACAATGTCAGCCTTTGTGCTAACAGGAGGAGGGTGTTTATTTGAACTGAAAAAGGAAGTCAGGATTCTTTTGCTACCATTAGGTTCACAGAGCTGTCAATTATAATATATCTATTAAAATTGATCTTGAACATGCTTTGAACATGCAGTGGAACAAGAGGAATAATAAATCCTTTATTGAAAATGGAAAAAAATATGACATAAAAACACCTCTGCTCAGAGGAGGTCATCCACGAAAAATCAGTAAGGAGGGCAGTAAAGAAATAACTCTGATCGAGCTAGAGAGATTCACAGCTCATAGCAGAGAAGCTGTTCGAAGGACAACCGCTGACTGACCAGACAACCCACAAAGCCGGGCTTTATGAGAAAGTGGTAAGAAGACAGTCATTTCTGAAAGAAAAAAGCCAAGTGAAAGCCCATAGGTACTCTAATCCAGTTAGACCAAAATCACCCTGAGAGTGCCAACGCCACAGTGAAGCATGGTGGTGTCAGCATCATGTTTTGTTTTTTTTTTAAATGCATTGTATCAGCAGGGACTAAGAAACTGGTCAAGGATCAGGCCAAGAGGGATGAATAGAACCAATAGAGGGAAATCCTAGAATGAAGTCCGTTCTAGTCTGCATAGTCCTAAGACTAGGGTGGAGGTTTTACCTTCCAACAGGACTTTGATTTTTAACTTGTTGCCGAAGTCAATCCATTTGAGAATTTGTGGCAAGATTTTAAACCTGCTGTTTATCAATGGGCTCCAACCAGTATGGCAGGTTTCTGAAGAAATTTAAAAAACAAGGTATAAATATATTCCAGAAGACAGCTGTACATGGTAAGGCAAAGTTAAGTCTATACTAAGTATTAAAACAACACATTTCTGCTTTTTATTTAAGGCATTGTTCGGATTTCTAGCCCAAATGTGATTTTTGCCACATCCAAATTTGAAATCAGTTAGGAATCAGATTGCTTCCATGTATTATGAACTATAAAAAAAAAAATCTAATCTGATTTTTTAAAATCCAGTTTGAACCACATCCTGAGGTAAAGTCAGATTCTAATTGGATTCCTAAAGATGTGTCTCAGCCTGGATACGTTGGCCACCAGAATCGTAACTGTTCATTACGTCACTCGCAATGTGATGCACAAGTTTAAGTCCACATGGTTATGTGGTATAGACATGGATCCATGGTTAAAAAATGAACAGGAAGATGATGGAAGAAGATGGAAATACTGTGGTTAAGCCAGCTGCTCTTCCTGAAAACACGGTTAATCTTGCATCACGGAAAATTCAAGGGCGCGGCTTTTGCATACTTAGCAGTAATACGGCCAAAAGGAGAAAAAGTCCCTCTGCAACCTCCGGCTAGCCTAACTGCTGTATGGAAATGGAGAACAATAGTCCCTGGACAGAAGACAAAGTAAAATGTCTGATATGGGTGCATTAGTACAGGCAAAGGTAGAGGGAATATACAGAAATTGGGCGATTTATGAGGAAATATCACACTGCAGACGATTCTCCGGCATCGTTACCAGAGAAACCAATGCAGAATGGTTGACATTATGTCGAAATTGGGCTGCCAGTAGGAACAGAGCCAAATCAGATCTGATCACTTTCAAATAACAGTGTGGACAATCAGTTCAAAATGTCAGAGCCTGTATTGACATCATCTCAGAGTAAGAAATTGCTCCTACTGTAAGTGGCCAAAAATTCTCAAAGTAACGCAATTGTGGTCCTACTTTTAAGAGTAGGAGTCAGAGCAATTAATCAACATTCTTAAAATAAGAAATCACTCCTACCTCCACCAAAACGTAGGAGACCTCCGGAGGTGTCCTAGCTGGTTAGGGGATGGGAGGAAATGGCATTCAGGCAGAGGAGAGACATTTTGGTAAGACTGAGTGACACGGCGCTCTTAAAGATACGTCCAAAAATGGAATACTTTTTTGTATGTGATATGCAACTAGTCTATTAAAGAACATTTGAACATTGAAACAGTGATGATTTGGGTTTGGCACAGCCGACAGTGTCAGAAATAATCTGGTATGCGGTAAAAATATACAGCACTGAAACTCGTGCATCTCAGACACGTATGTGCGTTTGTCAGCGGGGACAAAGCTCCAGAGACACGCGTTTCCAGTAGTGAAAAGTTGTGCAGTTGGTTGTTGGAAATGGGTCTCTCGACAGGAAAAAAAGTGTTCATAGTTGAGTATTATTTACGCTCATATGGAAGTGGTCGTGTTTGAAAAAAGGTGGCAGAACACATTCCTTCCCATACCTGTTCCATTCCCATGATCTTACACCACCTGATGCATACTTGTGGAAATTACGCGAGAAAACGCAAGAAGTCTGCAGCAAAGCTTTGTTCCAGGAAATATGAGAATGTGTGTGAACGACATGAACACTGTCTACAGCGTGGCGGTACACACACTCTTTGAACACCTATATTACGTGTACTGTGGTAAATCAACACACTAATAGTGTGTATGTTAGTTTCTTTCAGGAGAAATAAACTCACAGATGTACAAACAAGGTAATATTGTTCGTCTTTTCATTTCAGTACTGTATATTTCTGAAAGTAAATATAAATATATATTTATCCAGTTTCGAAATAATTTTGATCAGATTATAACAGTCCTACACAGCTCTATTATAGGGACTTGAAATAGTTTATTAATGATTATTGCAGTCTGATAAGTATAATGTCATGCAGCAGAGTCATGCATTTATAAGTTTTGTGTATGTGCATAAAGCTTTCACACAACTGCTGCTGATTTTACCATTTCGCTTTTCCTCCATTGAAAACCACAATAACCTGTCAAAACTATAACACCCACTATAATGTGAAGCCTACTTTGTGACTCTCAGTGTTGTAAACAGTGATGTCACATGCTTTTCTAGGAGCAGTCCTACTCCTTGCTGAAAGTAAGAGTAGGAAGTTTTATAAACAACTTTAAGTGCGATTCTGGGCGATTCTGAGATGCTTAGTAAATATGGATCCAGATTTGTCAAACAAATCAGATTTGCCTGCAGTCTAAACAACTCTCTTTAATGTTTGATCATTTTTATATATTCAAAATTCAAAAATTTTGTCAATTTTTTTGCAAGTTTATTTGAATTCCAGGTTCCGATTCCAAGAGTTGTGAATACTGATGCAAGTCACTATATTCTGTGATTTCTATGATTTTAGCATTTGAGTGTACAGCTGGTTGTTATTATAATGAAAAGTAGCAATCCGGAAGAAATTTAACATTTATTCTAACCACAGTCTGCTTTAAAGCAAAAACATCTACCCATTGTGTTGAGGCTTTCTGTCAGGCTCATGTTACTATCCCCATCTAGTTAAGAACTCCTGTTAAATGCTAGTCCGAGTACCGCAGTATTACGAACATGCTTTCACATTGTGCCCAATGAAAAGTGCTAATAGAGCCGTTATGTTCCAGGACTCACACACCTGCTTCTCATTACCTCCAGAACTAGTCCCGCTACAAATAATTCTCTGTTTACAGTCTGTCTTCACTCGATACACAATTGTGGGTTTTGGAGGGACTCAGGAAGAGAGGAATGCTGAAGTGCAGCCGCCACACAAGTTCGTTCCGTCTCAGGATAAGGAATGAGTCAACCCGGCAATAGCGATGGTCAGAAAACTGTACTGGGTTCTTGGCAGGAAGGGAAGATACACTGAAAGTCCCTTATCTATAAGTGGGGTATTGGATGTCTGGCTAAAGTCTCAGTCCAGGAACAAGAGTTAAAAGAAAACCTTCTTTTTGATATCTGCATTAAATATAAGATGGAGCAGCTGAAGTAAAGCTTAAATAAACATGAACAAGTCTTGACAGGAGATCCACAAGCTCAATCAGTCACATTTAATTCTAACAATAACAATATCTTTACTGCTACATTTGTCCTCCTGAGCTCCAGGGAAAGAGCTGATAAAAACCATACATCACGCTGCAGTAGTCTGCTAACACCCACCGCCTTCAACTGGAAATCCTCAGACAGTAACAAGAGCCACAGTATTCGTCCATACTAGAAAGAATGGTGAGAATTCCTAATGTTGAGTCTCTGTTGGAGAACTGATTCCAGCTCTCAGGATGAGTGTAAACATCCATGGAGACTGAACGTACCATTGTGCTCAACCGCAAAGCTGAGACCGCGACAGACGGGAACTCGCTGCTGAGAGTGAAAACATCCCGGAGCTCTGACAGGGGTTGACAAGTGACATGCAGATCACTCGCACAGGACGTAGTAAGGTGTGAGTCAAAAGACAGGTGACAGTCTGTTTAAAAAAAATGTTTTCATGTTTTAATTAAACCATGAAACTCTAACATATAAACCTAGAATATGGTGGAGTTTTACTTTTCGAATGAAAATTTTTAACTTTTCATTTAAAATTGAAATAAAATCTAAAAAAAAAAAAAACTTTATATAGAATCCGTGTATATATCATGACATCAGATTCGCAATAAAAATTGAGTCAGCACCTTGGTATTATGATAGCATTTCTATATAAAGATAATTCCCATCATATACTGTATATCTATCTATATATATAAATTTCATAATTTAATATACATCATTACATGTAAAGTGAAATATATATATTTTTTTATTTTAGTTTTTTAAGTCTTTTTTAAAGTCTTATTCATCCAAATAAAAAAATTAAAATATTTAAACATTTCACTTTAGCTTCAACGAGCCTAGAATTAAATAGTTTATATTTTAAGTCATTTAAATGAAATTATAGAGACTATTTATGGCTAGAGAGATGGATATAAAGATAGATAGACAGACGTTTGACATTTCAAAAGTTAGTACCCCTCTATTAATTTGTTTTGTGTAAAAATTTATTATCATAGCAGGTCTTAGTATTTGGCAAATACAATCTTAGACAAACAACAACATCTTTAACTTTTTTTCACTGAGCAAATATTAATTTAACAAAAATGAAAAAAAAAAAAAAACAACATTCGGGGAATACTAAGTAACCCCTTACTGCTTCCACAGGATTTAAAAGGGCAAGTTGCAGCCAAGTGCTGTTAATCATCAGCCCTGGATTAATTGATCATCAGCAGGTGTGCAGACCTCTATAAAAGCAGAGGATTTGGCAGTTTTCTGGTCTGAACATACAGGTGTGTTAACACAGTGCCAAGGAAGAAAGACGGTAATGGTCTTACAGAAGCAATTGTAGCTACACAACAATCTGGAAAGGTTTATAAAACCATTTCCAAATCATTTGAAGTTTAACGTTCTACAGGGAGAAAGTAAAAAGCATTCAAGACAGTTGCCAATCTTTCCAGGAGTGGACGTCCCAGCACATTCACCCCAAGCTTGGACCATGCAATGCTCAGAGAAATGCAATAAAATCAAGAGCTACATCTCAGACTCTACAGGCCTCACTGTAACTAGTGAGGGATAGTGCAAGTCCATGAAGTCCACTATTAGAAGAAGACTTGTTCAAAGTTCATTTGTCTAAAACGAACATGGAAACACGAATGAGGTTCACAAAACTGCTTTTGAAAAAACCACAAGCCACAGGACGTGGACACCTTGCAGTCATTAAGTGGACCATGAACTCCGCTCTATACCAGGGTACAAATGTGAAGACATCTTTCTGACAACTAAAATTTGGGTAATTTCGGACAAGTAACAGGACAATGATCTGAAGCACACCAGTAAACCCTCATCAGAATAACTGTAAGATAAAAGAATGCACAAAAAACCTCAAAGAACTAATGCAATGTTGTAAAGAAGAACAATGGACCAAAAATATGTCATGTACAGTAGGTAACAGTTACTTCCAGTTATTGCAGCTAATGGCAAAACTACAAGCTACTCAATCATGGAAGGTTTTTTTTTTTAATTCTTTTTATATTTTGTGTATAGATAGATAGATAGATAGATAGATAGATAGATAGATAGATAGATATAGCACTGCATCAGTGACTGGGGTTTCCGCATGACAGACGAGAAACCTACAACTGAGCCCCCAATGCCCTAATATATACATGCACCCACAGAGAGAGAGAGAGAATAAATAGGTATAATTTTTATCAACATTAAATATTTTAGCAAATTTATAATTTTACAAGAAATTTGTTCATAAATACTTTTGGTTCTCTGGTTCTTTACTACAATATATTGTTTTTATTTTTGGAATGTTCACGACATACTATTTTAGTTGTCAATAAAATAAAATCTATAGAACCCGCATATGCTTTAAAACAATTTATGAATGGAAACAGAAGCTAATAGCTTGTTAGATCTGCTTTTTTTTTAAAAATATGCTACTATTTTTGCTCCCTGAGAATTCCAGTGTATAATGTGTTACAAAAGGGTTACTGTCTTTAATGTAGCCTCAACCCATTTAATAGTTTTTAAAATATCTTTTGTGGGGGACCCCCAAAAAGGGGACCCCTGAAAACACAGGCTCTTTCCTCTCCATCGAATCCTTTACTTCTAACTTGGCTGACGACTTGGTAAATGATTATTTGAAAAGCCAGCACTGGAATTCCTGAAGCTCTGGCTGCTACTATCTGAAGCGGTTTGAGGTCCAGGCCACAACAGTCTATCCTCTAAAACGGGCTCCTTCAGCGTGGTGCGTTTATTTTCCCACACCTTTCAGGTTATACAAACCTTTTAGCCTTTAGTGTAAGCGGGATTCTTCAGTGAATCAGAGCCACGGCATGCTGGAGAGTGTATTTATTTTGAAGGCGTTACTCCGTTCTGCCTGTAAAGTAGCCAGGTCTTCTACAGGAGTGGGCCACCTGCCGTGGTCTCACTCAGGTCCTGGCTTGCATTTCTCACCCCTGGGCCATCTGGCGAGTCACACACATTCACTATTCTGTGTTTATCCATGCTGTGCTCTGCTCAAAAGCCTGCAACCATTTCCCCTATAAAAGGTATCGGAACAGGTCAAATGTGCTTGTCTTGGCAACACAAGGATTCAAGTCCACTTCAGCAAAAACAGTTGTGTTATCATTCACCAACTGGACGGGGTACGTAAAAGTCATTAATCAACAGCGCAGCAACACTCCGTGGCGCTTTGGGCGATCAGGGATATTTGACTATTCTGAAACTTTCATGCAACCAAGGCAACAGGGCACACTTGAGCCACACATGTCCGTATGTCGTTTGCTTTCTACACAACTGTGTAGGCAAAGTGATTTCGACCTATTTTATACCACCACACACGCCTGCCAAAGCTATGTGGTTTTCCTTACCTTCTGAAAGAAATCCTCACCTCCGTTCACCCTCCCTTCAGCGGCAGCTGTGGAAAAGAAAGGGACATTTTAGAAAGAATAAAACATCAGGCCTCACTTATAAATGTGTATGAATAAAAAAAAAAAATCAGCAAGTAACTGTAGCACATTTTACCACATGGCCAGAAGTGGAAAAATCAGTGTCATTGACATTCAAGCAGGTAGCGTGCACGAGCCAATTTCCTGCTTATCGGCAAAAAGATGTATTTGCAGGAAATGTGTGGGCTTGCATTAAGTTAAGGCTCATACAGGGCCTGTGTTCGCTGCACAGCTGGGTAGGTCCAATATTGAGTAGGTTTAATATCGGGGGGGAATTCCATGCTCCACTTCTTCAGAGGCGTGTAGCTCAAACACCAAAGATATCGGTCTTTTATAAGATTATATTAACAAATATGAAGCTCCAGACATGAAAGTGTTCACCTACAGTGAGTGTGCTTTAAGATAATCCATCCAACATGTACATGGAGCTTTTAAATGGTGCGGACCGAAACGTTTTAACAATAATCAACACATCCGGTTCAGTATGTTGAAAGGAAACTTGGATCCTCTTTACTACTGTATATACCACATGACAAATAAAACCTGTCAGTGCTTGATCACAGGTAATAGTGACCCAGGTTGGAAACATAAAAGACAAAGGGTAAACTGAAAAACTGGCATGACCTTGAGTTCATTTGGTGATGGAAATCCTGTTGCCACAAGCCTAGAAAAGCCAGACAAAATCCTCAGGGCGGATTTTAATCTTCGGAATTACAGGGGTGTCTGTAGAGTCACAACAGACCGCACAAACTACAGTAGCACTGCAGGATATAAGTCTATGAAACGATATGAATTACAACGCATCCTAACCTGTGTAAAATGATGTGCATGAGAAACACGACATATAAACAAGGTGATCGATCAAACCACGTTCTGATATTTCTGATAATAAAAGGCGAGAGCACAGAGTCTAAAGAAACTAAAGAAGAAAGTGCTCAGGATATAATGTCAACATACTGTATCTGACCGGGCTGTAGTCAATAAAGTCCAAAGATAAATGAGCACATGTTTGAACCATTAACTCAGAAAGGGACTCAGGATATAAATCATATCTGTCTCTAACAAAAACACTACATGCTAATCTATTTTCAGGGTTACTTCTTGTAAAAACTGTACTAACATGAATATTACCATATGAAAATATCAGGTCCACACATCTATATATCATATTTTCCAGACTATAAGGTGTGGTCTCTTTGGCCTCTAGCCTATATACAGAGACGGGTGATGAATTAAAAGAAAACCTACTGGATGTTATACTGCAGGAGTCATTTATTTTGCCTGCTATGGCTTACATTTGGAGTACCCTTACAGTGTAGCGGCATTACACTATCATTAATACAAAGTTCCCCTGAACACCTTTACGATACAATGAAAGATTTCTATAATGCCCAGATCCATAGGGCACAATGGCACACTGAATAGTCTAATAAGGATAACACTATGACCTCAATCCTATTGAACACCTACCATATTAAGGATTTTTTTTTTTTCTTTTTTACTGATACCTTCTACATCAATCCTCTCCCTCACGATCATCAAGATTCCAACTGAGGAAATCTATTTTGGTATATTCTTCAGTATACTGTACAGTGGTACCACGTCATACGAATTTAATCCGTTCCGGGGTCGATATCTTAAGGCGAAATTTCATATTATAAAACGCATTTTCCCATAGGAAATAGTGTAAATGCCGATCATCTGTTCCAGCCACTCAAAAAATATTACCAATCATATTTTTGCATATAAAAAAACATTTAGAAAAGAAATTAAGTAAAATATGAAATAAACAGACATTAAACCTCACTTAACCTTAATTTAAAATTCCTCTTGGCACAAAAATGAAATTGGCTCTCTTTTCTTTTTTGCTGCCGTACTTGATAACAGTTTTGGGACCCATGGTGCTATTTCTTAACTAAATCCTGCACAAAAAGCAAAAAAAATATATATAATGCAAACTCACTTCACTTGGCTTTCCACTGGCGTGAGTAAGTTTTGAACGGCTCCTGGAAGTGCACGCAACTTAGCCGGCGCTTGGTTTGGTCGCATATATGCCGAAAATGCTTAGAAGGCCGAGTCAAATTTCTTGCAAATTTTCAGTTCTAAATGCGGATTTTTTTTTTTAAGATGGGGCATTCATATGCCAAGGTACCGCTGTATTTTTAAACATTTTCAGAATCTATTACAAGATGCATTGAAACTGATCTAGTGGTCTAATGTTTTAATTACACACTGCACACTGTTTTTGTTTTAATATGTCTCTCACACACACATATACTGTATCTATGTATAGATACAGTATATATGTATGTGTGTATATATGTATGTGTGTATGTGTATGTATGTGTGTGTGTGTGTGTGTGTCTGTGTATGTATGTGTATATATATATATATATATATAGAGAGAGAGAGAGAGAGAGAGAGAGATTGTCACTGTTTTATTATATTTTATTGCAATGTATAAGTTGCTTAGGAAACAGAGTACAGACCTGTGAGCTCAGGGCATGCGGAAAGGGTGGATAGCATTTCCAAGTAGTGCTGCACTATTAAATCAGCCTTAAATCAGTATCATGATTAATTGAACATTTGACTCAACTATGATTCTTGAAAGATTGATTTGTTTGTTTTTGCCCTCATAATTCACTGACAAGTTTGTATTGTAAATAAGCTCAAATGTTAAAGCTGGGATATTATATCCTTCGCAATGTAGTAGAAATGGCGTCAGTTATTTCTTTCCATCTTCTTGAATCCTCTTCATATTGTGTATTTGTGAGTTTAGATATGCTTTGTGAAGGCACTTGTTGCAGGGAGCTTGTCAGTCTCTCTCGTTTATTGAGCCAGGAACTAGTCATATGCGGTAATGTGATTGTGCTCCGAGTATTGAAACAGATTACTTTTGGTGGCTGCAACTGTTTTTCATTTGACTTCTTTTCGTTCAGCATCTTCACTAAAGCCAAAATGTGTCCAAATGACAGACATGGCATATTTTCTTTGGCACAAATTGGGTAGTATGTTTTTAAGGGGACAGTACATGAACACACACCATGAGGAAAGTTTTAACTGAATAAAAAAATAAAATAACGTTAGATTGTTGATTGTTAATTGCTCAGCGCTACTTCTGAGTGTGTTATGCCATTCCCAACGATGCGTGGGCAGCAGTTCTAAAAAAACATGCTTCCTCCAAGGCACGTGATGCTAGCC
>JAOVVA010000054.1:19688255-19703625 GCA_028565275.1 Leiocassis micropogon
GTGTTATGCCATTCCCAACGATGCGTGGGCAGCAGTTCTAAAAAAACATGCTTCCTCCAAGGCACGTGATGCTAGCCTACGTATAAATTAGGGAGAAAATTTGGGGAAAAAATTGCAACATGGACCCATGCTATTATCTAATCGCAAAATACTGCAATTTCTTACAGGTAATAACCTGTACGCATACAGAAATTGATGTTGAGTTTTTCCCTAAAGTGTACTGAACTGGACTTTTACACATGTTAAAACTGTCCAATAAGTCGATTCATTCATCAGTGTGTTGCTTGTTCTGAATTTGTGGCGTGTATAGCTTTTTGTGTTCTTCAAAACCAATCTTCCCTCTTTTGAATACTAAAAGAATGCAGCATACAGAATACAGAAGAGGGAAGAAATTCAGCTGGTGGCCCTAAAATTCTTCTTTTTGTAATTTGGATTCAAAAACCAAATCTCCAGTCATTGTTCTAAAGGGTAGAAAACAAATCCTTGTGTCCAGACTTTTGACTGGTGCTGGATATTTAAACGCCAAACGGTGCTTTTAATGGTTATATATCGCAGTTAACTTGCGATCACAATATGTGTTCAAAATAATCCCAACGCGATTTTCTGATCTATTCATGTAGCCACATCACAAATAAGGTCACCAATGAGCTGAATCTTGAAGTATGTGTGCATTTCCAGGCAGCTCTAAAACAGCAAAATCATATGAAAATGTGTACTAGATAGTTTTGGATATTGTTTCACCAAAGACCACCCGAAATGATATTATCGTGATACCTAGGTACCTTTTGATTTGATTTGTAGTGCAGTAACAACGTGCGTTCAGAAAGTCCCTCCGCAGTGGCCACGTAGAGTAGGTTATAGGAAAATATTAGTTTAATGGAACTCATTATTATTCTCAATTTCCTAAATGTCGCATAGTATCGCAATGTGATATTCTTGTCTCTGGAAAAGCTGCCTATTTTCCACGTACTAAATCTGTGTATTTATCGGCAGTTTTAAATATGTGCTCCGTTAGAAAAACAGTTTCTTTGATGGTTAACATTTTCACACAAAAATACAAGGCCGACATTAAGCAAAGAGAAACAGACTGGTGGCACCAAACAAGAGCACGTCAAAGCACTACTACTACTACTATACCTGGCCGCTGCGGAGAGACTTTCTGAACGCACTTTAGTTATTAGTTTATAAATATTCCAATTCATTTTTTAGATTGTTACAATTCTTTAAACTTGGCTAATAATTTGCTCCTAACACACAGAATGCTGTGCTGCCTGCCAATGTGTGAATAGTTTAGAGTGCACCACCTGTAGGGTTATATACGTAGGAATAGCAACAACTGAAGTTCAACACCTGAAATGCAAAAATATAAGAATTTTAAATATATTTTTAAAAAATCAATATTGGAGTCAGTGTGGTGATACATAAATTGTGATCTGTTACTGAATCAACCCATTTTAGATGGACAGCAGTGAATCTCTGTGAGAGAAGTAACCATTTTATTGCAGTTACAACAAATATAAAAGGGTAAGCCAAAAAATTTCCCACTGTACAAAGTACAAATTCCAAAACCCTCTAGAGTTATGTGTATATTTATGACATTCATTAGCAAATGCCCACATCTGATTATGTAAGAATGTGGCTTTTATACCAGTGGATACATGAGTTACTTCTGAAATGTTTAAAAGTTTGATGATTCAGCACTGGTGCATGAAATGCCCATTTATAACCAGCACAAACATTCTGTAAAACCAATTATGTGGCTTTATTATGCAATAATGTAACTTTTTCCCTAAAGGCTGACAGAATTTCTGTCTTACACACTTTGAAATATTTTCATTACATCATATCACTTATACTTTTCCATCCTCAAATTCCCATCACTTCCAATCCACAGGTTTCGTATTTTCACTCGGCAATTCCCAGATGTTCCTAAGCCAAATTCGAGACTAAGATTACAATATCTCCAGGGGGTACTAGTTCTGCCTCATGGTCTCTATCCAATGGCATCTGTCTATTAGAGCTTTAGGAGGCGTCTTAAAATGGTCCCCAAACCACCTCATGGAAAGCAGTGGTTCTACTACAAGGCTCCCAGAGATTGTACAGCTCTTAATCCTATGAGAATGAGTAAACTCAGCAAAGGAACCTCATTTAATCAGCCTACTTATTCTTCTAGTCAACGCCAATGGCTATAGAAACACAGCTGGATCACTAGACAGAGGTCTTTATCCAAGAAACTGAGCTCCTTCTTCACCACCAGATATTAATGCAGCAGCTGCAACACTGCTGTCACTAACCGTTTGTTATACTCATGATCTTTTCACTCTGGCACAAAACATTGCAATTACCCTTTATTAAAACATAAGTACTAATTACATACATATAGCGTAACCTCAAAACCCTGAGCCCAAAGACTCAACGCCAAATAAGTCATCACTCATTTTAAGTCATTACTCTTGTTCTACATGTTCTTATTTTGAGCCAGCTTCTGGAAACAGAAGCCAAACCCACAAAACCATCTGAAGTTCACACAGAGTTAAGCAAGGGACTTAGAAAGGTAAAGCAATGAGGCTCGACATAGACGAGTATTCCAGTTCCAGCTGAGGACTTGCATAGTGCTGTGATAAATCTACTGAATGCCCAGGTTGGCAGGCTAATGTCAAGACTTTTTAAGCCAGGCACCACATTCGTGCAGTGAATTAAAAAAATAAGTAAATTTTAAAAAAGCATGCTCTTAAATGGAGCACATCTTCGAATCATCGTTATCCAACATGATGATGTATGCAATGGTTTCATGAACCACAACTCATCCCTCAGTGTATCCTATTGAGATCCGAATGTCCTCATATATGAGAACATGACATTTTCTCCCAACATTACTATCTATCTATCTATAGTATATATACTGTATGGGGACTGTTGGGTATAATTATTTTGCCAAACCTCTTCCTGTTGAAGACATTGATTACATTTATAGTTCATCAGCTATGAATAAAGAGAAACACTCAGTATATATTGCATTGTACACAACAGTAGAGTCCGGGTCTAAATATATGATATATAAACCAACAGGGCCAATGTCAGCTCTTTCATGTTACTGATTCAACAAACGCTTGGAGAAAAAAAGGGCTCTTGGCGAGTGACTCTTGGCGAAATAATTGGCAAGATTTGATTTGCATGAAATGATTTCAAGCCACATCAAACTCTGTGCTACAGTCAAACCCAAAACCCAAAACATAACCAGTTTTTAATTCACTAAGCCGGTCTAAAATATATCAAGCAATTCCCACCACTGCCATCAAAGGAATGCATCTGAATGAGCCACACATTTGTGTTAGTGATGGATCACTCTCCTAATATCTCCTTTCTAATACTGTTTTACTAGCTGTCTATGGAAACGATTTTCAGCTGCTGCAAACAAAATAAATAAAAAACGCACGGGGTTCGATTCAGTTCATTGCTGATTTTCTCCTAACTGGACGTTCGCTCACTATGTCATCAGCTCATCAGCTGCACAACTAACATCAGGGAAAGACTGTATAATGTGGAGTTATGGATGCACTGTCAAGCGGACCCAGTTAAATATGTCACAGATTAACAGCATTCCTGAACGGCATTCTTGCGGAGGGCAAATGGAATCAAAGTTCTATTTCATGTCATGTTACATAAAATGGATGGATGATGTAAAACCACAAGGACACAATCGATGGCCATGCAGTCACCTAACAACGGGTTTAACTACAGAACAACATTTTTAAGCTGTCAGTCAGTGTATACAGCGAAAGAATGATGTGATTGCAATTTCCCAGTCAAACACCTGGAGAAACTGATCTTTAACAAGAATCGTTCTTATGGAAAAACTTTTTAAACATAACAGACTCGAAATTTAAATTATTCTCATTATCCAGACGATTTACTGTAAATGATTCTTTATCCATCATAGGAAAATCCCAAGAGTGTCTAACACAAAATAATCACATGGATATTGCACACATTACGTAATGGATATGGTGTAACAATCCATAAACAGATGAAATATTGATTATGATAATCAGCTGTGATCCTGTATGCACTGTGTATACTTTTTTTTAAGGCAGTTTTTAAATCATTGGCGCATTTCTAGATTTTTGTCACATTTTATCTTTTGTTGTGTCTTAGCTGGCAAATAAGTCGCCTAGAAATGAGCAAAAGAAAACAAGAGAACAATTTTCATGCTTTGGAAAATAGAAAGCGACTTCTTGTATGCAGTGGAGGTTCTGCCAAGAGCAACAGTAGCACAGAGTCTGGCCTTTGAAATATGCATGCGGTAGGGTAATCAGAGTTTTATGGTGGTGTTGCAACGGTAAGGTGCAAAAAAACTCTGAAACAATCTCTATTCCGCACTATTGCTCACTCGCTCATTCTGAGTAGTTGTACTGTATGTGCGCGTGTTGCACATAGACATTAAAGGGTTGTAATGAAGGCAGTTCTTGTGTGTCCTGTGAAATATAATCCAGACGGCACCCTGATGACAATCGGAGTCAATATAAAACATTCAAAAGTCTGGAATAGTTGAAAATATGCCAGTAATTGGACCCCATCAGGGAAGATTCAAACGTTTATCTACTTCAAAATGTATTATTTTTTTAGAGATTGAGTATACCTTATGGTACTCAGTATGTGCTGTTACATGGACATTAATATTCAAATAATAATAATAGTAATAATAATAATAATAATAATTAATGCATCATGTAAACGGTTCAGTCGGAACAGTCCGACCCGATCTGGCCCAATTAGAGTGAATTTTAAACCTGAATGAAAGGGGTGATGTAAATATTTGATAACTATCAAATAAATATTAGTCATGGAAACCCTTTGTGATCATTTCTCATTTGGTGGAATAACTATATTGTTTCTGCACACTTTCCCTTAGTGGGGGTAATATTTGGTATTTCGTAACGACTTTCCAAAAAGACAATCTTGCTTTCATTCCAGGTCGGTAAACTCTTTTAATGTTAGCCAATCATAGATGAGACTGAATTCTAATAACCAATCATAAAGTAGAAGGCGGGAGAAACAACAACTTCGTCTTCTTGTTCAGTCATAGTACTGAGAGGTTACACTCTAAAGCTCGACGTTGAGCAGAATGCACATTCTAGAAAAGTTACATTCTGATTAAATGCCTTGAGCACGTAAACAGACACCTTATCCAGACAGTTAAATTGGAATCTTTAATCAGAATTATTGCAATCCGATTGGAGATATATTGTCCATGTAAACACGGCTATTGATATCCATACCAATAATGACACCTACAGTAAGTCAGAACCTGACTTTGTATTACTCTATCAAAGGCATGACCTAATATTTTATTTGTTTCATTAGTTACCTTAGCTTGATCAGAGTGACAGTGGAAAATGGTGTCTTTTGTTTTGCCTAACCAGTGACTGCTGCATTATTGATATCGATGGATTTCTTTACAAAACTATTAAATACCAAAATAAATACAAAAAAAAAGGCTTTTTAAAACAAGAGAAGCCCACAAAATAAAGATGCACATAAACTTTTCCAAGCATCATGGGAAATACAAAAGTTACGGTCAGATAAGACCATAAAAACATCTCGGCCCCACACACATTTTTGGCGATAGAGTGCTGTATAGAGGAAAAATTCCCTAAACGCTGTGTAAAATATGGTGGAGGATCACTGATGCTTTTGGGTTTATTGTCCAGTGTCTCAGGTGCTCTTGTAAAGATTGATGAATTCTAGTATTTTAGCCCACAATCAAGTTACCACTGCCAAGAGTCAGAAAAAATTGATCACACACAACCATAGATCTTTCAATAAATCTACATCTTACAACCTAGGTGGAAAAGAAATGATGCCTGAAATTAAGAAGAAAGTCCACATGCACAAAGCTAATAATGTGAAGGATTTTAAAATGTTTTGCATGGATGACCAGAATTCTCCATTTTAAATCAACCGTATATTCCCAAAATTCAAGGGTAGTTTAAGTCAAGCCGGGACTTTGGATTGTGCAGAATAACAGAACATCGTTATGAGAGTAAAATCTAGACTTAGGGTGTCTCCTGGGATAGGTGCCACTCCATCGCAGGGCACACACACGTACTCACTCACACATTACAGGCAATTTGGGAACGCCAAGTAGCCTAATCTGCATGTCTTTGGACTGTGTGAGGAAACCCACCAAGCACAGGGAGAACATGCAAACTCCATGCACACAGAGCCGGGAATCGAACCCAGACCCTGGAGGTGCAAGGCGACAGTGCTAACCACTACACCACCATGCTGTCAATAGGTTGTGCGTTGTCCTGCAAAAACATAACGCCTTTGGTGATCAAACCAGGCCGTTTGTTTTAAATAAAGCAAAAGCAATGGGCCATTAAAAGGGTTCCTGAGAGGCCAGGGTTTTAGACGTGAAGCAGACAGTCTGAACATGGCTGAGAGGACAAAAATTCAACCATATAAATTCAATTTATAAAAATTCTATTTATAAAATACAAAAATATAATTTTTGTAAAGTAGTGAATATCAGTTTGAGATGGATTTTTGTATTTCCTTGTGCAAAAGCAAATGATGCACTGGAGTTGGTGTATTATTAACAGGTTTAATGTTGAAGCTCAGTGCCTCCATGCATTACACTCTCCTTTCTAATAAACGTCCGAAAACAAAACCGATGATCTTGAACCAACACCAAAACTATGTTAAAAAGGAAGCATGGAGTCTGTCTGAGCGGTGTACGGCTTCATTTGACACATGAGTCAGTTCAGAAAAATGTGTACTGGACTCCTGATTATCTGTGGATGCAGAGTTATGAGCCAGTGATGTCCACACCATCTATGAAATTTGGATGCAGCGGTTTGTTGGGAAATCGTTATCAGCAGCTGTGTTCCTTGGCCGCATATGACGGGAGTATGGTCTGTCCATGGGAGGTTTTCAAGTTAACGCTATCCTCATTAAGAAACATAGATGATTTGCTGCTTCTCATGCAATCGGCATTGGATGTGAGCATGTGCGGACACCTAAAATTGGGTTTCAGTAACTACAGCAACAACCACTACAGCAACTATTCAAGGAATTCAGCTCACATAATCTCTCACACTAAAATTGCCATCTACATTTAGTGATGCTTTATAGAATGGGTCAAGTTAAGTTAATCAAGACACTAGCAAATGAAAAACTATTATTGCACAGAAACCATTAGCTTTCTATTTGGCTAGAATAGTTATAGTGCATGGCTATGGTTATAATGTCAACGTGGCAAATAAATGATGCAGATCATCAAAACCGCACGAAGACAAAACACTATTAAAGAGTAGTTCTTGGACAATAGCACCATGGTGCACCTACAGCATCACCTCCAATACATAATGCTGCTGTAGTTCTTATGGTGAACAACAACCATTTTGTTTTTGTCTTTAAGCAGTCGAGCTGGCTCTGGAGTAACAGGACCATTTCTTTCCTTGTCATAACAAAGTCTCTGGTCTGAGCCAGAGTTTTTTTTTTTCTTTCTTTCTTTCTTTCTTGCTTACTTTTTTTTTTTTTAACCAGAGTCTCCAACAGCTGCATTGAATTATGCGTCGTGAACACTGGGAACCTTCCACCCACTGCTCCTCCGGGGTCCTTCTGACCAGAACAGCTCAGCATCAGACCCAGCACAGACCCAGCATGCCGATTCACATCATTGGCAGCATTTATTGACCTGACAGAAGCAAAGCATTAGGTTTATGATGTGACAATTAAGATTGTCAGAGGTTTTTTTTTTGTTTGTTTTTTTTCAGTAGGATTAATAATTTATTTGTCCAAAACGACAAGCCAAGGAACGGCTCTCTCTGCCATGAATGGAGGCCCTGGATAGCGATGGCTGGCTGTGGAGGTAGTTCTTGGGGAGAATGCCATGTTTAACCTCTAAAAAGCGTGGAGAAGTGTTTCCCTAGGCTACAGTCCAGAGGACAACCGGGCCTAAGCACATTCCAGCCAGCGCTCACTCACTACTTTATACTTTCATCTAGCACAACAAAGATGAACTCTTTAAAACACACACACACATACACCGAGACACCCACCCGAAGAGAGACGTCAGCCAAAGTATATTTCATTCACGAGCCAGCTGCGTTTTTTTGCAAGAATGAATTACTTGCACCAAATTATTTGCGTTCATTAAAAACATCCTAAAGCCTCACGTTGGCAAAATACCGTGCTCTAAAATAGGAAATGAAAAAAAGAAAAACCGGAAACTCTGACTGAACATGTCAAATACACGTCTCAGGATTTGCCAAGTTCGCTCCGGCTGTTTTTCTGCAGCACATTTATCACTGTTGTAGCAACAAACTCTTATTTAAAGCACTTTAGAAGCAATAAAGCTCTAGTGTTGAGTCAGAGTCACGCTCGTTAAACCTAACATGTTATTTGCACGGGTTTAGATCTCAGGTAGCTAGACAAAGCTGGACGTTACTCCATGGCTTGGCGAATAATTAATCCATGCACTGAGCACTGTGTCAACGGCATGAGCCAGGATATAATGAGGGCACTTAGCAAAAATGGTTCTAACATTTTTTTAAAAATACTAATAAATCACTAAATCCCATTTGTACCAAAGTTCTAGAATGGCTAAAAATATTATTACTGGCAAGCCTACGTCATGATGCCAACTGAAGTTGTGCCTGCGTTAGCCTAGCATTAAATAGCTGCCCAAAATAGACTTTCGACTTGGGTAGCTTCTTTGTGGCCGCTTATGATTTTGCGTCTGACGGAATCGGTACAGACGTATGCGGACAGCTAAAATAGGGTTTCAAAAATTTCCGAGAAACCACTACACCAAATATTCTGGATCTGAATCTAAAGCATCGGAGCGCGGATACATCTTTGCTCTACACTCTGTATACGGCTAACACGCCAACTCGCTTATTAACATTCATTCACCAATAGTGCTCACAAATTAGCACAAAAGATGATGTCGCAAAACTTCATTGTGTAAAGAATGTCAGGAGACAAACCTAGCTTTGGGTCTTACTATATATTTTTTGAAAACCACTTATATTTCAAGAACCTCTCACGTAAAATCTGATGCCGCTAATTATTTCTAATGACTCTAATGCATTTATTAAAGTCTTATTATTTATTATTATTTAAGGTTTATTTATTGATTTATTTATTGATTTATTGATTCATTTTTGTAAACACTATTTTGTTCTTTTACATTTAAATTTCTGTACTTAGTTTTATGTGTAAGGGGATTGAGAGTAACGTCATTTCAATTCTCTATATGTATGTACTGTACACGTAGCAGAATTGACAATAAAGTTGACTTTGACTTTTTTGTGACCCCGTAATGGAGTCAGCATTATAGCATTATATCACACTAATGAAAATCAGATTTAATGCATGTAATAATTAATAGTTAAAGAATCATAAATAATTAATGATTAATGATATTTAATTAATGTGTGTTATTTACAATGTGTAAAATATTTCATTTTGTGCAGAGCATTGATTGCTTTAACCCCTCTCTGTCACACACAAACCCATTTATAAATAGCCCCACCCCTCTGTGAATAGCCCCACCCCTCTGTCCACACACATCAGCCTGGCATGACAGGTCATGCTGTTAAGCGGTCTGATTTATCAAAGTGTTTTGAAAATCATTTCAAATAGACCCGACTCTTCAAATATGTTATCAAGCATGTAAGCAGCCTGACTAGTGAGGATTGCAAAGCTCACGTTAGATTACAGCAGATTTGCGGTTAATGTGTTTTAATTGGTTAAATTCTTAACAGTAATTAGTTGATTTAATCATAAATCATTAACATCTCTAATATATATGGATTATAGGGTTATGTTGAAACATCTATGCTTGAAATTAGATGAAAAAGAAATGTGATTAATCACTATTAAGCATTAACAAAAACAAATCATATATGATAAATCATAAACATTTACTTTAACAGTCTGGCTGCCGAGTTATTTTTATTTTTTACACATTCTACACATTTTAGAAACATAAATATGCATTTTGGCGGGTTTTCATTTATTCTGAAAGCCTGCTGTACAGTTCCCTGCCAAGTATTTGTGTCTTCCCCGATCCATCTGGTTTATGGCTTTGCTAGAGGTTTAGCATGTGTATGTACTATGTGTGTGTATGTCTAGATGACATAGTTTAAATTCAGTTTTTTTGCATGCTGTTTTTTGCAAACACCATGACCTGCTTGACCTGTTGTCATGGCAACAAAAAGCCACTTAAGTTCCCAGTCTCTGACAGAACTGGTTGCTTTCAGACCATCAGATTTCTGGTGCTATAAGAGAAGCAATGTAGGTTACTTGCTCTTTTGCAGCGCATCTGCCCTGAACAATTTAACGTTAGGCACTAAGACTCGAAAAGGCCCCAACGCTGTCTCTAACATTTAACATGATCCCAAATTTGCATAAGATTTTAAGTTTGCTGCTGTGCTTTATAAGCTGTATAACAGGAAATGCAGATAATGGGAGATGATCTAGACTTGAGGCTGTGTGTACAGTAGTGTGTACATATAATCTTATGGCATAAGCTTTCTAAAGTGTATAATTTAGCAGGAACAAACTGCCTCTGTTTATAGATGATGGAAAAGCATGCTTCTTGCCATTTTTATCTTGCATTTCCTCAGGACTATCACTTAGTGGGATAGAATATGTGTGCAGAATATGTCTGTGTGGCAAATCTTTCCCTGCAAGTTGCACACACACACACACACACACACACACACACACACACACACACACACACACACACAGTGAATGTGTAAAAGACTTTCCTGGACATGCCTGGATTTCTTTTGTGTCTGTGTGTGTGTACACACAGTACATCAACACACACTTTTTTTTCAGTGTCAAGAGTGTCTATGTCATAACACTGATATTCCTCAATTTTGTCATGAAAAGGTTGCTACCATATGTCCAAAGTGTGTGACTTGGGTATTAGAAGCAGGTGTGCAAAGAATTTAACCGTAGAGGGCTTTAAATTCAGACAGGAAACAGCTATGCTTTCTTGCTCATGTCTTGATGGTGTCATTTCACTTCTGGGCCCAGGTGATGAATTCAAACACATGCTCCAAATGTCTCGGGGTCTAAACTGCATAATGGAAGCTGACCAGGACAAAAAAAAAAAAACATTTCAGCTGAATTGAATTCAAATGTAGAAACACTGCATGTGCCATTCTGCCACAATGTTGCGCTGAGCACGAGTGCCAATTCAAATAAACCCATTTTAAAACCAAATAATTAACGTCATTGTCCGAGCTGTATAATAGCCCTCGACAAAAGAAAGGGCCTTGAATATTGATCGATCGGCTCTGAGGGTCTGGATGGGTTGGCACCTGTTCTGCTTACTCTCTGGGACTGAAAAAATAAACCCTGTGATGTGCTATTACGCTGATGAGCGAGAGCTGCGGCAACATGAAGCAGCCGTGTAAAATTCTTTTAAAGCCCGAGAATGGAAAAATCTCTCTTTCACACGCATACATCTATCCGAATACACAGAAGCTAAAGAAAGAAATCAGTGCCCAAACCTCTGTATAGAGGCACTTTGAGGAAAGGCTTAAACATTACTTAGTACAGACCCTCAATGGGCTTTATTTTAACACACCTTTTAATGGATCGGTCAACTTTGTGAACCTTAGCTGTGCCAGCTGTTGGATCAAAGCTGTTAGTGAGCAGTTTATATCAGTATTTCCGCTTTACGTCGGACACTAAATCTATCTAATCAAACAGCCATGAGTCTGTTACATTTGCTTTGGCACGGTGAGCGTGTTATTCACTGAGACCTCTCTCTTCCTCTTCCAACAAGCAGTACAGAAAAGCATACGCTACGCTAGTTTCTCTTGTATGACGATTCTCTTGTATGTGGTCGATTATTAAAAGGAAATTTGCAATGCAATGCAAACTCCAGTTGAATAGTACGGTTGTTACGCTGTCATGATGTATAATAGAATGGTTCCCTCACCAGTGATTTTTTTTTTTTTTTCTTTTGCGAGTTCAAATTCTTGGATTGCCAGTGAATCACTGTTGGGCCATTGGGGGGGGGGCAGTATATTATTAATATGGTCCTTTCAAAAATCAGCAGGGAATCATTAAAACTGTAGTATGTGAATAAGGTGGCCACCAGTTCATTTAGAGTTTTTATTGAGGGGGGAGTAGGATGACTGATCTTTTCCTGATCTTTTTTTGCATGATAACTCATAGTAACACAACAGCATCGTGTTAAGATGCTGATTTTCCACACAAAATGCATAAAGGTCAGAAAGGCCTCACTGGTTAAACCCTAAGAAAGCTGCTTGGTGGGTTTTGTCCGGGTTCTCCGGTTTCCTCCCACAGTCCAAAGACATGCAGACTAGGCTAATTGGCGTTAGTGTGTAAATGTGCATGTGAATGTTGACCAGAGATCCTACCACAGTCATAAAAACGGGAATAAACACCAGATTCCTAGATTACAGAGGTTCCTAGATAGATGGATAGAATACTAAAAATAATAATAATAATAATAATAATAAAAAAGCTTGACTGATCTTTTCCTGTGTTTGAATGATAACTCATAGTAACACACTAACATTGTGTTAAGATGCCGACTTCCCACACAAAATGAGTAAAGGTCAGAAGGTCTGCACTAGTTAAACCCTAAGAAAACAGAGCTCAGGTTACAGCCTGTTTGGACTTCCTGTGCACGACCAGATTGATTTTCTTTGGGTTTTCTATTGTAGGTGGACCGCCAGATTGGCTACATTAAATTGCCCCTACAATATGTGCGAATGTGTGTATGCACACACACGATGCCTTGCAATGAATTGGCATGCTATTCAGGGTGTATTTCCACCTCAGTGGCCTGGTTATGGTGGTAGAATAGAATCCGGATCCACCTCTCTAACCAGACTATTGAGGATGAATGAATCAGTGTTGCGTTCTTTCTCTAACCCTGAGACGTGAGCTGAGCGAATGTGCACATGTTCTTGAGTGAAGTGAATCTGAAGGTGATGAGTGTATTTGCTCGATGTTATCTTTTTTTGTTTCCCTTTTTTTTTTTTTTTTTTGGCTGCTGTTTTTTTTCTGAGTGACGTATAAAATACACATCAGCAGTTATTCTCAGAGTGGGGTCCATGAAGCATAGTCATAGAGTATAAATTTAGTTAAAGTGGTGGAAATCACGTTCACGTTCTGGACCTAATGTGAAAAGATCTGGAACAGAGATCACACTTCTGGCTCTAATAAGTAGAAAAACTTTAGCGGCAAAATAAAATATCGGCACTGAGGTCAGTGGAATTTCTTTTACATTTAAGGGGGTCTCTGGCTTCACTAGGGACAAGTGTTTGTTTTTGTTTTTTTAAGTACCTTTTACTATGAAAGTGCAATATCATACAGTAGCTTTAGTACATCTAACCACCTTTTCCAAATAACAAATAAAAACCTGAATTTAAGGGGGGAAATAATGAAGTAAATGAACTGGTAAAAGCAACCTAAGTGTCTCATGGACGTTTGTTTTAACACTGACTCATATTAGTGAGGTTTGTATAATACGGTTAAAATATGACTTTGAATAAATAATAATAATAGGTGGCATAGTGGTTAGCACTGTCGCCTTGCACCTCCTGGGTCTGGGTTCGATTCCCACCTCAGGGTCTGTGTGCGTGGAGTTTGCATGTTTTCTCAGTGCTTGGTGGGTTTCCTTCCACCACCTAGAGGCATGCAGATTAGACTAATTGGTGTTCTGCAGATTAGACTAATTGGTTGTCTGTAGCGTGTGAGTGTTGACCGACCACAGCCGTAAATATGGGAATAAATACTAGATTCCTAGATGGATGGATGGAATAATCATCATTATAAATATAATAACAATAATAATAAAGCTTGAATGTGCCCTAGTTGAAAATTAAAAATAAATACAGCTGACTAAATTATAACTGACTGACTAAACTCACAGAAAATGTGTTTAATAATGCATTTAATAAATTATGTAATCATATAGCAAATATGTATTTTCAGTCTTGCGACATATTTCATTAAGCAATCATATGATCGATAAATAATATATTGCATCATACTGATGATGATGATGATGATGATGATGATGATGGCTTTGAGTGGAAAATAAATATCCTCTGGTGTAAACAAAAGAATCCCATGTAAATTAAACGTAGCTTGGGAATGTTTGAAATTTGTTCTAAAAGTTGATCTAAAAAATATTAATAAAGACAAACTGACCAGATGTGGTTTGGGGGGAAAGATGCAGAGAACATCTGTGTTGAATAGGATATATATAAAAAGCTTTCTAGTGTTTTAAGGCAACAGTGAAGAATAGAAAACCACTGTTTTGAGATACTAGTAGGAATAAAGAGGACCGAGTGAACCTTAAACGCATTATAAATCGGTACCAATCTTAATCCAAACCATCACCAACTTTACGCGCGGGCCCTAAATGGCACAATTTTCTTTTTCATGTCGTACAGGAGTATGGACGTGGCCTTATTTAGTTCACGACTCTAACATCTGGAATACTACTCAGTATGGAAGCAGGCATTCAGTTAGTTAGTAAGTAGCCAAAGCATTCAAAGCAGCGGTGGAGCCAGCTGTTATTTCTATTAACGTTATTATTATTCGAGTCATGAGCAGAACTTTTACCCAGGAGCATGAGTTCGAGCTTCTTGCGGTCGACCCGGAACCTCTCCTCAGTCCACTCGGGATCGTGGGGCGCTGCTGCTCCGCCGTGCTCCTGCTGCTGCTCCTCGTCCTCGGAGCCGTGCGGCGGCGGGGACTCGCTGGAGCTCGGCGCCTCGGGCTGCTGCATGAGCGCGCTCACCGAGCTGCGCCCGGCGGCCATGGTGTCCGCGCGCTTCCCGCCGACCCAACGTGGCGAACGCACACACACACACACACACACCTAGACTCAGAGCGGGAAACACACACACACGCGTGCGCGCACTGCGTCAACGTCTTTCTAGCATCCCGTTAAGTTTCCGCGGCGTTCCGAGGCATTTGCTCTCCGTCCCGCTCGGATCGGGCGCGCGCTCTTTAACTGCGGGAGCGAGAAGAGCGCCGCCCTTCTGACAAAACTTCTGAGCAGGACACAGGAGGATGGACTTGTGCGCGCGGCTCGCACCCTGGCCCACTGCGACACCAGGTTCACGGAAGGCGAACTGCCTCTTGATCCTCTGTGCTGATTTTCATGACTATTTGAGCATGTTAAGACCCTCCAAAAAGCCCAGGATGCCTAAAAAAAAAAGAGTTTACAAATAGTAATAATAATAATCCTTAGAAGAACAAGAGGGCCCTATGACATCAGCACTATAAAAATTCCTAGCCTTATTGTTTTAACGTGCATAATAATATTTGAACTGTATAGCTATATATA
>JAOVVA010000054.1:19715224-19755709 GCA_028565275.1 Leiocassis micropogon
GTAAACCTTCATTTAAAAACTGCATTTTGTGTTCAATTATGTTATCTTTAACTAATAGTTAACGGTTTTTGATGAGCAGAAACATTTAAGTGTCACAAACATGCAAAAGAATAAGAAATCAGGAAGCGGGCAAATAGTTTTTCACACCACTGTAAGTATAGCTCTCCTGACACAGCATTAGAGTAAAAAGATTTTTTTAATACAAATACTAGATGAATTGATGTCAACACGGCATTACTCTGACTCCGTGGAGGAAAAGTCACTTAAACACAGTTGAACATTTATTAAGTATGCATTAACAGTCACTATGGTGAAATTTAACGAGAAATCAACATGCGATGTATGACTGAGCACCCAGATATCTCTCTATCAGTATAAAGCCCAATTCACGTAATGGTACAAGAGGAATAACACACTTTGTGTGTAATGTTATAAGACATTAATATACATCTGGATAGTATGAAGCTCTGCTCCTTATCACACTGTATCACACCACTCCGATGTGTATTTCTCCTATTACGCACCCTCTCACGTTTTATTCCATATCCATTTACCCTAAGCTGAAATGCGGTTCCCTTTTTCAATTTTTCAATATATGAAAGACACAGGTTCAACTGTCCTGCTAGGCAGTGCAAGGAATATTCCTTGGGTTTTTATTCGTTGCATAGACTCATTGTAAAATGTTTTTTAAAAAAAAAAGTACAGTGGTCAAGACTTGAGCAGTTGCAGAAAGGTCAGTCAGCTTCACAAATGTGTGTTTTAACCCCCAGGTACAGTCTTTCTAAAAACAGGACGAACAAGAAATCTGTATAAAATGAGATTTTCACACAGTTACACACCAATTGTATTCCTACCTTGTGTTTATTGTATTTTGACAGTGTACTATTGTACTGTAAGTGCTAGGTGTTGATCGAGTTACACTGTGTAGACAGTTCATGTAGCTTGTTTTGTTTAATAGAAAATTAAAATATTTATTGAGTAAAGATATGATACAAAACATGGCAGTCTGGATTTTTAATCATGAGCGAAAATGTAATCATGATGCACAAGCTGGATACACTACAAGCAAAAAAAAAAAAAAAAAAAGGAACGGAAGTAAATATCGCAGTTATTAGTAAACTTCATACTGAATGAAAGCAGATGCAGTAGTCGTACGCCTTACGTTTTAACGTCCGTTTAAGCAAAATGAACCACCAAACTGGCCTTTAAGGGTTTGTCACAGTTCCAAATACTTCTTGCTGTTAACACCATGAACAAGCAGCACTAATCAGGGGAAATGTTTTATTAGGACGGTGTGCACCTTTTCTTTTTTTCTTTTTTTTTTTTAAATGCAGCCCTTCCAACTAAACATAATCAATCTCTCACTTTTTAGTGCTACTCGTTGGGAGTTTGCGTTTTAGCAGTAGCAGTCTTTTTCTCTGCTGTTTTCTTGGCAGGCGCTGTGGCCTTTAACACCTTCACTTTAGATTTCTTTTTGCCGCTTTTCGTCGCCGCCTTCTTCCGTCTCGACTCCCTCCGTCGAACCAGATCCTCCCTCCCGAGTTCAACCATGTGCTCCTCCCATGCCTTGATCTCGTTTTTATAACGTACTTTGTCATCCTCTGCAAGCTGCATATATATCTACACACAAAAATGTAAAAAAATAAATAAATGGCAGATGTGTATCAATTTAATATGATCTTATAGATATATAAAAGCACTGAAATGGTACTTGCTTGTTTCTGTGACAAGGACAGACTCTTCCAGTCATCGAACAAAGACTTCATTTTGCCCTGGAAGAAGAAACAACTTTAAGCGTTACAAATCCAGAACAGATTTTAGCTTTAAAATTTTAAGAAAAAATAATCATATCCAGAGACAGATCTTTACCGTCATAGAGCTTCCTTTAGCTTCTTCAAAGTGCTCTGCCATGAAGATGTTGAAGGCTGATCTGGGGCGTTTGGGCTTGCCGAGACTGTTCAATTCCTACACTTGCAAAAAAAAAAAAAGGGTCTGAGATCTGTGTTAACTTGTTAAAGAAATAGTAAAATATCAGATCTTTAAGTACTTTAAAAATTATTTATAAAATGTTTTCATTTTAGGCTTAGTGTGAAAATATGCCAATTTTCCTCTTTTGGAAGATTTAAGTTCATATTACTGAAGTTAAAATAAAAAAAACTATTCACCTTGGCAGTAAAAAAAAAAAAAAATCTGAGTTGATATGACTGCAACTGCCAAAATATTAGGTTACACATGTGAGGGGTCAGAAGTTCAAATGTGGGTTAATATCAGAGAGTTTAAAACACCTAGGGGTCTTTGGCACGTCTGCTGTTTTACTGTGAGATAAGTATTTTTTAACAATTACATCAGCCAATCGTGTGGCAGCAGTACAGTGTGTAAAGTCATGCAGATACTGTACAGGTCAAGTGCTCCTGTTACTGTTCACACCAAACATCAGAGACAGGAACGCTGTGATCGTATACAGTACATGCTAAACACAGAGATTGTCCATTTCGTTGAATTTAATAGCAATATAGTTTACTGTTAGATTTGTCTCAAACGTTTACATTTCTTATAGTTTTTTAAAGGTTAAATTGTTTAAATGTCATGTCTCATCATTTCCAGTCCAGTAGGGGGTGGTATTGAACCAACTGTGCATAAAAACCGAAAGAAGAAGCAACGTGAAGTTTTTGCAGATGATGGAACCGGTTTGTATTTTCAGCTAAAGCTGTGGTATATGTTTATGAACTCTTAACTTGTAGAGCATTTAGCATTTAAACGCTTACTTAAATAATTGAAAAACGCATATGAATCGATTCTGAATCTGAAACATGACTCATCAATTAATAGAATCGATCAACACTCAATCGATCAACAATGAGCATTCACTCATACCTGCGACACAAAAGCGTACATGACTGAAGCAGGCATTACTGACGAGCCTGAGCGTTCACTCACCCTCTTCTTCCTGATTGCTTTTCTTTTCGCCATCTTCTGTCGTTTCTCCTCGGCGATAGCTGCAGATTGGGCGGGCGTCAGCTGATCCTGGTACGCCTTTTTATCCACTTTGTACTGCTCTCTGGCTGCCATGGACGCTTCTTCAAACGGCTACAAGAGGAAACCGGTCACAGTGACGACACGGTTATCATTTTGTGGTGCAAGAGTAAAAAATAAAACATTCCATTTTAAAGAAATGAACCAACGACAGAGGGGTGACATGGCTACAGCGGAAATTATCAGGCAACCAAAAAAAAAAGAAAAAGAAAAAAATCAGGAATATTAATTGACACGGATCCGTGATGGCAACACAGACTTAGTCACTGACCAATTTAAAATAAAAAGTGTATATGTTAAATTTATATTTTTATACAGAAGTCTTGCCCGTTGGCGTCAACGATGGACGATTCAGCCGTAAATTTTTCTGATGTGTCATGAAGAACCAAAGTTATCCTTACTTTTAAAACATAAAACATTTTACTGCAAAAAAAAAATTGTCACAAAAAATGTTGAACACACAAAATGCACATATTATTATTATTATTATTAGGTCTCAAAAACAACCATAAAAACATCTGATCTTATGATGAATGTCTGCTATTTATTTATTTATTTTTTGCTTAGTTATGTTTGTAATGTTGGTTAGAATGAAATAAAATTCAGTTCATCATATCGCCTAGATTGTAATAAAAAAACAATTTAAAAAATCTTGCACAATCTTGAGCTCTGTATATATTTATTAAAACTAATTAAAATTAGAGCAAAATATGGATACAAACGCTGTGGATTTTAAGGCCTAAACAATACCTACAATGTTAGTACACCAAAGAGTGTTTAGATACTTCGTCTTACTCTTCGTATATGGAAGGGGAGGGTTTGTATGTTCAATCTCTGAAACTAATAGAAATTTTAATCAATCAAAACGTTGTTAAAGGTCATATATAATTGTTGTTTATGTAGCAGATTGCTTTTGTGCCGGTTCGTAATGCTGGTTCACTCAGCAGGCTATTTTTCAACACCTGTGGAGGACACTGGAATAGCGCTGTCCTCTTTTTCTGCTCGTGAGAGACCAAAAAAAAAAAAAAAAAGAATAAAAAGACTTGCCCGTTTCTCCTCAGGTGTAAGGGTCCTCCACTGCTGTGCTATCTTTCGGACGATGTCCACAATCTTGACTTCTGAAGGTTTAAAATGATAGTTTTATTCAGGTCGGAGTTACACACGAGTAAATGAGCAGGCTACTGACAATACAGTCCTGAACACGATGGAAACAACAGATCTATACACAAGGGATGAGTTTTGTGGTTAAGGCTTTGAGTTTCTACATTTAGTGAACCGGACCTTAATGGTGTTTTCAGACTACAGTCTCACGCACAGGTCTCAGGATGCCTAAACCCAAAGTTCACTAGAAAAGGTGCGAGGCCACAGTGCTAACCACTACACCACACCCATTATTGACATGTTTTTCAAAATATCAATAATATTAGGCATAGTGAGAAGGTTAACTTCTTGTTGTACAGGTAGACCCCGACGTACAAACATCCAAGTTACGAATTTCCGCAGATAAGAACTGACCGCGGTTCTACTTTTGGTTCAATAGCGGAAGTAGCTCACATGTATTTTACAAAAAAATAGGCACTGCAGTGCACCAGGTACAATATTTACAATTATATAGAATATATTCAGTGCAAGTTAGGGCAGGGGGATTTGCGGGAAAAATTATTCGTCCTCACTGGTTTCAATGAATCAGGCCGGGAGCACGATGATAGAAAATGGCTGTCCTGTAACGCTGTCCAGACGGTGAATAATCCTAATTTTGAAAAATCCACAGTCCAATACAGTGGAAAACAGCTCTGAGACAAAATGATATCTGGGATTCCCCTCACAATTTTAAGGTGCAGAGACAACACTAACATTTGACATGTGAGATCCATTTCCTTAGGCAGGTTACAGTTTTTGGCCACATGAAGGCAGTGTGGAGAAAAGGGACAGAGATTTAGTCAAGTGGATTGGTATACTTTACATTGTATATGAATTTGTGTCAAAGTTTAAGTTTCCACTTGGCGAATAAAACAAAGCCTTTAAACTTTTAAATGTTTTTGGTTTTATGTGCAAATATGTACGAGGGCAAGTCAAAAATTATCCGCACTTTGGTTCTATTAAAACGTCTGTTTGCTGCACAAAGTGCACTTCTGTCTGCCTCATCAGCGCTTTCCGTTCAAGGCTCTGGTCTTCCCAGTGACTGCTGTGCAGGAGTGAACATGTTACATCAGTTGATGAAAAATGGATGCTTCACTTGTGATTTGCACAAAAGAGAAAATCTTGTATTTATTTTCTTGAATTCTGAGAGTGTTCCTGGTGCCAAAACTTACGGAAGAGCACAAACAGAAGCGTTGGGATATTTCCCAATATTTCATCACTACGAGTCAGAGTAAATGGCAGAGTATGAAACGGAACAATACTCAATCAAGAAAAAGTTTAAAAGTCAATCAACTGGAAAAGTTATGCTTGCATTTTCTGGCATTCTCAAGGGCCAGTATTAGAACATTATCAGGAAAAAGGTTTAACAATTAACAGTGCTCGTTACAGCGAGATGTTCATAGAAGAGCTGCGTTAAACTTCAAATTAAATGCAGAGGGCTGCTACCCAAGTGCGTTGTGATCTTGCACAAAAGAAATGGATGTACTTGCCTTTTCTAAAAGTTAGTTAAAATAAACTCTACAGATTCCCCTCGTATACACAACAGCTAAAATAAAATGATTAACAAAATGCATGAATGCATTTGTGACGTCACCTTAAGCAGTGCAGTGACATTTTGAGATTGCGCTGTACACTTTCCACTGAAACGAGCCATATCAAAGAGCTTTTTGAGAGAAGGAATATTACCTGGATTCTGTCTGACCACGATGGGCTGCTGCTCTTTGACATATCGCATGTATGCAGTCAGGGGTCTTTTTGGAGGCCCAGCTGTAGTGCTGAAGTGTTTTAATGCTGGAGCGACACAAGAGCACCTGCAAAGAGCAACCACACACACACACACACACACAGTTAATTTATTTTAAGTATCTCATGAAGTCTACACACTGATCTCTCTCTCTCTCACACACACACAGTTATTTTAAACAAGTGTCACATAAGGAAATCTACACACTGATCTCTCTCTCACACACACAAACACACACACATTAATGATCTTTACCTTACAGTAACTGCACTCGAAAACAAACCCAGTGATCTGGCCAAAAGATTAGCACCAACTGTCACAAAGTTGAACGGAGCCATGTTGAAATATAAGTCTGAAACACAGTCTGACACACACTCCAACACTCTAACCTGGTGTGTGTGTTTAATATAAAATACACTTAATTCAGATTAGTGAAAGTGTGTTGTGGTGCGCGAGCTACATGGAAGCCCCTCTGCCCTCTTTAGCAGCATGAAAGGCGCCTTCTGCAGCACAGGTGCATTATGGGAGAACACGAGACTATCTGAAATTCACAAATTCACATTCGCACTCTTTTTCATATGATCATTATAATTCCATGGACTTCCTAGTCACAAAATAAGCCTACTATTTTCTGGAAAGAAAATTGTTTGTCTGTTGGATTTTAGAGTGAACATGAAGGGGAATATTGCGAATGAGAATGTGCAAAACTCAGATTGAAAAATGTTCGGACTTTTCTTCTATATATAAAAAAAAAGTCATATTTGTGGTAAACTTCCGCATCGAGAAAGCAGTGGGGACTGTCGTGACCGGTGATTAGTCGCTGGAGTAAAAACGTGATCGTTGATTGGCTGATAGGAACTGACGTGTTCAATAATTGGTGATTGAGCACTTCACTCTGATTTATGCTCGTAAACAAATGCTTATTTTAAAAAAAATTATACATGCATTTTATTACATTTTATATGTATTTTTGTGACTATAATCTTATTCTTTTAACCCTTAAATATAGAAGTTTTATTTAGTTGTTGTTAATAATTGTTAAACAAAAACAAACATATCTTTTCCTAATTAACAGAGAATTAATTAAGCTGTGTCTTAAAAACTGAAGTACAGGTTACACATTATAATGAATCCTGATGTTATTTTTATGACTAGTAGTTTTTACATTTATTTAAAAAGATGTTTTGCTAACACGAAGAAAAATTGGCAACAAATATTTATTTCTTTATTTACACTATTTGTGTGTGTGTGTGTGTGTGTTTATTAATCTCACTGCAAAGAATAAACCGCCTTGTCCACGGTCGTTCGACTTTTATTTTAAAGTCTGCGAACGTCCCCGACTCGATCCTAAACCAAGAACTATTTAATACAAAGTGCACTTGATATATTCTCGGCACACGCTCTTTATTATATTGGTTGTCGATCCTGGCTAAGTGTAAGTGCGCATCTACAGGGACTGCTTATGGATTTGGGATGGAACTCGTCGGATCCCGGAAGTAGCTCGTGTATCGGTCGCTTCAGCTACACACACCAGCTTCTCTCAGGGAAACAAAAAGTATTGTTAGCTTTTCTATAGCAATAAACTTGGACGCGTTATCCACAGGCTTCTAGAGCTGACTAACACACACACCCACACACACAGAGGTGCTATGGCGTTAAAAAGAATACAGAAGGTAAGAAGTCATCATTATGGGATCATTTGAGACTTTAAGGGTAAAGTTTGCTTCAGGAAACTAACCTCGATTTTATTTAGTTTTATTTGGATTTATTTATGGTGTATCTCACTGTATATACTGTACGTGCATTTTTTTTAATCTTATACACACTCTCACTCATTCTTTATTTTTATTATTCGAAGTTAATGTAGAGCTAGCTTTATAGCTAAACATACTACTAATCATTAGCTTGTAACGTTAGCTAATTCTTGGACTATGTTTATCTCCCGTGTAGTAACTACATCGTGTCATATCTGTGTATACGTATCATATAAATATTATACGTTTCTATATGTTATTTATTAATAAACGTTAATGTGCTTTGTCATCTTTCATTTTGAGCCGCGAGACCTGGAGCTCGCGCTACTTATACTCCGTGGACGAAACGTCGTTTGTTTGTTTTTAGCTAACTAAGTTGAAGAGTAAAATGCTAGTTTTGGGGTTCTGATGACTTGTTTATGGGTATATTCTCGTTTTATTGCTTAGAATTTCAACAGCATGACCTTATTGTTTTTGTTTGTAGAAAGGCCCAGGCTAAAGAACGCTGTAAATAAACCATCACGCCTGTCTTTGTTTTCCCCCCTCTAAGCTCGTTAGTCATTGTGACAAAACAGACAGAATTAAAAACCCCGCTGTGTGTGCGTGTGTGTGTTTGCTCTACGTTTTTCCTTGAAACAAGCTCCTCTGTTAGGGAATGTGGAAGCGTCTCTGACTTTACTCGAGATATGACGTCACAGGTTGCCACGCAACCATTCCTCGGGTTAAAAGGGCAAGAACAAGTCATTCATTCAATATTGAATAGGTTGATCAGTCATGACAATAAAACCACTTGCGTGACAGGGATGGGAACCGCCCACCAGTCACCTCCCAATACGATATTATGAAGATATCTCGGTGCTGATTCGATTAATATTGCGATTTTTCGAATATTAATTTTTTTTAATACCCCTATTCGATGTTACCTTTTCTTATAAAATAGTGTTCGACTTGCCCCTCCAGGGTCCGGGTTTGATTCCCGGCCAGGTTCGATTCCTGTATCTGTGTGCATGGAGTTTGCATGTTCTCCCCGTGCTTGGTGGGTTTCCTCCGGGGACTCCGGTTTCCTTTAACAGTCCAAAGACATGCAAATTATGCTAATCGGCGCACCCAAATTGCCTGTAGTGTGTGAGTGTGTGTGCGCCCTGCGATGGATTGGCACCCTGTCCAGGGTGTACCTCGCCTTGTGCCCTAAGCCTCCTGGGATAGGCTCCAGACCCCCTGTGACCCTGGGAAATAGTGGATAAAGTGGTATAGACGACGAGATAGTGGTACCTTGGCACTCGAATGAATTTTCACATAAAGAACTGAAATTTTGCAAGAAGTTTTCATTGGCATATAAGCGAACGAACCAAGCCAAACCGAACGCATACGTCCGGGGCCGTTCAAAATATGTTTGTGTCAATGAAAAGCAAAGCAATTTACTGAGGATATAGCACCATGGGTCCCAAGAAGGTTAGCAAGGATGGTAGAAAGAAAAAAAGGGAGTCAGTTTCATTTTCAAAGCAGCAGGTGCTAGGGAGTGATGGCTCAAGCAGCAGAGGCTCCAGGTTGTGGATTTGGGGATCTGAGGATCCAGTTCAAGCCCCGCCATTGGTGGGTTGCCACAGTCACTGGATGCCGGTCCAAAGCCTGGATGACATGGGAGGGTTGTGTCTGGAAGCGTAAAACCTATGCCAAGTTTTGTGTGGATCAGATGGTCCACTGGGGCAACCCCTCGATGGGAGCAGCTGAAAAAAGTTTTCAAAGTGGCCAGTGCCGAGAGGGGTTACTTGGGATTTAATGTTTGTTTATTTTACATTTTACTTCATTTACATGTTTGTTTGTTTTTTACATAGGCTGTCTGTCTCTGGTTCTTTCTATAACTGACATGTTAATGGCAGGCGTGTTTGATGTACGTGATGCAGTGCAGTTGGCCAAAATAATTCAATGTGCTCTCTTTCTTGATAATAAACATCTTCAGACACATCATGCGTGTGTGTTTGTCTGTCTCTCCTGGTTTGGGTCTGGACGGTAAAAGTGTTCAGATGTAACAAGCAATAAGTCGCCCTCTTTTAATTCATCTTAAAATTTAACATTTTGGACACTTTTTTTTTTCTTTAACCTAACAAACCTAGTCATAACTCGAAAGCTTTATACCTTAACTGTAACTGGACATAAGTAATTAAATTGCTTATAACATTAATTTTCTCACTTAAAAACCAAGCGCAGCATTTAAACAATACAAAATAATTGAAAATACCAGAGCTTAACAATTAACTTGAAATTAAATTAAACAAAAAGCTAGGTTTAACTAAGCAGTTAATAATTATCCAGCATAATTATTATCTCTAAACAAACTTGGCAAATAATTTTCCACCACACGGGATGCCAGTGCGGAATAGTTTCGAGTGTACCACCTGTAGGATTATAAAGAAACGGCAATGTCTTACTGCCACCATTTAAAAAATCGATTTTAGAGTCACTATGTTAATACATGAATCGGCACAAAAAAAAAATCACGATTCATAACTGAATATTCTCCACACCCACCACTTGTGCCACCAAAACAGGTCTGACTGTTCGAGGCACATACACCACAAGCCCCCTGAAGGCGTGCTGTGGTCTCTGGCATCATGACATTTTTTACAGTGCACCTTTTATGCAAGATTTTTTTTTTTTAACCTATTTTTTGACAGAACGAGGATTTAAACAAGATAATTAGATGTTTTCCCCATTGTGACCTTATGTAATCCTGTGGAACAGGCTTGTTTGTCTGACGCATCCCAGAGATACTCAGTGTGGTTGAGGTATGGGGAATTTGGAGGCACCTTGAATTCAGCACTTTGAACTCTGTCATGTTCCTCAAACCATACCTGAAGCATTTTTTTGCAGTGTACCAGGTCACATTGTCCTGCTGGAAGAGGTCACTGCCTTTAAGCAGTACAGTTGCTATGGAGGAGTGTACTTAGTCTGCAGCAATGTTTATGTAGATTTTATGAGTTAAAGTAACATCCACATGAATTCCAGGACCCAAGATTTCCCTGGAGAACATTGCTCAGAGCAGTACACTGCCTTTGTTGACTTGCCTTTTACCCTGGTGCCTTGTATCCTGCTCCAGGTAAATGACACTCTTGTGCCAGGCTGTCCACATGATATAAAATCAAACGTGATTCGTAACATCAGGCCACCTTCTTCCACTGATCACATGATCATGGTCTCAGAGGAGGACAGGGAACAGTATGGGCGCTCCATCCTCTCCGAGATGACACGGCTCCTTAAACAGAAAACACTGTTTTGCACTTCTGTCTGTCATAGCCAACATTAACCTTTTAACAGTGTGTGGTACAGTAGCTCTTCATGTAAATCTTTGCTCCCCACATGCCTCATTGTACCTCCAGCTGCTTAACACAGAATGACTAAAGAACAATTTCTGCTATCCTTATCACCTAAATGAGGATGGGTTCCCTGCTCAGTCTGGTTCCTCTCAATGATTCTTCCTATTGCCATCTCGGGGAGAGTTTTCTTGCCTCCGTCGCCCTTGGCTCGCTCATCAGAGACTATCTGATCATTTTAATTCATACACGTTTTTCTCGCATTTCCATAATTTTCTTTTGATTCTGAAAAGCAGCTTTGTGACAATGACTATTGTTAAAAGCACTATACAAATATAATTGAATTGAAATGACATTAAAATGTATTGGAAATTAGCCTCTAGAGTAAGCAACCCCTGAGAAGGATTAAGAGCAATCACAAGCTCGCTTTAAAATAGTTTATATAGTTAGTGTAGGTGGCTGTGTAGTTAATGACATTACAATAAGTGCAATAGGTCCTGCATTCCTGGATGTTTAATGAGCCCGGACTGAAAGCATTTTCTGTAACTACAGTTTACTGTAAGAGGGATTTTTGTTTTTGTTTAGTTTTTTTCTTCGAAACACTCCTTAGTTCTTCCTTAGTACCTTAGTACCTCCCTCTCCTTCCTCTAACCAATCAGTCAGAGCAGTGAACCCTGTGCAGGTGCTTTACCTCATTCTTAAATACTGGCGGCTTTATTCATAAACAATACCAATGCTAAAATTAGCTTCAGATCTTGCTGTACATGAGATGCCTAAACACTCGGAACTCAGGTTACCTGATTACAAAATCCTGGCTCCCTGTGTACCTGAATGCTGAATAACCGGTACCCATGACACCGAAATGCCAAAACCTGCTACCCAGGATACTTTAACACTAAATATTTATAACAAACAACTATTAGACAGGAGGAACATAAAAAGGTTGTCTGTGGGAAGAATGATTTATGGTGTATATTTATTCAACATGTTGTGAACATTCCATTCATAATCATTTTATTTATTTATTTATTTATTTATTTGTCATTTAGGAGCTTCAAGATTTGCAAAGGGACCCTCCTGCACAGTGCTCAGCTGGACCTGTTGGAGATGACTGTAGGTCTATTGATCTGTCTTTAAATTGTTTAAACTTATTATTCATTTTATTTCTAATTGGTAGGCCCAGAGCTCTTGGATGTAAAATTAATGTAGGGTTTTTTTTGTGCTTTGAAGTGTTTCATTGGCAAGCAACGATAATGGGACCTGTAAGTATTTTCTCCTTGATTTAACCTGATAGGATGCTATACAGAAGCAAAACTAGGATGGCATTTAATCTTCCTTTTTTTTCCCCCCAGACCGATAGTCCATACCAAGGAGGAGTCTTCTTCCTTACTATCCACTTTCCCACAGACTATCCCTTCAAGCCTCCAAAGGTAATTCAGAATAACCCAGTCTGCCTTTGTGTTATTCAACTTTGATTTGATTTAACAGAAGTTTTCTGTCTTTAACAGGTAGCGTTCACAACGAAAATTTATCACCCAAACATAAACAGTAATGGAAGTATTTGCTTGGACATTTTGAGGTCACAGTGGTCCCCAGCACTAACAGTTTCAAAAGGTAGAGGTATTTTATTTTAAGTAACGCCATACATGAAATATATTATCACAATTCTACCACAGCGCTGTCAACTTCTTGACTGTGATTGGTCCAAAGGTGTTGATTTGTACACCGATCAGCCATAACATTAACACATAAGCATAGATTATAACTTTTTTTTTATAACTATTTATATAAATCAGTAAACTGATGACAGGATCATGGGAAACCAAGGCCAGTCTGTCTGGTCCGATCCCACAGAAGCATAGCACAAATTGCTGAAAAACGTTAAAGATGGCTGTTAAGAAAAGACACCAGAAGAGCCAGTGCACCACAGCCTGACATGCACGGTTCCAAGGAGACACAGAGCCTAAGGAAGCAGACACAGCCGACAAACTCCCCTGATCCAAATCCGATCGATCAGCAAATGGGAAGGACCGGACTAAAACCTTGCAATCCACATCTCCCAAACACCCCAAGAGGTCTTGTGGAGTCATCCCCTAAGATGTCAGAGCTGCCCAGGTGGCACAAGGGGAACCTACATAATACTGGGCTTAATGTCTTCAATTGTAATGTTATGGCTGATTGGTGTCTATTGAAATTAACAACTCGTACACACTTTCATGGCAGACATTCAACAAAACTGACTAATTAAAAATAAAAATAAAAAAAGCAGTTAAATCGTGTTGCTGACGTGAGGAGGTTTTCCGTAAGGAGACATCTATGTAACGTTTAAGGCTTGTTGGCGCTTTATAACAGGCAGTTTTTAGGACAGTAAATGTTTCACTTATTCGATTATTGTTGCAATAACGTAGGTCATAGCAGGAATAAACTTATCTCTGTGCGGTTCTGAAGGTTAAATAAATCGATTAAAAGAGTCAGTAATAAAAAAAATGGCCATGGTTGGCAAATCGTTGTGGTATAAGAGGAATAACAGTTTGGGACATATTGCTATTGGATATTTATCTTAATAGTGGGAACAGTCTCTCTGCTGTTGATTGTTTTCCTTTGAAGGTTTATTCCTTACACACATGTATATAATTTAAAATTTTGGTATTTCTGAAATTATGCCTTGTTTTCTTTTTTTGTACAGTTCTATTGTCCATATGCTCCTTGCTCTGTGACCCAAACCCAGATGACCCCTTAGTCCCAGACATAGCACACATCTACAAATCAGACAAAGAAAAGTAAGTGCTGCACCTAAACACCCCGAATTTTTGCTCTCTGGAATGTATCAATTATAAAAGTTCTTTCAATTATCCTCTATAAGATCATAAAATAATTTTTCACAGACACTCACAAAGCAGCTCATTAGAAAGCGGAACATCTTGTGAAGCCATGAGAGAATGCAGTGAAGTGTGGCCAGACTGGTTCAAGCTGACAGAAAAGCCACAGTAACTTAGAAAGACAATGTGTATGTGTGTGGTGAGCAGAAAAGGCATCAGTGGTGAGCAGAAAAGCATCAGAATGGATTCAAAGCAACCATCGTTGCTGAGCATGTGCTTCTTTTCATGGCCACAATTTACCAATCTTCTACTTCCAGCATGATAAAGCACCATGTCAAAGCAAAATAGATTTCATGAACATAACATGACAGATTCAAAAGGTAGATTCAGAGCACATTGGCTTAGTGGTAGGTTTCTCGCCTACCATGTGGAACGCCCAGGTTCGATTCCCAGCCGATGCCCAAACCCCAGCCACTGGATGCACTGCCGGTCCCAAGCTGGATAAAATGGGAGGGTTGCATCAGGCAGGGCATCCGGCTTAAAACCTGTGTTGTGTGTTTCAGTTCGTCCACTGTGGTGAGCCCTCGACAGGGACCAGCCAAAAGACTAAAAATCTGCAAGAATTCTGTGATGCATTCATGTCAACACGGATCAATATTGGCAAAGGAGCGTTTCTTCAAAAGTTCAAAGGAACATTTTGTAAATCATAAAGTATTAAAGTTGTTTTGAGAGCAAAGCGAGCTTATCTTTCTTTTTCTTTTTTTAAAGCCATGCCAGAGAATTAGTTTTAGTTATTCAAAAACTAGATAAGATGTTTAAGATTTATTTTTTTCAAGAATTTTATATTGAGCATGTAGCAAGTACTAGTGAAGCATTCCTAATCAAGTGTTCAGTCAGTGCATTATTAATGACGCTTTCTAAACTGGTTCTACTTGAAATCTTTATAGATTATAAAACCCAACATTACCGAGCTCCACCTAAAACCTTTAAGCGTTCCCCGGAGGTTTTTTTTTTATTTTATGTTAAGTAAGTGTGTTCATTTGTTACACAAGCCATAACAAGCATGTGTTTTTGTGTATTTTTGTGTAACATTTAAGAATTTTTATTCTTTTTTTTGTGTGTGTTTTACAGATACAACAGACTAGCAAGAGAATGGACCCAAAAGTATGCAATGTGAAGACTCAATGGATTGTTTTTTTTTTAAGTCACAGATCACTGTCAATTCTAGTATCTGGGGAAAAAAAGTGCTTAGGTTATATTATTAAAGACATTGTATTGATAAGATTCATCATCTGCAGTGACCTATAAGAATGAATAGCTGATCTAGTATTTAAGAGGGGAGCATTTTCTTTGCACAACTCTAAAAACGAAACGGTTATTCATTCTGTTCGTTTGCTCCCTTCCACCCCAAGCCCCCCCACCCCACTACCCCACTACCCCACCTTCAAGCGGTGTTGGGCACTTAGCAATTGTTCTACATCATGTTTAAAATTGGCATAGCACTGAACAGCCTCATTTATCCCTGAAAAAGGGGAAATTAAACAACCTTGTTGTTCAGTCAATCAAGTTCATTTTCTTTAGATATTTTTATTGTATAGTTAAATGCAATTATACTTGATTTTTTTTATATATATATCATTAAAAGTTGTTTTAAAACGATATGTTTCTTTTTGTGCTTTCTGTAAGCTTTATACTGTATATCATACTAGAGGTTTACCCGCAGCTTCGCCCATGTACATCTAAGTACATATATCTACATATCTAATGATCTAGAAATCAAATTAAGATATATTCTCCTTCTTTGTTGTTCAATGGAGGTTCGAATCCAGTAGATTACATTACCGCCAACTAAAGGTCTGTAGATCTCACAGTATGGCATAAAAGTTAGATTACATTACCGCCAACTAAAGGTCTGTAGATCTCACAGTATGGCATAAAAGTTGATGATGCCTACTATTACATTATATGTACTTGGTTAGAAACTCCACTAAACAACCATCTACTGGATTCAAACATCCATTGAACAACGAAGAAGAATATCTCTCTCCTTACCGACTGTAACAGTATAGGCAGCATCATCAACATCTATGTCATACTGTGAAGATATATTCTTCGTCTTTTTCTTTGTTGTTCAATAGAAGTTCGATTCCAGTTGATTACCTCACAGTATGACATTAGTTAATTAGTTGATGATGATTCTGCCTACTGTTGCATTTGGAACAGCGATCGATTTTTGGATCGATTAATGAGGGGGTAAAAGTAGGTGTATGTGTTGTTGTTTTTTTTTTTTTTTTTTAAACAATCATGAATCAGATCACACAGTAATGACTCTTGCCTACCTCTCTACAGACTTGTTGATTTGACCTGACAAGCCTTTGAGTGCTGATCAGATAAACCTTGCTTGAAATACCTAGGTGTGCATTGAAACCGAAATGGTGCACATAGTGTAGTGCTGTTTGTCCACATTTCATTACTTTCACACCTCAGGTCAAACCAGTGTTGTTGCCTCACAACCCCAACGTTATTCCTGGTACGATCCTTAGTTCGGGTTTTTCTCTGTGCTGAATTTAACATGTTCAACTCCAATCTGCATGGCTTTCTTTCCACCTTTCCACCTTCTACAGTCATACTCTAGGGTAATAATTTTCTCCAGGTAGGAATGGTTGTAAGTTTCAGTGCACTTGTTTTTCCCATTCGGGATGTTCTTAGGATAGCCTCTGAATCTAACATCTCTTCCACAAGATAAATAAATGAACAAACTATCATGTTAGGATCTTCACATGTGTGCATAATTATGGTCAATTTACTTATACAGTACTTTTGGATCTTAATTAGTAGTGAACTATGATACTAATTAAGTATGATAATGGGCAAAAAAAACTGCACCATCTGAATTACAATCTAGGAGTGCGTAATACTCAACCTCCCAAATTTGCTCATCTTTACTTACTCACATGGAATGTCTGGGTAAATACATTTAAACAAAAAAAGTCACCATGTTTGTGCATGTCTTCCCACAGGAAATCACATAACATTTTGTTGTTCTCTACTTTGGACTGTTTGTAAGCTGGATAATAACCCGCAATCATCATTAACTGATAAGAGATTTTTTCCATTGCAATCGCTTCCTCAGTTACTTACTCATTTGATGCAATTTATCTACAATGGCTTAAAAATATAATTACTATCAGACCGTGGTGCAACATATTACGTGAGCTCCACAAAGAGCACCATACAGACGTTTGATACTTTTGTGAATAATGTGAAAAAGTTTAATTGATCATAAAAACTAAAACTGGACATGAAGCATAACGATCACTGTTTTCATGTGGTATGCTTTTCTTTGGCTTTCATCACGATCTGGTTATTAAAAATACCACAGCAGGGCATTAAGCAAGGTCATCATTGTTGCCCTGTCCCAAAACCCAGAATGATCCTTTGAGAAAACATTTAAAGATTGTTAGAAGATACTACAAAAATCCACTGGAAGAAAAGAGGAGAGCTCTTCACATGATTTCTGTATGACTTTTCAATATGACTTCTTGTAGTCGTCAGAAATTGTATTTGCCATCTATCTGTACTTTTACATCTGTGATTGTTAAAACTCTTGACACAAAATCAAACTTTTATTTTTTTTAAAGTGTTACTGATGTGTAGAATGTAGTAGTGTTTAAAACCATCCCTGAATGTATGTTTTCATAACTGTGTTTCACTAGTGCTTGGATAAAATCAAGGTAGAAATATTTCTCAGTACGTCGGAACCATGATCAGACTGCTTGCTTGCTTTCTAGGAATTCCTTTAATGCCCCAAACATGTGGAATTGCCATGAAGGGGGATCGGGACCGTACGCGTGGATGTGGGAATAACTCCCAGCTGAGTTCCTGTAATGTGCAAGTGGTGCCGTGAAAAAAGTATGAGTTTGTGCATTGTCCTGCAAAGACACAACACCTTTGTTGATCAAACCAGGCTTTAATTTTTCCCCGAAAGCATTCCACTCAGTGAATGTTCACGGGAACAGCAGCAGTGGGCTCCAGTCCATCTTGGCTGGAATTCTCATTCACACAGGTTCTTTAAAATGGTTTACTGAGAGTCTCATCAAAATATCATGTTTAAAGTCTTTTGTAAATGTCTTTTGGTTTCATGCCTTCATTCATGAGAAATTTCATCATGTCCTGATTTGAATGGTGTCTAATATTCCAGCATGTATGTCCTCTAAGCTATTCTCTGGAATCTAACTGGAACGATCATGTAAGTCTATATACACTATATGTGCTGTATGTGGACACCTGACCAACACACCAATAGGCTGTTTTTCTTTTCAAACTGTTACACACAATTGTTCAGGTATTGAGATATCAGTTGATAAGTATTTATATTTCCCGTAAATAAACAGCCGAAAAACCTGTTCCCAAAGACAATTTGGGAACACAGATTAACCCAATCTGCATGCACACATCGCTGCCACAGTTAACCACTGCACCACCATGCTGCCTGTTATAATCAATTGGTTAGAAGTATTGGTATCCTGTAGCTTTAAGCTCTCCCTTCACTGGAAAATAACAGCCCAAACCTGTTTCAGCATGACAATAAACAAAGCGAGGTCAATGAAGACAAGGTTTGCCTGGTTTGCACTGGACAAATACAACCCCTTTGTAATTTGGACTTACAACTAGGGACTGTGGAGGCCAATGGTGACCATTGTATTTATCTATTTATTTTTTACGACTGTGGTAGGAGCTTCGGTCAACATTTACACACTCGTTCTCACACCACGGGCAATGTGGTAATGCCAATTAGCCTAATCTACTGTGGGAGGAAACCCATCAAGCACAGGGAGAACATGCAAATTCTAAGCACACAGATTCCAAGGCGGGGACCCTTGACCCTGGAGATGCAAGACGACAGTGCTACTCTTGTGCTTAAATGAGCACAATTTTCCTAAACCTAGTGGAAAGCCTTCCCAGAGGAGAGGAGGCTATAATAACAGGGGGAGCGGGGAAACCAACTTTGTAATGGGATATTAAACAGGGCATGAGGTTCACTACTCTACTTTTGGCCATATAGTGTACTTGTTGGTTATAAGAGTTATACGGGTTATGTGATGAGAAACCATAATAGTAGACAAGAATTAGTGTCTACATTATTACATTTATAAAATAATGAACAGTATGTACACATTAACCCAGGTTAACCATGTTGCTCGACTCACTTGTTTAAACATTGGAAAAAACAACATAAATTAGAAATGAGACAGAAACTTGAAACTGTGTAAATACAGATGATGCAATTTCCCCTGAGTCATGTTCCTGGAAAAAGGTTCCATGCTTGTGTAATGGCAGAATAACCCACATAGTACATGTAATACAGTATACACAGATCAGCCATAACATTATGACAACTTGCCTGATTTTGAGTAGGTCCCCCTTTGGACACAAAACAGTAATGACCTATGTATTCTGACACCTTTCTATAACAACCAGTATTAACATTTTTAGCAATTTGAGCTACACTAGCGCTTCTATTGGAGCGGACTACACGGGCCAGGCCTTGCAGCTTGGAGTTGCTCTGGATCAGCTGTCTAGCCATTACAGTTTGGCCTTTTTCACAGTAGCTACATTTTCAATTTCGCATTACAATAGTGTCTGGAAGTGGGTGAGCTACACAGTATTAGACAACAAATCAACATAATTTTTTTTTTTTACTTTAGTTGATATAATGAAAGCAGCAAAAATGGGCAAGCGTAAGTGACTTTTTGAGTGATTTTGATAAGGGCCAGATTGTGATGGCTAGAGGACAGGGTCAGAGTAAGTCTCCAAAACTGCAGCTCTTGTTCCTGGTTTGCAGTGGTCAGGACATGGCAAAAGTGATCCAAGGAAGGAAAAAAAGGTGAACTGGCGACAAGGTGATGGGTGGCCAAGGCTTACTGATGCACATGGGGATCGGAGGCTAGCCGGCATAGTCCGGTCTAATGGAAGAGCTTCTCTAGATCAAATGGTGAAAAGATTAATGCTGGTTATTATTAGAAAGATGTAAGAACAGTCAAGTCATTATTATGGCAAAAAGGCAGAGCTACTTAGTATTAGGCAGGTGGTCATAATATTATGGCTGATGAGTGTATTACCTTTTAAAATAAAAATGTAAACATGTATATTTCATAACAGTCTGTTTTTTTTAATCAGTGAATGCTTTGAACATATATATAGTGTTAATTGTTTAAGTTAGCTTATTTGGCCACATGTCTGCATCTGAGATCTAAGTCACGCGCAGCATCTAAGTACGTGCAGAATTTAATATTTCACTTTGTGACTTTTAACGTGATAAAAGAAGACGTAACCCGGAAGTTTTTTTTTTTTTTTTTTTAGCTCGGCCTACTATAATTCATATAATGTTTAATTATAGTGTATCAGTGGAAAAACATCGCATGAAAAGTTAAAATAAATTAATATATAGAAAAATTAATTACACGTAGATTTACGTATGGTATTTTTTTTTGTAACGTGACCTTTGTGTGCGTGACGATGCTACGTCGTGCGTGACGTCACGCGCCTGGTGCGTCTTCAGGGATGGATGGGGAGGCAGCGAAGAAGAAGAAGAGCGAGGGCTGATGATGTGTATGAGAATGAATCTGAGGAATATAATTGGTGTTTTCTGGTTTAGTCTGGTTTAAATTGGTCGGCGTGTGTGTGTTATTTTTTCCGGGTGGGGTGCTTGTGTGGTTTTCCCGGAGTAATTAGAGGGAATAAACATCTCTGAAGTGAGGAAGTGGGATGTGGCCCGGTGTTGTATCTTCGCCTGAGATGTGACACAATCACAACGCCTTGTGTGTGTGTGTGTGTGTGGCGGAGGGCACGCACGCGCTGACTCTGTAACATAGTATATATAAAGGCTCGCGCGATGGCATCCGCGTCATGCGGCGGCGGCTGGTTCGGATTCACGTCGCGCTGGAGGAGACTGCGGAACGCGACGTCGTAATAATAATGTTTGTGCCTTCGTGACACCGCGTCGGATTTACGATGGACTCGTCGGTAACGCTGGGCAGGCTGGAGCTGGCGCGCGCCGCCGCCACCACCACCACCGCCGTCAGCACTGGCACGCGCCTCAACGGACCGGGCGCGAAGGAAAGGAGCGCGCAGCAGCAGCACGCCGTGCCGCGCGCGGGACCTCTCGGCTGCGTGCCGCTCACGCACCAGGTCGCGGGACACAAGTACGGCGTGGACAAAGCAGGTCAGTGTACCCTACATATTAAACCTGTTCTCAGGTTTAAATCACGCAGTAAGTTACAACAGTAAGTTTCACTCTCTCTCTCTTTGAGGGCTGGTAATGTAGTTTAAGTAATAAACGCACCGTTTTCTAACGTTATTTGCCCTTTTGCAACACGCCCTTTAATGTATCAGTGACGTCATTATAGGCGCAGTAAGCCTATAGCCCATAGTATGTACTCAGGTTTAAAGGTGCGATCAAGAAGATTAGTCTCAGCATAGAAGTAGATAGACATTTTTGCTGAGTATCATTATGTATACGTCTTGTTAGATAGATTTCTTTTCTAATGGTATTCAAAGTTGCACAAACAGTGCTGAGAACAGTTCTAGAATTAGAGGACAATTTGACTGAACTTTGACTGGTTTCTGTGTTGCGCGTTTTACCAAAGTCCCAAATCGAATAGGCTGTCAGTCCAGGAAGCAGTTCTAGGATCACAGAACTGAACCGGTCCGGTCAGGTCAAATGTCTCCTAATTTTAGAACTTTTCTCTAAACTGGTTCCATTTCCACGTGTACGAACTTCTCCAATCGAATAGGCTGTCAGTCGTTCCTTAGCTAACTAATCGTTTGCTATCAAGCAATGAACACTACCCAGGACATACTGTCAGACATTCATACTGTACATACATAAATACATTCATGTACAGTATATCAGGGCATCGGTGGCTCAGTGGTAGGTTTCTTGCTCGAGTTCGTCCCGGGTTCATTTCCCACCCGATGCCCCAGCCACTGGATGCGGTGCCGGTCCCAAGCCCGGATAAAACCGGTGCCAAGTTGAGTGCGGATCGGGTGGTCCACTATGTCGACCCCTCGATGGGAGCAGCCAAAATCCAACAAAACTATATAAATACACACGCATACAACACACCTTCTATTTCCGTGGTCACATTTTTAGTTCTCCAGTTGATATTGAGATGTGTCTGCTACTTTGTGCTCTGTAAACCTTCATAACGGCTTTAGTTTGAGGTTCTGTTTGTTAATTGGTGACTCTTAAGGCTGATAAATCTAAATGAACTTCTCTTCTGCAGTAGAGGTAAGTTTTGGTCTTGCTTTACTGGAATGTTCTTTATGAGAGCCAGTCTCATCATGGTGCTTGATAGGTTTTGCAAATGGACTTGACAATAAGAGAACTTTTCCAGATCAGCTGACCTTCATGCCTTAGAATAACAACTGACTACTGTTGTTACTTAATTACGTATTGCCATATGTGCTATTTAATCGTTTAGAAAATCTCCATTTTTGTTCTAGAATGTAGAAAATAAATCCAAACTTGTGTTCAAACTTTTGACTGTCACTGTAAATCTGTGCGTTCACTGACTCAAACAGGCTGTTTCAGTGACTTGGTACAGCCTTGTCAACTTAATCCATCCTTTGTTAATAATGTGCAAAAATCTCCAAGATTATTTGTACAAGTGAAGTAAGGAATAATAATAAATTCTAATGATAATAATAATAATAAATCCGCTATATCCCCTTTAAGTGTACGACAGAGTAACCTCTTCAGTAAGCACTTTTTGGTGGTGAGTATTATAGAAATACTGGCCACACCCTGAACAGGACACGATAAAGTGCACACATTTACCACGCAGTCATTCACATCAAATGACAATTTAACACAGCCTGGTCACCTCCCATGTGATTCGGGAGGTGTTAGGAAACCGGAGAACGGAGTTGTGAAACTCGACACAGAGATTAACCCGAGTTCAGGATCGAAGCAGGGAACCTGGAGCTGTGAGGTGGCAGTATAAATACTTCTTAATCACAATGAATTCAATCGCAATTAATTCAATTTATCTGGGGATGATCAGTTTGATTGAGAGACATGTTCATCTCTGGGATATTCATACAGTAACGTAGTGACGTATTTGAGGTTTCAAGTTTGTGTTATTGCCACTCGAATGCTGGTGGGAAGTGGGTTCGGTACACATCAGTCATCAGCATTACACAAAGTCCAAGACACTAGAGGCAGATTAATGATGAGTCAGAAAGTGCACATTTAGTGGAAATGTTACAGCAGTACAGACAGAGTGAACTATAGCAGTGACAACAGATTTGGTGTAACTAGTAGTTTATATGTAATAAACAGTAAATAAGTGTCTTGTTAGAACGGCAGACCACTCGGTAGTAAAACTGCATGTTGGTTGTTGGATTTAACTCTAGGTATACTGCAGCACCCCGATGGTACGGTACTAAAGCAGCTCCAGCCTCCGCCTAGAGGACCCAGGGAGATGCAGTTCTACAGCATGGTGAGTAGTGTTATAACGGGATACATTTACTCACACTCAAAGGAAAAAAAAAAAAAGAATTTTCATAACTACTCTACAGTTATTTTCGGTGTGTAGTAAGTTGTGGAAGTATTGGCACTCGTAAAAAGCCTTGGCAGAAATGACTAACTAGCTACTGAACACAAAAAGTTTTATAAAAAAAAAAAATTACATATTTATTATGTGGCGGAAAAGTGATGCCCTAATGAAATCTTGTTATTTATAACAATGACAATTAAGTTAATTGGTTGATTGATTGATTGAAACACATTTAGTCATTTTTTCCTTTTTTTCCTTTTCTGATTATATCACATCCTATAAGAATTAGGAGCTTTGGGCTCAGGGCAGAGTATGCCAATCCATCACAGGGCACACATACACAAACACACAGACACGCCAGGCAATTTGGGAACGCCAGTTAACCTAATTTGCATGTCTTTGTACTGTGGGAGGAAACCTAAATACAATATGCAAACTCCACACACACAGACCCTGAGGCGGGAATCGAACCCCGACCATGGAGGTGCAAGGCGACAGTGTTAAACCCAACACCCACCCCAGTGGTGGTGGTGGAGGAGACGGAGTGGAAAATCAAGAAGCAAGGATCACAAATTCTCACGATTTCGTAGATTTATAGACTTTCAGTATCTCAAGCTTATTAGATCCTGTTTAAAAAGCCGTTCCTGAGATCACCAGGCACCAACTTCACCAAATGCTAATGGATCTACATCAGGACTCTCCGTAGACGTAAGATTGCACAAAAAGATCGTCTTATGCACAAGGAGAACTAAAATATTTCAAGGTATCCCCCCCCCCATTTTTTTTGCACCAGCATTGATGTCCTCATTGAATGAGCCAGGATATTTTAGCCCAAATTGAGTTGCCTCTTCCAGCCCGCCTTATCCTGGCCACATTTAGTTTCCAGATTTGAAATTAACTGAAAAACTTTTGGTTGTGGAAATTCACACACACACACACACACACACACACACACACACACACACACACACACACACACACACAAACAAAGACGTGGAAGTGTTCTGCATTGAGGACAAGATCAAGATTTGTCTCCTCTGGCATGTTGCATATCACACTAAGAGGAAAGAGCCTCTGTGCTGGTTATATCTCCAGAAAAAGCTGCATTTTGAAATCAGGAATTTTAAAATCATGTATTGTGTTAAAATGAAGGTTCAGTAAGATCAAGAATAATAATTGCTGTTCATTTGCATTTTCAGTGCCTCTAGCAGAATGTTCATATTAAGCTTGTGTGTGAAGATGTTCTTGGCAGTTTGTGTGTTCATTTAAAAAGTACTTGTGTGTGTGTGTGTGTGTATATATATATATATATATATATATATATATATAAGAACTTCGCTCTGTTTATAAGCCTGTCACTGGTGCTCATAAGCGTGAAGAAAATAGCGACGACGACTCCAGACGCCTGCCGTTTCTCTCTCACTCTTGAGAAAGCTGAATAGACGCTCTTGTCTGTCCAGAATTGCTTTTTGAGTGTAAATATTAAGCAGCCCGACTCAGAAGCGCGTCCTCCAAATGACAGATGGTGCTACCCAGTCGTCTGATGTCATGTTTTGAGTGTTTTCAATCAAGATTTAATCTTCTTTCTGTGCTTCAGTTACGTAACCAGTGGTGCTGGCTACGGCGAGGATCAACCCACACCACACCACAGCACAGCACATTCCATTCAGGTTTCCTGCTCTAGTTGACCCGGTCCGATCTTGTTGTCTCGTGCAGGTTTACTCTAAGGATTGCTGCGACCCCTGCTTACTCGAGCTGCGGCAGTATCTTCCCAAGTTCTACAGCACCTGGTCTTCTCCTGACAGCCCCACAGGTGATGTGACATGCACTGGTAATGCTTAATGGCTAATACTGTATTAGCATTAGGCGAGCTCCGATCAATCGGCCGATAATCACTTAATGTTTACAGGTCGATGCATGATTCGACAGCCACATGAGAATATTACCAAGTCTCTTTAAAAGACATCAGATGTGCAATATGCAAACTTTTTTTTTCTAAAGCAAAACATCTGCCAAAAACTTTAACATAATCTTATTCAACAATAAAAACTCAAAAGATTTAGCTGCTGCCTTTGCAGATAACTTTAAAAAAAAAAAAATTATTTAAAGTCAACCCTCACTCACTAAGCCACATATAGCAGAAGCGCTTAAAAAGCTCAAGCCTCATTCTGCAGAGAGTAAAAAGACTAATACCGTTATCACAAAAATAATAATAATCTGTAGGTTACCGCTCTGTGCATGTGTGCTGACAACAAGCGACTATTCAGCACAACTGCACACATACTGTATCTTAAAAATGCAGAAATTCTGATATTTATGCCCTCGCTACTTACTAATGAATAGCCATGATCAGCTCGCCAAACACCAAGTGTATACTGATCAGTGTGTTTATTGTTAAATGTTTAAATTTTTTTTTTAGCATTTTAGGTAAGCTTTTCAGTGTGTGTGGGAGCAGCTTGATGCTAGTTAAGGAATGGAAAATTTTATCTGAGCGTGTAGGCTTTTCTATTGGTTTCAGTTTCTTTATAATCTACATGAAAGTACTTTATGAGAGAATGGAATATGTCGCATATGTTGCCTTCCAGTGATTAAAAGTTGCTATAAAACTATCCTTTGCTGTTTAGAATAGTTTTTTTTAAATTATTTTGGTATAAATGGTAAATAAGTAAAAACAATACTACACAATAAATACATAAAAAAGGGTTTTATTTTTAACATGTTTTTAAAAATTAAAATATTTATTTTCCCTATGTATGGAAACTTATGACCCACCCTGTAGAACACTTTAAATGGAAGATTCCAATAACCCACACACACACATGAGATCAGCGATCAGTAATCGGTGATTGGCCCCAAAAACCCTGCTCGGAGCTACCCTACAACGTGTGTCTCAAATCTCTAGGTCATATTTTAGTATTTATTTTAAATAATAGAATACTGTGCACAAGTCATATTTTGCTTCCAAAGAACCAGACTTTCTTGATATTTGTTTTAAATGTAGTCTTGAGAAATAGTTCTCCAGGCTTTTTCCTCCTTAATTTTTGGCTAGAGGAACCTGACATGGATTTCTGTTGTTTCCACAAATCATCCCGTCAGCTCAAACCAACCTCATCAACTTTTGCTTTCAACAAAGTGTTTATGCCCACACAACACCTGTTCACTGGAGGCTTTTGTAATTGTTGTTGTTTATTGAAAATCCTGTGTAAACTAAAAGGAGACTGCTCAGTCTGTGTGTGTAAATCCCAAGAGATCAGCGGTATCTGAAAACAGTCCATCTGTCACTTGAAACCATACCATGGTCCCATGAACGAGCAGATGAGCAGATGTTCAAAATAAAGCAGCCTATGATGATAATGACAGGTTTAAAGATGCACCCATGTGTCTTGTCTCTATTTTTATGACCGCAAATGACAGAAGGCATATTTAGGGGCAACATCTGCATCTGACATGCAGTTCAAATAGAGAGAGAGACTATTATATATATATATATATATAAAAAAGAGAATGTCACTTATGGTTACGGTGTTTCTCCTCATGTACAGAGCTGTATCTGAAGCTGGAGGACGTCACACGCCGCTTCCAGAAGCCCTGCATCATGGACGTGAAGATCGGCCAGCGCAGTTACGACCCTTTTGCCACACAGGAAAAGCGTGAGCAACAGATCAGGAAGTACCCCTTGATGGAGGAGATTGGCTTCCTGGTGCTCGGGATGAGGGTAAGCACTCACTGGCCACGTCCTGAAACGTTCCGGTCCCAGAGGAATCCTAACCGCAACCAAACCTTCAGTCATAACATTCATAAAAAATTAGGTCATGGGTGTAGTCTGGTATCTTTCCCACACTTAAAAGGTCATTTTAATAGAAATGGTATTTTTCTTAATCGCTCGATTAAGAAAATCACAATTATTAGAAAATATCTTCAGTCGTTTAAATTGTGTGAATGTTTTCAAGAGGAATAAAGTAACACGGATTAATTAGCTACTTCATAAAGCCTTTTTTTTGGGCTCAGTCTTAATAAGGGTGTATAGTGAATGGTGCCGAGTCCTTTTGTGGCTGCATAAGGGGTGCACTGATCGATCAGCGGCCGATCAAAATCCGCCGATAATCCTCTAATAAATCGGTTGTCTCTCAACTGGCTGATCACATAAACCGATAATATCGTGATGACGCAAAATACCGAGTCAACAACCACATCAACATGCCGTCGCCAGCCTGAGAATATTACCAAGGCTCTCTCAAAATGTCAGATTTCCAATATGCAGTTTTTTTTTTTTTTTTTTAATGCTCAAGCTAAACCATGTAAGGGAACGTCTGCCAAAAGCTTTAACACAACAACAATGCAACGTGAATAATAATCTGAGTATGAAAAGTTTTCCGCAAACGCAGCAGGTAACTCCTGTAAGTCGACTCTCACTCAACGTCCTTCAGCAGAAGCTCTCAAAAAGCTCGAGTCTCACTTTCTGCTGAGAGTAAAAATGCTGAAACTGTTATCACAAAAATAATAATGAGGAGAGAAATAAAGAGTAGTTCCCATGTCTGGCCAAGGCAGCCCGGGTTTACATTACCGCTCCATGCAGGCTGGCGGTGAGCAACAATTCAGCACAGCCGCACACATTCTGCGTGATAAGAGGCATAAACTGTCTCTTTTAAAAAGGCAGAAATCCTTATATTTATACAGAAATGCCTTGTTTTGTTTGTTATTCATTGACGCAGCCTTGTTCCAGTGTAGCAGGATAGTTGTGTTTTAGACGTGTGTGAGAGTCCCTTGATAAACTAGTTAAGGAACGGAAAAGTTTTGCTTTTTTTAAGTCAAGCGTAGGCCATTCTGTTGGTTTCAGTTTCTTTACAATCTCCATGAAATAATAATAAGAGAATGTATTATATTGTGTAGGCCTTTCAATAAATACAATTGTAAAATGTATGACACTTTTTCAGATGTGAATTATATTTGTTTACAATGGTTATTTTTACTGCTATAAATAGTAAATAAATAAATAAACAAAACTACACAATAAATAGAACACTTTAAATGGAAGATTCCAATAACCCACACACCTGTATTGACAGATTATATATATGCGTGCGTGCGTATATATATATATGTATATGTATGTATATATATATATATATATATATATATGTATGTATATATATATATACACACACACACATATTGTGCAAACGTCTTAACCCCCCTTTTTTCTGGTCTTAAAACTTATCTTTTTACTAGAGCTTTTGGGTCGAATTAATTTGTAGCACTTTGAGATTTGCTTCAAATATAAAGTGCATTATAAATAAAATGTATTATTATTATTCTGTATTTTGCTTCCAAAGAGTCAGACTTCTTTGTATTTTTATGAGGAATAATTCTCCAGGCTTCTTGAAGTACTTTTTTCCGTCTTTCATTTTCAGTCCAGTCCCTGTACCTGAGCAGAGTTTTTGTTCGTTAAGCCACACAGTGAAGTATGAATCATTCAAGCATAAAAATATTTTAACATAAGGCATGAACCAGTGAGAAACAGGTGTAGATGATTGCAGACGATTAGTATACCGGTCATTCTGAATGCCGAGTGGTTGGAACAGACGAGAGGGGAAATGAGGTTGCTGCTGAGGTTGTTGCATAAACCACCAATTCTTAAAATTTAATACAAAGAAATGAGGTGTGGCTCAGGACGTTTGCGCAGCACTGTACGTGCAAAGCATCCAGCAAAATCCTCATCACAGATTAGCAGGAAGACTTTATAGTTTTCCGATCTCAGCAGATCTGTTCTGTGGAAATGAAAAGTCAAGATAAGTGATGCAAATCAGATAATGTGGAAGTCAATATTGGTGTGACTCACCATCCTCAAGAACCCCATGGGTTTGATTCCTTAAACAGCTCTGAAAGGAGACTAATATGGAAGCCGACAGATGTGTTTGTTTGCACCTGTGCCAGCTGCTGTAGTGTCCTGAATTACAAATGCAGCAGTGGATTAACATAGCACTTTCAAAAAGGCAGCTGATTTATTGTTTACTATTCAAGATGCATTAATTCAACATTGGCCTGATCTATTTTTTCCTCATTATTTCACACCCTGAACATTCCCGAGCCCTATAGATGTAGCACATTAGCAGATGTAGTACACAATTTGTATTCAAGTATATTACCATGGCTGTGATGTTTTGCATACCAAAAGATCTTAGCTGAAGCTTTCATGCAGTCGGATTGGAAAGTGCGAGATGTCAGTATTAGATTATTAGGTAGTCGCTGATAGTCAAAGCTGTTATAAAACAGGATTGTATCAAAGATTGAAAGCTGTGCGGCACTGATGGTGTGCATTTCTCAAACTGTCAGCTACCGATGTGTTCAAGTACGGAAATAGGTTTGGTTTGTAGTGTTTTAAAAGATAAAGTGAGTATTTGCTTAATCTATGAAGTGCAAAGTCAAGGGAATATTACAGAAGCAGTTCTGATATCCAAATACCATAATAGCAAGTTCTCCCTATAGCAGAGGTGTGTATTTAAAATTCCTTGCTTACTATTATGACTGAAAGGCAACAGTTACCCTTTAAGCCTATGAATATTAATTACTACTTCATGGCTATGAATAAGACATCAAAGTGGTTATGCTTTGTTTTCCATTAGCGTGTCATATTACCACTGTGTACTAGTGCCATGAAGTCTGAACAGATAAGGCAGTGTGAAGTAAAGAAATGTCTATTCTGTTTTTTGTTTGTTTGTTTATTTGTTTTGTTTTTTGTAAATGTACCTTGGGCCACTTCACTAATCACACCAGACTGGATGAAATACGAAAAGAAATCAACAAAGGTTTATGAAACCGCAATGTTTTTAAATGTATATAGGCTGTCAGAATCAATAATAATTAATGAATTCAAATTCCTCAAACTTCTTGAATGTGACAAAATCTGATAGAATCAGTTCTACAATCAGAAGTCGTAGATGTGCAAACAAAAATATCTCGGTATTTAGCACACCTCTAGAATTTGGCAGATCAGGTTCCCCTGTGTAACACTGAGGAAATGCAGACATACCGGTGACGCCTACATGTTACCGACATGAGCTACAATCATCAGTAAGTACTTGGGGACAGCACAAGAGCTGTTGGTCAGTTTTTGATTCAGAATTGTTTGACATTTTTGTAATTATTAAATTTAATTATTTAATGTTTTTCAGATACTTTAAGTCGTTTTAATAGTACAAAACAGATAAGAAATATACCCTGTAAAAAAAAAAAGCCACCTCAACGTAAAAAAGTTTAGTAACAAGTTGCTTGCAAAGCTTTTTTTTTTTTTTTTTTTTGAAGTTTCTCAACTTTCAGAGAAATTTGCTGGCCAAACTAAATATTTCACATTGCTGTTTAGTTGATCAAACTCTTAAGTTCAAAAGCTGACTTGTAATTAAAATATTTAAGTCAACTTAAGTATTATTGGTTGTGACCTCAATTAATCATATTTCTCGAGGGCTGATTTAGCCCAACCTTTTCATCTACTCAAAAAAAGTAGGTTCTCATACATTGTAGCCTTTTGAGGGTTCAAGTGACCCTCTGGCCTAACAATACTCACAAAAAACTAGTCAAAGTTAAAATGGTGATTTGCATAAACCAGGAGATTACACGTTCGAATTTGTTTAAAGGTCAATAAAATACCTGGATAACACCAGCTGCTTATCAAACTCTTACTGATTTTATTTTTATTTTTTTTACAGTATTACAATATAAAAGCTATTTTTAAAAACTAGCAAAGATGAACAGTTTTTTTCCCCCCAACGTGTCAGACACACACACAAAAAATTGGCAACATGAGTTTTTCTCAACATGTGAATCTGAGGAGAGCATGTCTCTCAAAGTCCAGACCTTCAAGTTTAGAGCATAGACCTGACCAAACATCACTAATAAAAGCTGCTGCATAGTCACGCAGGCCCTCAGGAACTACTACAACTTCAACAGCTTGTTCACGCTCCTCCTGTATCTCCAAAACACCAACCGTCACCTCTTTGACCCAATCCTCAACATCGAGTTCTGGTTAAAGAGAACAAGAGCAAGTCAAGTACACTTATCTAGTAGGTTTATTTATTTATTTTTTACTGTGTAGCTGCTTGAGACAAATCAGACAATGAAATGTTAGAGGCTGTGGATAAATAAATAAATCAATAAAATACAATTCCCAAGAATGAACTCCAGTCTACGTTTGATCTACAGCTCATCAGTGAAGATATAATTTACATAAAAGGACTTGATTTGTTGGGTCCGAGAGCAAGAACCTCTCATACGGTTAATCTGTTGTGCTCTATAGTCCATCACTATAACTTCACACATCTGTGTGTACGGTCTCAGCACTGTGTGCTACATAACATGTTCATCCAGCTCAACTCTGCGCTTTGAGTAATGGGCTAATAAATTATATATCCTCTATCTTTGGAAAGAGAAAGGATTTTTACTACACTTTCTGTTTGTCATCACTGAGCGGCAGTGAAAGAATTTGGCTTTCGGAGCTGCCTGAGCATCAGTAGGCTGTGGACGTTATCATCCTGACAGGATGAACTTATCACTGAGGCAGGCCTGAGAGACCTCTTTAAATCAGCCGTCAGCATGCTGACCTCCCCTAGAGTCCTCGTCATTGTCCGCCGACTCGCCCGGAGGCTCTGTTATGCTTATCCTCAGCCCATCATGAGGTTTACACAACAGCCGCCGCGGTTATGCGGGACTCGGCCGTTTTTAATATCCTAAGAGGAAACACGTACTCGAAGCTACAGAGCTCATCTGACAGGTTGCTGCTGCCTTTTTTTTTTTTTTTTTTTTTTTTTTTAACTCATGGGGGTTGTGGCCTGTCATTCTCACAATAACACACAGACACACACACACGAAAGTGGCTCTGTTACAGTGCGATGTATGAATGTCCTGACAGGTTATTATTTGTTATAGCACTGATGAAAAGCATCACAATAATAGCAAAATGAATCCTGACTGAATTGAATGATGTCTCATCAATGTCACTTAATGTCAAGGCAAGACACCGTAGCCATGCTCGAGTGTGTGAAAGCTTTCATCTCGCGCTAGGCCGTTTGTTCTTTGGCTGGGATAACGGGGGAAAAAACAGTTTTAAGCTTTGAGCCATTAAGCCCTGTTTCAGAGCAAAACGAGCCATTAGTGGCAATTACACTACTGATTTGGTTGATACTCCAGACAATTTGCTCAGTCTCTTAACAGACTGAGATTTGCAGAGCATCGACGTGGAACGTCTTCTCAGATTTTTAAAAGGAATTCAATATTGTCTGGCTATTGTTTTTTGATAAACTGGTGTTATGTCGTTTTGTTTCCACCAGAGGGAGATCACGTCCTCTCGTAAAAACCATTCTCAGTAAGATTCTTTTCTCATTGCTCTGTGTGATTTGTATAGGTGTACAACGTGGGCTTGGACAGCTTTGACACATATGACCAGCATTACGGGAGAGGACTCATGAAGGATACCATCAAAGACGGTACAATTTTTTTTTAAACCTATGTGCCTCCTTAAATTATCATAATGTATTCTCATGCTATTTAAAGAAGAAAAAAAGTTGACATCCACAGTTGACATGTGGGTCCTCAGTGCTGTTCCTACTTTACCCACAATGCCGTTTTCTGCCACGCTTGCCATAGGATTCATCCCACCTGTTACAGTATTTCTACCGAGAAAGATTGATGCAGCAGCGCACTACTCCTTAGGTTTTTATCCAGCTCTCGCACTTCCTTATCCGTGTGCTCTGCTCGAACAGATCAGCTTCCTTATTAGCGAATATCACCAGCACCAATGCCACCGTCACTGCCGTCAGCTATAAATCAGTAGCTCGCTCGTCCTGAGTATCTGTGGTAATTAGCCATAACTTGCATCGCGTGCAGGAACTGTTCTTTCTTTATTGCTTTTACATTCTCCACTAATTATCATTATTATGAGGAAAAATGGTGAGGGGGGAAGAAAAAAAATCTTTTTCTTTTGTAGGAGTTAAAAGGTGACAAACCTTAGCATTTTCAGTTATGGTTAAAACTGTTGAACTTCCTTCTTCAAGCAAACGCCGTTGTAAGTGTGATGGTGATGCTTTCAGGGCTTAACCTTCTATAAATGGTTTAACTTCATTAAAACCATATGAAATGTGTTTGAGTGGATTTCCTTGTTAAAAAAAGAAACAAATCAAGTCTGTGTGTGTATAGAGTCTGATTAAATAGTCAGTACAGTCCTATGAGTTTGTTCATCTATATTTTATACCGCTTATTCTGTGTATGGCAAGTGTCAAGGCAGACCTGGAGCAAGGAAAGTTAAGGCACTTTGGACAGGGTGCAAATTCATTGCAAGCTGCAAATACACACACTACTGACAATTTTGGGGATGACAACTAACCTAATCTTTGGACCATGGGAGGAAACCCACCAAGCACATGGGAGAACTTTTCTGAACAGCTTTCCCTCACTCTAACTCTCTCTTCACTACAGGACTGTGTAAATTCTTCAACAACGGTGACCTCCTCCGCCAAGATGTCATCGCCGCAAGCATCGCTAAGGTCCAGAGCATCCTTCGCTGGTTTGAGAACCAGAGCCAGTTGAACTTTTACGCCAGCTCTCTCCTCTTCGTCTACGAGGGGCTTCCCTTGGCGCCGGAGAAGAAATCCGGCACCCGGAGCCTGCAGAAGAACGAAGGCGTTCTGGAGTACAACAACAACATCGAGCAGAGCCTCTCCAGCATCTACTCCCTGCATCAGAAGGGCTGCATGCAGAGCCAGCAGGACAACAGCGCATGGCACGGCCTCACGCAGCCGGACACCGGCGGGCACGAGACGCGGGAGATGCCCGACGTGGAGGTCCGAATGATCGACTTTGCCCACGTCTTCCCCAGCACGGCCCACGACCACGGCTACATCTACGGCCTGAGGAACCTGCTCAAGGTGCTGCAGCAGATACTGGATGACTGAAAAAAATAAACAGGTTTTTTTTATGGTTCTTCTGCCATAGTGTTCTTCTCATCTCATCAGAGAGGAAAAGTTGTAGCTACTCTCATTCCTCTCTCCTGTGTTCAGAATCTGCACTACCTGGACTATAATGAAGTGTCCCATCTTAAAACCTTAGTCTTATAGTTGGTCTACGTTCACCTCATCTTTTTCTTAATATATATATATAAACTGTTTTACTCAGGTAAATCGATTCCGTTGTCATTAATAGTGTTTATCTCAGCAATGGCAGAAATGAAATTCTCTTAAAACACACCGTCTTAAACATCTTGGCATATTGGCTGTTATTTTCCAAGATGAGTTAAAGAATATATATATAAAAATTTTTTTTAAAGTTGCTTTTATGTAGGCGTAGCGTTGCTGCACAAGGCTGTGGTTGGTAAGACTACGGGGGTTTTCCCACATTCCTGAACTTTTTCGCACCAAATTGAAATTCTCAAAACTTCCTGGGCGCTCGTCTCTGTGATGTCACATGCCTTAAATCACAGACAAAATGGTACGATGTTGTTACGATCACGACGTATCCACCTACGACTCCACTACAAACCGTGCCAAACTCATGCTGAACTGTCACGAACTTGCTACGAAATTGCACTCTTTGCTAGGGATGGGAATTTGCAATTCTGGAAGTATCCTGATTTTTTTTTAGTTATTCTTTTAAATTAATTATCCCGATATCAGATTTTGTTGCAATTTTTAACAGCAATCTGGATACCCGTGTGTTTTGGATACCTGCTTCACCATGTGCAGTAAAGCTGTGCGATTAAATCATTTATTCATACAATTTACTTGAATTTTGTCCATCGAATCATTTAAGTGAATTGCTGGGCCAGTTTTTACTGATTCTGATTCGACTGACAATTTTTATAGCGAACAAACCATTTAGATTTTCTTGCAAAACTTTCCTTTTGTAGGATTATTGCGTCTTCTTTATCCTATGCAGTTCGCGCAACACCGCCACCTACTGGACTTGGAGTGTGGAGAAGATGATTGGCAGGAAAGCAAGAATATTGCTTTGAGAGACAGATGACGTTTAAACAATCAATCAACAACAAAGTAACAGTTTTTCTTCAGTTCTTGTTAAATACGTTTTAGTTTTTTAATTCAAAACCCGTAAGAAATCCAGCTGCTTGAGACAAATTGGACGATAATCATTAGCATTATGGAATCGAATTTAAAATCGCGGTGGCCAAAAATCTAATTGAACTGACAATCTAGCCTTGATTCACAATCTAATACACAGTGTAGTATCTATTAAAGCATTAGATTTACTAGTTAAGTGCAAAGTGTTGTATTTAGCCTTTTTGGCAGATTTCTTTTGAGAATTGTTTAAAGAACGCATCGAGTATCGACAACTCAAGGCCATCTACATCGAGAAACAATCAATGTGATCATTTCGAAGAGACACGAACCACATACAAACTGCTGCAATCCACCTTCAGGTAACTTTTTTTTTTATTTCAAACAGGGTTGAACTTCTTCATAATAAACTCTTTTTTTATACAGCGCAAGTCTCCTACGATCTTGACATCGCACTGATTAAAGCTCACATGTGTTAATGTGGGAAAGCCCCCACGGAGTACGTAGTTGTTCATTTCTTTAACCGCCACTGCCAAGATGTACCCTGCGCCCCTTGTTGCGATTTTTGACTACCCTACATGAATCCCCTCCCCTGTGTAAATACGGTATTATATTTTCTGTGATTGAATCATGCAATATGCTGACCTGATGATGGGGAGGCTCGGATCTTTATTGACGTTTTTAAAAACGCTCAAATGTCTCGATGAGCTGTGAGTTCTGCCTGTCGTGACTGAAAAAAGAAAAGAAAAGAAAAAACAACATACAAGCTTAAGTTCTTACCCTTTTCTGGTTATCTTTAAGTCATGCATTATTAATGCTGTATCAATTGATAGTGTTTTGGATTTGACACTTTTCTGAGTGAATGAAGCTTTACTGTGCAGACATAAGTATTGATTCGAGTTCAGGAAGCTTAACCAGCATAGGCATCTACATTATAAAATATTGAGTGAAATGAAAGAGGAGGGTGGAAAAAAAAAATAAAATAAAATAAATAAATAAAAAAATAATCACTGGAAAAATTATTAATATTAAAAGGTAAGAAACAGGATTTCAGATTTTTCTCAGTCATTTGGATTGTATTTATGTTAAATTCTGTTGCAGATTTAAAAAAAAAAATCTTTTATTTTAAACTTTAGGGCATTGCAGATTTACTAGAGTCTCATAGGTGCATAATCACTGTATACACTGACATACTGATGTAATCAGTGAAATTTATTACTCATCTCATAGCTGATAAGTTTCTTGCTTTATTTGCTGTTTACTGTGTTTTTTTTTTTTTTCAGCATAATGCATTTCATGTTTTGGTTGAAAATATACATGTTGTCGGTCTTATGTCGTTGTTTTATGCTGAATGACTGCCGCTTGCGCTCGACTTGCCTGAAACGTACTCACCTGATTTAACATTCCTGTTGAATAACGGAGCGCTTTCTGCTTGTCCCCCCCCCAAAGAACAACGTTAAGCTCTGAAGGAAAAAGCAAAATTGGAATTGCATGTCTTTGGGCAAAGTCAAAACTACCTGTGTGTCTGATTCCTTGGCTCTTGTCTCACTCTCAGGAATGAATTAGTGTTACGAGGACTTCAAAGTAGTTAAGACATCCGTATGCAAGGACTCTAAGGAAAAAGGCCTCGGGCCAGTTCAAGCTAGTTGCGTTTCTGTTCTGTGGCGTGCGCTGTTAAATCGAGGATTTTGTTTGCATTTCATTTGTTTTTAGCCCTGCTATTAAATTTGCAGCATTTCTTTTTCATTCATGCACTGAAGCAAGTGCAAATACTGTACGATGTATACATCAGCCTTTCTGCTGTGAACTAATCCATTCGTCTCTCATTTGTTTTAATTCTTATTCGTATTTCTTATTATACAGTATATACATATTTTAAACAGTTGCACCTGAGAGATTTGCGCTGGTGCTTAAAGCACTTTAATGACTCGATAGACTGGATTTTGCCTATGGAGCTAGTTTAAATAAACTAACTGTCTTACATTTTAAAAGTCTCCAGATTGTTAGAAGAATTAGATTAGAAGAATCTTAACCACTTTGTAACTGGTTTTTATTCTCATTTATTATTATTTTTTTCCTGTGGCAAATGAATACTTTTTTCCCCCCCACGCACTTTTTACATTCTCAAATAAATAAATCAGGGTAAATTTGATTATGTTACGAGGACAATGTTGAGTATGAATAATATATCTTTGTTGTCCTGAGATATGCAGGCTCATTTATACCCCATGTTTTAAACACAGCCCATGAAGAAGGAAGGTTGGCTCAATAAACTGATGAATATCTTTGAATGGTTTCCCATTTGCTGTATAATTCTGCAATTCAGAATGCAGAAACACATCTGAATATTGATCTGTTTTAAATTGAAGTTCTGGAAGAAAAAGGATCCGTTCTGGAATGGCCTCATGTGAATCCTGACCTAATAGACTTAACTTTTTTTTTTTTTCTTTTCTTTTTTTTTTGTAATATAGATGTATAACATGTAATAATCAGACTGGTATATTAGGTGTATATTTGGCAAATCTAGCATTATTAATAAAAATCGCTCTTAATAACATCTTGTTTGTTTTCTTCTCTGAGACACCACATGTTTTTGCTTTCTTGTCAAGAGGTGAGTTCACAAGGCCTTATTTTAAGTGGACTTGGTACGTGATTGAGGATTATGAGAGATAAGTATCATCCGTATAAATGTATTACTAGATGTGCCCGCGACTTTGTTTGCGTGGCATTTCATTGCACACTCGTAAGCTCATTTTTAAAAATGTACAGCGGCATCTGTTGAATTTTGCAATGAACTAAAATTTTTATGTGTTACCAAGTGCGTGGCATGAAGGTGTGCTTTTACTAAGTAGATTTAAATTGCACACGCGTAAGTGGATATTAAAAAAAAAAGTACAACGCCATCTGTTGAATTTTGAGATCAACTTTTGATATAAGGTCGTTTTCCATTTAAATTTCAGTAGTACATCTTCTCTTCCTGTGGGCCGATTGCGATGAAACAAAGCCTATACTGTGTGTGTGTGTATATATATATATATATATATATATATATATAATACCTCAAGCTCTGCCAAATAAACCTGTAAAACCACATTAAAATTCATTCAGTTTTTTATGTGATGTGTGCACAAACAGACAAAAATTCCAAAATCATCTTGATGTGGTCTATTACTCATCTTGCGTCCCCTAAATTATTATTTTTTAAATATCTTCAATGTACATACACGCCAACTTTACAGTTTTATTGTATGTATAGATAGGGATTGGAATCACCAGGGCCAGCTGATCATGATACCGAGGCACTGATTGGATTGGATTGTGATGTTTAAGTAAATTTCACGACTTCTCAATTTCTATGTTAATTTCAGTTTAATATTTTACATTTTGTCACAATTTAAACAAACCGCAAGGATAAGGAATGGGCTGTATGTAATGTAGTTGTGTGAATAGTTTAGAGCGCCACCTGTAGCATTACAGAGGAATGGCAATGTTTTACCACTACAAATGCAAACATAAATGAAATGTTAGAAAAATGTAAAACAATATTTTAGAGTCAGTGTGGACATGCGTGAATTGCCACACAAAAGAATCACGATATGAAACTGAATCGATTTTATTTCTCCCATCTCTCTTATGTTTTCAGAATATCTTTTTATGGTTTGGATTTTATTACAGTTTTCAGTCATAGATGAATTTTTTTCAGATAAAACAGCAACAACAAACCATATAAATAAATAAATTAATAAATAAAAAGGAGACAATTTTTTTTTCATTTATATTACTTAAAATGTAAAAAAAAATAATAATAAATTAGGAAAAGCTCGAAAGCAAAAAACAATAACAAAATACCACCATTCTTTCAGCTGATCCCATTAGGGGACACCACAGCAGATCATCCGATCCTCAGTCCTGCCCCACCCCTTCCTGAAGCCACTCTTTTATTTTTATCTGGTTTTAGGACGAGCACTAAAGGGACCTTAAACCCCAAGGGACTAGGTCATGAACCCAAACCTTCCGGATTGCAGACAAGATGCCTGCCACTTCTCCACCAATGTCCCTTAAAACAAGAAAAGTATACTAAAGACGAATGAAAAGAAAAAGATAGAAGGAGAAGAACAGAGTGCTTTATTGATGTCATTTATTTGAAATGTTGGAAAACCTGCTTATAGATAAGGAAATAACCTGGCTTTGCTTTTAATCATGCAGAAAGAGAGCAGATACCAAAAAATTATATCATTGTTGAGAAACGTTGTGATTCAAACACAGCTCAGATACTGATTAGCAGTGTTACTTGCCATGGTGACAAACTGAGCCATCACTCTTCACTCCAGATGTGACACAAAGACATGGCTTGGTTTTTCAACAGATGAGCAAAAACATGTTGCTTCGCTTGCTAGCAGCAAGACATTATTACAACCCAGCACTGTCCTGAGATAGAGTGTGTCTATGCCTGTTTGACCACACACACACACAGCAATATCTAAAGTAGGCCATGCAGCTTGTGGCTTAGTTTTTCAGCCAAAACCCATTCCCTATCCTTGCCAGGCAGTACAGATCAGTGTTTAAATATTGATGATTAACCAATGTGCAGTATAATAATAAATCCTCAACTGGAATTATTGTTCGCTGATACGTTTTATGCCATTTTATTATGTGTATTAAGTCTGTTCTGGTTTTGGGGAAATATGAATTTATTATACTGAACTTAATGTAACCTTCCATCACAAGAGTATTTGTAGCATGAGGGGAGAAATCTGGAAAATATGGCGTGACAGCAAAGCTTTGGACAAAAATAAGAAACGTTAGTCATTTTCAAAATGTAATTATCCTGTAAATGAACTTGTAAAAATCACACATTAGACATCTTTACAGTGGTTGTTGCAGCATGCTCTATCTTATTCTTTTTTATTATTTTTACCATTTATTCTATTTCTTTATTTTTATCTTTATTCTTATATCTCTAATCCATATGACCATTTATCTAGTATTTATCTAGACATGGCATAAACGAACACTGCATCGTTTTACTCTAACTAAAATTCAGTAGTAAAAAATAGCCTTATAT
>JAOVVA010000054.1:19766013-19780325 GCA_028565275.1 Leiocassis micropogon
TAAGAAAAAATAATAAATCTTTAATCCACTGAGAGATTGAGGGACAATTAACGGACTTCCAGTGTAAAAGTATTGTATGTCTGGCCAACAAAAATGAGAAGGCGACGACATCTTTATGTGCAGAACTTAATGGAACTGAAACATCTGTAATGCCAAATACAGCAGTTAATGGACATGGCTTGGAACTGTACACCCCAAGTATAGTGGACATGAGATTAAAAAAACCTGTCCAAAAGTTGTGCAGGTTTGGACACAAAAAGAACATATGACTTAAGTTACAGGGAGAGGCGTGGCACCTGTCACATCTGTCCTCAACATCAGGAAATATTTCAGCTAGCCTTGATTTGGAATAATGGACTCCTTAAACTGAATAAGACTGAGATGGGCACAGGAAGAGATTGAGCGTATTCTGGCTATAGCTTTCTCCCAACATCCCTCACTCAACTGCAATCCCAGTTCATTTTCCCAAGCAGCTCTGGTTTAGTGATTTTACAATCACCAAAAGTTAAAATGAAATAATATATTATTGATATCACACCTCGCTGATATGGATTAAATGCGATCAGATTTTCCCAGGGCTACTTGGGAGGTATAGAAGGAAAATTAGGAAAACGCTTGGGTACAAAGTTGCGTACTCCGAGGACAGACTAGCATTACTACACTTTTAAATACTCCATCTTCATACACTCCTCTATACTACAATTTTTACCTTAGAAAATGTTTTTAGGGATAAGATGTTTCGTGAATCATTTATATCTTTACTAAGATTGAGTTTTGAATTTAAGGTTGAAATTCTAAGAAAACATCATAATTCTAAGACTTTTCTTAAAATTTTGTTACTAGGAGCAACGTTTATGCTTAAGTAGCTTTGTGAATATGGGCCCAGATGTTCAATGGAACTAAATGCCAAAATGTGCAGTTCCTCGAAATGACCACTAGGAGTTGGCTTCAAAAGAGAGTCTATCTCCATAGACTCCCATGTTAAAATGTCCAACTTTACAACAAAAATAAAAATTACGGTTTTGGTCCCCATAGCTACAGTTCCCATTCCTAACAACTGTTTGGGGTGAATTTGTTATGTAACTCATCAGTTAAAATTATATTTAGCCATAAGATTATGCATAATTTTGGGCATGGCCAATATAAGTGACAGGTGTATTACAGCATCACAAAAAAATGTTGACACGGGACGATGTGTAAGGTATGGATGACGGAGTTCGGTCAAATGCAAAGTGACCTTAGCATATTAGTCAACATCAGACCCCTTAGGATTTTAGCTAAGCTAAAGTTAAGCTAACTAGCATGTGATAACTGAGGAAGGTAGGCATGTTCTAAACAACAGCAAGGCTCCATTCACTCTGGCAATTTGCCCCTTTATGGATTGACAGGGAGTTTAGGCAAAGTCAGCTTCTGCCAGGATGGTGAAGACAGAAGCTCCCACACCTCTCTTCAGAAAACCTGTGGGTGACGTCATGGTGGGTTTGTCCAATTCTTTTTTTATACAGTCTATAAAAATTGCATTTTATATACAGTATATCAGATTTCAGTTGGAAAATTAATATAAAAAAAATGGTTTTTTTGTCATTAAAACAGTCACTCAGAATAAATGGGTAGGCCAAGCCCCAGTGCCCAGAGCAGCAGCTGGTACAGATGGAGAGAAAAGTGCTGGCCAGAAATTGGAGCTGGGCTGCAGGGTGAATTGAAGTTCAGCTCAGTTCATGACAGCTGTTGCATGCTGGATTCCACGTAAATATTCACAAACCCACAGTCTTGTCTCGAACACTTCAGTGGACTTCCTAGTCCCCAAATCCATAATTTCCTCTTATGATTCATTTAGAAGTGTGATTCGGGCAAACCCAAAGTGCCTTCTAGGCTGAGTGTAAATATCTTTGACACTAGAGCTCCCCGTAGAAATACAAGTAGCTCTGGTTTTAGAGTCAGTTTTCAGTTATTAAATTTTCATTAGCTTAGGGAGTCAGAGGCATGAACATTAAAATGAGCTTTTAATAAAATTCCTGTAATTAACTGAATGGTTATAACAAATGTCTTTTATTTTTTCTTCAGGGGCTTTCCAAATATACATACATACATACATACATACACACACACACACACACACACACACACACACACACACACACACACACACACACACTAAATAAAAGAAAGATTTTGTCATTACATTGGTCAGAACTTGCTCTTTCGATGATATCTTTACATTTCATACACTGGAGGACCAGAAACAAGTCTCAGAATTTTTTTTGTCTGTATGTCTGTATGTCTTTTCAGCCCATTTTGTCACAGCATCATGCAAAACTGTCTGGACAGAATTTAATGGACCTTTGCCAGTCCTTCTGTATTTGTTAAATACAGAAGTTAAATCTTCGCCATAATTTAAATTAAAATGTTGTGTAGAAGAGACGTTATGAGCAGTTCTGTGCCAGATCGCCTCAACAGAAGCCATCGCTTTTTGTGACGAATACAATGCTTTCGCCCTCGAAGTGGGTGTGGCTATACGCATCACTCAACAGAGCCAAAACAGCGATAGTTTACCGTAATACACCAAGTATGCAGAAGAAACAGAAATGACCATAATTTTCCTACAAGCACCCAAATGCTCACCAAATCCAAACAAATGGATGACACAGCATAGCTTACTCCAAAAAAAAAAAGCTATGTAACTTTTAAAAGGTTTGTCTCATATGTTCGGAAACCGTTCTGCTAATTAAAGCAGCAATGAAGCGCCATTATGAGATAAAACATGGGTCATTAGAGCAAATATATCCACACCAGTCCTAGGTGAGAGCATGTAAAATACAGAAACTGAGGGTTTTATTCGCTCAAATAAAAAAAAAATGAGTAAAAACAAAATTGTGCCGGATGTAATCATCTACTTTAAGCAGGGACTGTATTTGGCTGACGACAAATGAACATTACAGAAAAAAAATTAAAAAAAATTAATAGACTGTTCAAATCTTAGGTCCAGCCAGCAGGACATTCTCCCTCTCTAATGAAGATATGCACAGACTCACTGGATTATACTGAAATAACCAGAAAGACAGCCAATTTTTTAAGATATTTTCTGATTCAACAACAACAAAAATGAAGGCACAATCCTGCCAATTTATATTTGAGAGATTTATAGGTTTTCTTAACAGGAATGCTATTCCACTGCAATAGAGAACACCGAATGCTTCTACATTTATGTACAAAAAAAGAGATATATCCCACTTTGCGGTCTATCCATTTGGTTTACTAGTTGACCCCAATGTTTTCAGGGTTGCCCTATCTGCCACCTCATTAAAAGGATTTGTGCATACTCCAGCAATACTCAACCTAACATCAAATGATGAACTTGACAGAATGTGTGATCCCGATATGAAAGCTTCAGAATTGAAAGTTAATTATAAGAATCTGAAACCTGCACAGATTATGTAGTTCATGGACATGAACCTTGACAGGTGGATCGTGCAAGCCTTTTGATAACAAGAGAGGGCTCTCTGGACTATAAAAGCAGTCACAAAATTACAAGCGACCACACATCCCATATATAGACTTTCTATGTCTGGCATCAATGTTGACAGTGACAAAGCTGAAAATGTTGCATGTCAGACCATTTCAGTGTTGCCTGAATGTTCAATGACTGTCAGATGTATGACAAAAGCTTGTGTCAGTATTGGTGACAAGAGCACGCTCAGAGGTGTTGCTCCAGTACGAGTTTTCTCTTTCAAGGTACGTATGCTTTCCTGAGTGCATTTCCTCTTGCAAAAAGTTCAATGGTAATGGCAGATACTTCCCAGCAAGAGAATAAAAAACCTGAACGAGGTCCTATTTCAGCATATCGAATTGAAACTTGTATGACTAGTATTTGAGTTTTAAGTAATAGTGTGCACTATAGTGCTCCATGGTGGTGCTTTATAATTAAGCACCAGACGGGCACAAATTCCCAAGCAGGCAAAAATGGACTGGAAGTAAATGGATGAATGTCTTTGCTTGAAAGCTACATGTCTACTTGATCAATAGAAATCAGGCAGTGGAGGCTCTGTTTAACAGGAAGTCTTCAGTGGGAAATCCACTGGGATGTGGTTCAGGTAATTTGGACCAATTTGGACCAAATTAGCAAAAACAAAAGTTGGTTTGTTTATAAAACAGACTGGCAATTCTGCTCCATATGATTCATGGACAAGGAGGACACAGAAGCTTTGGGACAGGATGCATAGAGACATTCTGGAAGATAAAACTGCATTCTGGTTGGCTGCATATTTTTGACATAACTGACAGGTCTTTCATGCCCACTTACGTTTATACCCGTTTTCCCAGGTTTCCACCGTTGCTCCCTGGACTACTAACTTTGAAACTACATCTGCTTCTTGGAGTGACCCTGCAGTTTTCCCAAGAGGTCAGGCACACACTTGTGCCAGTTGTATGGAGGAAGTTGAAAGTTGCTCGTTGTCTCGCATCTGTTGTGTACCATCCTACTACTAGTATGTTTTTTCGTTCCTGTCTAGTTTCTTATTTTGTTGGTTTGTGTTTATCTTTATTTGATTCTTGACAAGTCTTGACTTCTGCACCTATGCCTCACGTGCATTCCCTATATCGTAACAGAATGCAAGATCTAAAACAAGGCATAGTAGAGGGGCCAAGAGGGTGGATGACTGTGTATTATCTGACAGCAAGCAAAGGGGCTCAAAATTAAGGTGAACATATGCTGTGCAGTGCAAGCCTGGAAGTGTCTGCAGGAGCTAATGGAGGAGAATGCAGCGCTCAAGGAGCAGCTCGCCCAGCTCGAAAAGGAGGCCATATTAGCTCCGAGCACCCCACTGAGGGCACAGCCTGCCCCGAGCACCCTGCTGATGGCCCGGCCTGCTCCGAGCCCCACCCTATGCCTTTGAGGACTTGGTGCTTGAATTTCTGAACGAATTTCAGTGTTTTAGGTCTGTTAGTATTTTATTAATTATCTCAGCATGATAAGCTGCCGTAGTCGTCTTCACAGAGCTCAACAGTTTTAACAACAGTTAGGGTTTCATATGAGGTCTGGAGTTGCACAGGTGGAGTCATTTGCCCAGGGGGTACTGACAGTTTTATATTTATTGTAGATCTTTTAAATCCTAAATAAGCAACCCATTTCAAAAGTATTTCTGGACAGAAGTGTGGGAAGACACAAGGTAGGTGAGTGGACATGCATGTGATGGAAGTGTCAGTAGCTGTGCCTAAATTTATAGATTGGACGAGGGAGTGAAGGTTGGGTAGAGAGTGTACAAGAGAGCACAGAATCAAACAACCATAAGATCATGACACTAATATCAAAAACTTCAAAAATTAAGTACTGTAGGCAGAAAATATTAATATTTAAATCTCATAAAAATTAAGACTGTTAAAGCAAGCGGCTTAGTGGTAAACAGCTCCATAGTCCCAATTTGATTCTCACCTCAGGGTCTGTGCGCATAGAGTCTGCCTGTTTGTACGTGCTTAGTGGGTTTCCGATAACAGTCCACAGACATGCAGATTAGGCTAATTGGTGTTTACAAATTGGCCGTGGAAGGTAAATGCGCATTTGAATATTGACTGGATGTCCTACCATGGTTCGTAAAGTACAATGGTCACCATTGGTCTCCATGGTCTTTAATTGGATTTCTGAGCTTACTAGATGGACAGTCAAAGCAGGAGGCCATAAGTAATAGATCATGAAATGTTCTAGGTTTTAGGTGGCCTGTGCATTAATTCACATACAGTGGAACAGGAGTAGAAGCATTAAATTGAGTTGCACCTCAGTAGAAGAGAAAGTATTGACTAGACTAGTAGTCTAGTAGTCAGACTAGTAAAGATCTGCATTTAACAAGAATCACATACATGGTTGTACAAGTACAACAGCAGAGAAATGCGACTATGGAATGCGCCAAATTCCAGACTGTGCAGATTATAAAAAAACAACAACAACAACAAAAAAACAACAAGACTATGATAAGTAATTATACAGAATATAAATTATAATCCATGATGTGTTCAAGGATATGTCATAAAAGGTATTTTATGTGCACCTGTGTGCTAAATTTATCGGTTATTGATGAGGTTGTGTGTTTAATGCCCTTATTGGAAAAACAGTTTATATGAACAGTGACTAAGCCACCTCCAGTTCTTGGGGAGCTGAAGAAGGTGTAGTGAGTGGGACAGACTGATAGATTAATCAAATCTATCAGTCTGTCCCAATCAAATCCTTTGTCTGGAATGCAGAATTCCCTAACTTTCTCAAGAAAGATTACACCATGGGTTCTAGATTTGGTGCAAAGCAGTTTATGCGGCATGTACATATGAAGAGATTTTCACTTAAGACAACTTTTTTCCTGGCCATTATTGAGGTAAGACAAGTAGGTGAATTGCATGGGGACCAGATTTCAAATAAGACACACTGCAGCATTCTTGCCAAAGACACCGACACTGCAGCATATCAATAAACCTAACAACCTATCTGCTCTTGAAAATGAGAATGTGCTCGAGGCAGCCTTGTGTCCAGGGATGACTCTCAAGCGCTATGTAGAAGTGGCTGCGAGTTGAAGGCTGTGCATTGGGGAATTCTATAAGGGTGCTCCTCTGCCTAAAGACAACTTAGCCGATTGGATTAATGGAAGTGACTGTGCAAACAGAATTGAACACTGGTCAAGAGATGTCTCATTCCATTTCTTGCTCACTATACGTACATGTTGGATAACTTGTATAAAGAGTGTCACTTGTAGAGATTTGTGACAACAAGTTCAACGTCAACATTTGTCTGATTTTACAGAGAAGACATTGTTCTGTGAAACCTTATTTATTGTATATACTGTATAGACTGCCAGCCAAATATAAGTCGCTGTTTTAAAAGGGCCTCCATCAAACAAGAAAACAACTAAGAAAATTGCTGAAATAAATGGAGTTCATTCCATTATCATCAGATCATTAAAACCTGGAAGGTGTGTTCAAACATCAACTCCACAGGAACAAAATGTAGTCAAACCGTGAATGCTTTCGCACCTTATCGACACAGAAGTGAAACACATGCACCAACATTTTTGAGCAAGTACGGTTTAGCTGAACTCTCACTCACTCACTCATCGTCGTCTATAACGCTTTATTCTGTATACAGGGTCGCAGGGGGCCTGGAGCCTGTCCCAGGATATTCAGGGAAGGAGGCGGGGTACACCCTGGACGGGATGATAATCACTCAAGGGCGCGCACACACACACACACACACACACACACACACACACACACACACACACACTCATTCACACACTATGGAAAATTTGAGAACGCCAATTGGTCTAATCTGCTTGTTTCAGTTTCTTTGAATAACAGAAATTTCTTAGGAGATTTTAATATCTAGTCATGCTTAAACATTCTGAAAATAAAGGTAATCAAGAGAGTTATAGACATATCAATGGCAGCAAACTTTGGTGCATAACCTTTATCATATAACTATCTTGTATGTCTGTATGTTGTAATATTTGATGATCAATAAATATTTTGTTGTAAAGAGTTAAAAATGTGTAGTTTAGCACCTCCATATATTTACATGTCCATGTATGAGGGTGAGGCAAAAAAAAAAAAATCAATGCTCTGGATTTTTATTTTAATTATAGAATTTATTTTAATTATATTTTTGAAAATGCATGATTGTCAAAAAAAAAAAAAATCCTGATATTTAATACACTTTCTGCATCTGTCAACAAGCTTTTGTTTTCCCATTTCTCATTAAAAAAATGTTTTAGGCTGAGCTGCGGGCCACGCATGCCCCTTCACTTACACAATTGAACTTCAGATGAAAGACCAATAGAGCAAGATTAGGAATATAGTAAAGAACGAGTTTAAAACACAAAAAAAAATGAAGTTAGGGGTGATTAATATTTGAAACTCCTGCCCAAACCTACTCTAATATCTGTGCCTTGTTTACAAATGTAAAAATATGACTCATTTTGGTGATGTGAATTAGCTTGTTTTATTTTAATTAGTCATGGTTCTGCAAATTTCATTGGTATTTTCTCTCATCTAACATCAATGTACAATGGACTAGAAACAGACCACAATTTAGTAGCCACAATGGCAGAAAGCATGAAGCCTAAGCAAGATTGAAAATGGAGAAGTCACAAAAATGGACTGGCCACAAAAACTATTGATTACTTATTGATTTATTCTTTTCATTTTGTACCAAAGCCATAAACAGCAAGTGGTGAAAAAAATCTTTATCTTGAAAAATATCTTGCAAGATATCATGTGCACAATTTTAATTTAGTAATCACATTTTTATCTGAACCTTAAGATTCATTCAATCATTTGTGTTTATTCTGTACAGAGTTATGGGGAGCCTGGGGCCTTTGCCAGGCTACGAGACAGGTGGAGGTGCCAATCCATTGCAGGGCATGCGCACACACACACACACACACACACACACACTCACTCTCACTGACTATATGGGCAATTTGGGAATGCTAATTAGCCTGATCTGCATGCCTTTGGACTGTGGGAGAAAACTGGAGCACCCAGATGAAACCCCAAAAAGATGCAAGGTGGGAATCGATCCCTCGACCCTGGAGGTTCCCCCAAGATAACGTCAAGTTTTACCTATTCATTTTGGGTTAAAGTCTCATTATTTCCACTCCTACAGTATAAGTAAATGTTATATTATGTTAGAAATTATATTGTTGCCATGATATCTGCAAAAGGTACAATAGCAAGGCAGAGCTTTATCTGGATACTGTAATCTACTTCAAAAACAAGAAAAACAACTTCACACATTACCATTTTTAATGCAGAGTTATACAAAATGATCAGATACTGTACTTAAGAAACTGAATATTACTGATTATGTTTTGAGAGTGGGCCTAAATGTAAAGCACCCAAAATAGAGAATACAGTATAAGAGCATCAGAAGTGTGATATTCATTACAAGTATGTAAATAGTTAAATTATACACATTTTCATTCTTTAATGCAACTACTGTAAATTATTATGAACTTAAAAGTATATACAATGACCCATGAAATTCATACCCCTAAAACCTTTCCACAGTCACGTCACAACCATAAATGTATGTGACGGACCAACATGAAGTGGCACATAATTGTGATAAATGGTTTTCAAAACTTGTTACAAATAAATAACTAAAAAGTTTGGTGTGCATTTGTATTTAGCCCTCCTGAGTCAATACTTTGTAGAACCACCTTTCACTGAAATTACAGCTGCAAGTCCTTTGTGGTACTGTATGTCTCTACCCGCTTTGCACATCCAAAAAATGAAATTTTTGCCCTGTTCTCCTTTGCAAAATAGCTCAAGCTCATTCAGATGGGATGGAGGGCGTTTGTGAACAGCAATTTTCACCCACATGGCTTGTCATAAACTGCAAAGGGACTTTCAACAATGGCTTTCTTCTTGCCACTCTTCCATAAATGCCAGTTTTGTGGAGTGCATGACTAATCGTTGTCCTATGGGCAGATTTTCCCGCCTGAGCTATGGATCTCTGCAGCTCCTCCAAAGTTACCATGGGCCTCTTGGCTGCTTCTCTGATTAATGGTCTCCATGTCCTGCCTGTCAGTTTAGGTGGATGGCCATGGCTTAGTAGGGTTGCAGTTGTGCCGTACTCTTTCCATTTTTGGATGATGGATTGAACAGTGCTCTATGAGATGCAAGATGGATATATTTTTTTTATAACCCAACCCTGCTTTAAACTTCTCCACAACTTTATCTCGGACCTGTCTGGTGTGTTCCTTGGGCTTCATGATGCTGTTTGTTCACTAATGGTCTCTAACAAACCTCTGAGTAGAGCACAGAACAGCTGTATTTATTCTGAGATTAAATTAGACACTGGTGGACTCTATATACTAATTAGGTGACTTCTGAAGGCAATTGGTTCCACTGGATTTTACTTAGAGGTCTTAGAGTAAAGAGGGCTGAATACAAATGCATACCGCACTTTTCAGATTTTTTTTTTTTTTTTTAGATTTATCATTTTACTTCCACTTCACAATTACGTGCCACTTTGTGTTGGTCTGTCAAATAAAATCCCAAGAAAATACATTTATGGTTGTGGTTGTAACATGACAAAATGTGGAAAAGTTCAAGGGGTATCAATACTTTTTACAAGGCACTGTAAATTAGCCTTTTAATAACTAAGTTGTTTTGTTCTTATGTTTTATTTAATTAGTATATGGATTATCTAGAATCTTAATATTCAAGATGTGGCATAAATGGTGAAAAGAAAAATGTAACCCGTTGGCTCCTTTAAAATCACATGAGCAAAAATTTATTAATATCAGCACTCTTTTAATACATATTTGATAATATTTGTAGACAATAAAAGCCCCCAGCCTCCTCCTGTAATGTTTAACAAGGTCAGAGACACTTGCAGTGGGGTTTTATATGGATTTCCACCATTTTAAGCTCCTTGGTTTCTAAGATGTTTAAATATAGATCATGTCAGTATAGATTTCATGAGGGTTCAATGCATGATGCCAGTTATAGTTTAAATGATGCCTGGCCATAAGAAATTCTTCTCAACTGTATTTTATAGCCCCATTATCTGTTTGGTGTGGTTTCGAAACAATCGGCATCTTTCGTGTTGAAAATTATTTGGCTTTTTTTTTTCGTGGTAATGGCTGAAAGGGATTTCAACATGTATCTTAAATTTTATATGTTTATGAAATTTCATGACTAATGTCTATGGAGAAACTTCCATTTTTCTAACCATACTATCTGCGCGGAAATATCCACTAATATGGAAATACGTATCTAATTATGAATGCATTCATCTAAATTATTTGAATGTTGATAATGATGGCTTATAAATTCATATAATTGTCTATATACAAACTATACATGTTATACACTCCGTTAAGGAACACATGTTTAAATATCTAATCAACCAATCGCATGGCAGCAACCCATTGCATGCTTTTTGATTGATTGAACTGTCGGCTGGTCCGAATATTTTCAAAACTGCTGATCAACTCGGATTTTCAGAAGCGACGTTCTCTCGGGTTTATGAGAAAATATTCAGTGAGTGGCAAGTCTCTGGGCAAAATATATATGTTAATACCTGGTTAATGTAGGAGAACTGCAAGATTGGTTTAAACTGATAGAAAGGCAACAGTAACTCAAATAACACCTTGTTACAACACGGGCATGCTGAAGAGCCTTGAACCTTGAAACAGATCCTAAAGCAGCAGAAGACATGATCCAATCGGATAATAGGCATTCCGACTTCAACTCTCCCAACATTGAGTTAGAGCCTTGATGAAGCCACCACACTTACTTTTACTAAAATACTCAGGGACAGTTCATGACCGCTGCCTTGTTTCCTGCCTATGGCTCCAACACCTACTTATTCTCATTGGCGGCACAAGACATTTGCTATACCCAGGAGTAAAACTAAATGGCATGAACTCTCCTTTATTCCCCGTGCTCTAAAACTGTTGTATAGATAACTTACATGTGCTTGATTAGGATGCCTTTTCTGTGTATCTGTTATTTATACACAAATATTTTTCTCATTTTATTTTGCTTGTATATTAATTTATAATGTTTGTATATCAGTTATTTTTTACTTGTTTTATACTAAGTAAATGATTTTCTTGGAGTATGTGTATATTTGACACGTTTTGTGCTGCAATATCCTGTTTTGTCAAATTAAAAAAAAAATAAACCAAATTGGATCTCTTTATGACCACAGCTTAATATGCCATGTCATGAAGCTAAAATCATTTTAAGCATGCCATTGAGTACACTGTATTCTAAGGGCCTCCACGGTCACCAGATCTCAATCCAATTGATCTCCAACAGGAAGATTTGCTTCAGGGATGTACATTCGAGAAATGACATCATGTCAGTATGGTCCAAAATCTCTAATCAATGTTTTCAGTACCTTGTTAAATCTGTGCAATAAGGAATGCAGAAGTTCTGAAGGGAAAAGTGGGTCCAATCCAGTACTAGCAAGGTGTACCTAATGAAGTGGCTGGTGAGCGTACAGCAAAACCCTTGAAATGCAAGTAACTGGTCTGCGAGCGTTTTCCAGGAAGAGCAATATTTTAAAATAAGTTTTAACTTGTTAAACGATTGATGACTTGCAGTACGAGTAGTACTTATACGCTTTGTCTGCCAGGCATCAGATGATCACAACTGAGTAAATGGTTCTTCTCTCTCTCTCTCTCTCTCTCTCTCTCTCTTGTGCTGCGGGATTGTGCTCAGTCTCAAGGCATGTGCCTAATTTTGTGTCCAAGTGTAGTGACTGTTCTTTAGTAACTGTACTGCAACATCTGCCCCCATGATGAAAATGGTTAAAAAGGCTGTAGTAGTGCGGTAGATGAATCTGTTTAACGACAATGCAATTTTACGAAAGGAGGCAAAAGCAAGTGTCATTAACTAGGTTCCTTGTTAAAGTCATGCAAAAAGAAAAAGATTCCAGTGAGCCAACAAATAGCAGTGATTCCATTAGTGATAGTGAAAGTCACCCTACACAATAACCCCCTCCTTCTCTCTCTCTATCTCTCCCTCTCGTCTCCCTTACACCAGCCATGATACTTTTCAAATGTAAAGTGCAGGTTAATTTAACTTAATATTTTGTATTAATCATTTCTATATAAATATTTTTGGGTTGTGGAACAAATCATCTGAGTTTCCATTATTTCTTATGGTGAAATTTTTGCTTTGGGTTACAAGCACGTTTCCGTGAACAAATTATGCTTGCAATCCAAGGTAGTACTGTATTTAGTTATAAAATGCTGCCTATGTACTATATCTGGAGTTATGTAACATAAAATGCATGACTGGCTTACCATTGTCAGGTCTGCATCATAATTAGTCTGTAATTAATTCATTTAATAATGACTGGTGCATTTTTTTTTTTGTATGTTCGTAATTTAAATAGCAAACATGCCATTTTGGTATTTGTACTAATTCCATTCAATCAAAAAATGCAATGTTTTAGCATTATCGCCTTTTCTCAGTTTCGATGTAACCAAAAGGAAAAATTTATAAGTGCAAATTAAATATTTATTGTAGTTAAATTAATCATCATAAACATGAAATATAAGCATGTTGGTAGATCTCCTAATTCTGAAATACTTTCAGAGTATTTGTTGTAGGTTATGTTTTTCCATTCCGTTCCATATTTGGCTCTTCATTTAAACTTAGACTCTTAGACTTTAAACGGTAGCCTTTTCAAACTTATCAAGTACCCTTTTACCTTCTGCTGAAACTTGCAGTCCAGAGATGATGCTATTTTTAAAGTGCAGACTTTCTGCACAATGTCAACATTGCAAAAACATTACATGACTATTATATAATTGAGAAGGCTGCTATAAATAAAATGTTTCTGTTTTGTTCTTGGACAACATGTAAAACTACAGTATATAGAATGGAAAGAAATTATACTCCTACATCTTTTTTAAAGCCTCTTTCCCCTTTGGTTTATTTGATATTTTTCACCAAATTATCAGCAGGGAGCGCAATGCTTTTATTCAGCTAATCATTACAGAATATGTATGATTATTATTAATGAGCAAGCATTGCTCATTACACAAATTCATTACACATGTTAATTACAAATACAGACTAGTAATTAAAGCTGCCATTATTTGGTGTCTCCTAGGCTCCTAATGTCTCATTAATCATTACATTATTAAACACTCTTTAAATATTATGCCTGCCATCTGAAGCCACTTCAAATCTAGATGCAGGATTTTATCAGGCAGAACAGACAAAAACAAACAAAAAACAAAAAAAAACAAACCACGGTTTATGCATCTTGCTTCTTTTGGAATGTCAGCTGTACTGTACATACATTTGTTCCATACATGACTGACAGACAAAAGCAAATACATGTATTGTACTGTAGAACTGCAAAGCCCACGTGAGCATCTCTGCTAGATGGAATATTATAGGCAGCGCTACTGTTATTTTATTCAGTCACTGCTGCACACAATCACAGAATTAATCATAGTAATCTTGGGTGTAATTGCAGTGCATGGTTCAGTGTTTGGATTAGAAAGAGAAAAAAAAAATCAATGTACATCAATCAGATGAGATAACAAAGCCAAAGCCAGGTTCAAGTTGTGTGAATGGCTTCATGAAGATGAAGTGAGACACTTAAATTGCCCAATCTTGTGTCCTTGCAGGTGTCCAAGTATACATGATCTTGTAGAGCATGGAGAAGAGTTTCAAGGGTTTCAATCCTAATGAAAGATTCTTGTTATTCCCAGCTCTTATCATGCTGTTCCATCAGAGCAATCTTTTTTTTCTTATGCTGGAATACATAAGGAAAAGGATCATAATCCAAATGCACATAA
>JAOVVA010000054.1:19784767-19805856 GCA_028565275.1 Leiocassis micropogon
ATCTATCTATCTATCTATCTATCTATCTATCTATCTATCTATCTATCTATCTATCATGATCTAGCAATTATTTTGCTTATCTGTAATAGAAAAAAATCATACACACATTTTTACTCACATCTGCCTAGCTAGAAGGAATTCCGCTTTGCACAGCACAACTTATTATAGATGTTTAAAATGCCATACTACATGTTAGTCTTTATCTGCCTGTTAGAAAAAAAAGGAGAAAATCTTTTTTTTTTTCAACTGATTTTTATTTACTGCAACTGTGAATTTATCACAATGGAACTGCAGCACAAAAAGCCGTTTTAATATAAAACATGTCCATCACCAACTGGCAATGAAATCCATTTAATTTATGGGCCATTAAATATCATAAATGACTAAAAACTATAAGGCCTAACTTTTTTCAATATATGATATTAAGTATATGCATTCCTTATGTAAACATGTTGTGGAATTTAACAAACATTCTCTATGTTATACTCCAGAACGCTTCTACTTAAAGCAAAATAGACACAAATATTACATATTTAAAAAAGAGGGTTTGGTCTCTCTTTGCTCTGTGATTTGCATGAGTGTTTCAAAAAAACACCTGTTTTACCAAACATCAACAGAAATCAACAGAAGTGATTTTACCGAACATTAGGCGATATTAAGACCAGCACTTAGATTCGAATTTAAAGTGTGAAAAACACTACAAAAGAGTGACACTGAAGTAAGTGCTACTATCCCTGATTATATAGTCATAGATCCCTGGGTCTATGCGAACTCTTAGCTTTGCTCCGTTAACAAGCTTGACCACTTGACTTAAAGTAACAGACTGATACCAATAGTCAACACATTGCATAGTGTCTATGCCCTTTATGACATCTACCCACTCAAGGTAAGAAGAATCGTACTTCTGAACATCAGTCTTCAAATACAAATTTTCCTTACACTTATGTCCACTAGGTATTTTGTAGTATATTTTTAGATTTACAAAGTATATGCCATTCTTAGGCACAACAAGGGATGTGCTGTTGTCCTGCATTTTAAATATGCTTTCAGAGTTAAGATGCTTCCATCTAATGAAAAGGTCCTTATGTCCACTTTTTTCATCCACATTTGGTGCTGTTGCAGCTTTAAAAAAGGAAGAAAGAATTAGGCTTAGTGGAAAAATTGGCTCCAGTTCACATACGTGTATACAAATAATTATGTGAATGCATAAACAGATAAGAAAGACGAAAGTGTTTTCACATGAGCTTGAACTAAAGTAACTGGGTATTGAGTGACTTACTCATTAGACTCACTGTCTCCTTAACACGTCTACTGCTTCTCCGTTCCTTGACATATTTCTGAACACCTGAATGAGTATCTGTAAAACAAACAAACAAAAAAACAATCAATAAAAAAAAATAAAAAATAAAAATAAAAAAATGTGCACATCTTAGCAGGTTTATATTTCCAATTAATTAATTAAAAAGAAATCCATCCAAATAGTATGACAGTAAAAAAACAAAAAAACTTACCCTGGCTCTCTAGTTGATTTGAAACTGCTGCTGCCTAGAATAAAAAGAGCAGAAAAGTGTAAAACTTTACAAACTGAAATTTTAACACTTTCATACAAATGTTTAAACTTACTCACTCACACATCGTCTATACCGCTTTATCCTGTATACACAGGGTCTTTTGGAGCCTATCCCAGGAGACAGGGGACAGAGTCCCGATCAATCACGGGACACAGAAATACACACACTCAGGGCAATTTGGGAACACCAAGTAGCCGAATCTGCATGTCTTTGGACGGTGGGAGGAAACCAGAGTACCCAGAGGAAACCCACCAAGCACAGGGGGGAAACACGCAAACTTAAGACCAGAGGCAATAATAAATTGAACCCGCACTCCAGATGTAGTGATATAACCACTACGCCACCGTGCTGCCTAATTTATAAACTAAATTTTATAATTTTGTACTGGCCAAAAAGTATGAAACAAGGTTATGGGTTAGAAAATATCTGTGTGTGGTGTATCTTTACAGTATTACTCTAAAAGTTAAATAACATTACATAATTCTGCACTAATTATAATTTATCAGGCTAAAGACAAGAAAGGTGAAAAATAACAGGCATACAGAAGTGATTTATGTCTCCCAGTGGATAGAAAGTCGCTCGGTCAGTGACCCAGAGTTCTCTTCAGTAGCCTATCTAGTGCGCAGTGTGGTACAGTACCTCAGAGACATGTAGTGCTACTTGGAGGCAGAGCATCACGGTGAGGAATCCCGTAGCGCAGCGCAGTCCCGTCATCTCCACACACTGCCGCAATGCTCGCACCTACTAGTTCCTCTTGTTCCGCGGTCAAGTCGCTGTTCTTGCCTCTTGGGATTTTTCGCTTCTTACTTCTTCTAACTCCGTGTCCATGGTCCTGTTTGTATTTATACACCTTCGTCAAATGGGACCGCCTTAAACCCGTGAACGCGCCCAGCCGCTCCGAAACACACTCCATGGAAAAGCATGACGTAGAACGAAATGCAAGAGGAACCGCTCTGGGAGCGCACGAACAGAAAGGGCGTGTCCAGAAATAAATAAAAAAAAACAATGAATCAGGCACGCATGGATTTTGGACACACGTGAATTCAGGTTTTCACATCTCCTTGTTTTTGTTGGCACTAATTCTCAAGGTGTTAATTATGTCTTACAGGTAAAAGACTTTATCAATACCCTGGATTGAATTATTTAATTTCTTCTTTTTAAAAAAATTTTTTTTACCTGCCAACATTTATATATTGAAATAAATTCTTTTTTTTTTAAAGGTAAACACATTCTAACATAGTATCTATCTATAAGAAATTGGATTTCTATAAGATTTTTTCAAATACTTATTGGTTTTGGACTTATGGAGCTGTTCTCTTGTGAATGCAGTCACTCAATAGATCAGGACAGAAATTCCTAAAAACACCTGAGCCTTCAATAATGGAAGTGCACTCCATAATAACGTAAACATACACACTTACATTACTTGTTATACTGAAATTCCAGCCTCCTAAGCCCCTTGATTCAGATCAATCCCAGCTCTCTGATTTTTCCCAAATGAGGATGGGTTTCATGTTGACTCAAGGTTGCTTCCTTTTGCCACCTCAGGGAGTTTTTTACTGCCACCCTTGCCGCCCTCAGCTTGCTCATCAGGAACAATTTGAGGGACATTCTGACTATTTTGATTTATACGATTATATGATTTCATGCTCATTTCTCTAATTTTTGTTGTGATTCTGTAAAGCATATTCTGTAATATGATTCTGTAAAATATATATGAAATTGGATAGTTTGTTTGGTAATGTGGGACCATTTAGTCTCTTCGCCACTTTGTAGTAATAGCACAACCTTTTTTAACAAGACACAAGCAATATTACTTATCATATGTTTTTGTTTTTGTTGTTCATCATCATTAGAAATTTCCGAAATTTTGTTTAACGGCAGGATTTTTTGTTTATAATGTTAGTCAAAGTTAATCACATAACAAGCCTTTCCTGTGTGGAACTTAACGACTTCCCTCAGACTGAAGAAGATACATTGATGAGTGATGAAACGTTTCTACCCAAAAAGAGAGAAGTCCAGCTCACATGACTCAACTCCCCAATATTCTCACCTACATAGATGATGTCATAGACATAGACTAACAACCATTATATTTTGGTGATATCATTTCATTCATATTTATGACACCCATGAGACCAGAATATCCTTATATGAGCACATGCCATTTTCTCCCAACGTCACTGTCTATCTTTGTGCCGTCCATATTAGGACTGTTAGGTATAATTCTTTTGCCAAACTTCTTCCTAGTTGAAGACGTAGATTAAATTTATAGTTATCAGCTATAAATAAAGAGAAACAGTCTGTAGAAACTGCAAGCAAAATCCGAGTCTCAGGATAATATATTTGTGGTGATACTCAAACTTTAACATTTATTTAATTTAATACAATTAAATTTTCTTTATATAGTGCGTTTAATAATCAATGTAGCGCAGTGGTAAAGTGCTCGCCCCGTCATCGCCCAATTCCCGGGTGATGCTGTTACCTCTCGCAGCCCGAGGCCTAGAGAGAGCTGACTGGCCGAGTTCTCTCAGAGGGGAGGGATGAGAGGTACTTAGTGCTCCCACATTAATCCCGGCTCTACAGCCAATCAGGGGCGTCTGTGAGTTCATACAAGTGGAAGGAGCAGATGGCGCTGGCTTCCAAGTGTGTTACGCCGCCCCCAACGGTGCATGAGCGAGCAGTTCGAAAAAGATGCGGTTGACTGGCGTCACATGGTTTCGGAGGAAACATGTAAGAGTCTTCGGACTAAGTGGTAGTAGTAGCCTTAATGTGGGAGCCCCCTAGTGACGGGGAGGAATGGGACACGACTAAATTAGGGGAAAAATCTGGGAAAAATCCTAAAAAAAATAAAAAGAAAGAAATTATGGAAGTTTGTATGAAATGTGAATGTGTATGAATCAAAATGATTGAATTGTCCCTGATGAGGAAGCCGTGGGGCACAGTGACAAGGTAAATCTCCCTGAGATGGCAATAGGTAGAACCAGATTCAATAGGCAAGGAACCCATCCTCATTTTGGTGATAATGGATAGCAAGGATTAATCTGCAGTCATACTGTGTTAGGCAGCTGGAAGTTCAATATAACAGTTGATGTCTTTAAGGTAACACTTAAATAGTAAATTTTCACAATTACATTTTCTTTCATTGTAGATATATTATTTAAAGGTAGAAAAGTAACTAACATTAAAAACATTAATCATATGTTTGGCAATATCTATGGTTGTGTTTACAGTACATATAGTAAAGTTTGAATTCATGCCTTTTTTTCTGATTAGTCTCACTAACAACTTTCCTTATGGCCACACAGCTGTTTAGTTCGTGAGTTCTTATCGCTTTGTGTGTTTATACTTTCATCATTAAACATAGCTATGGTTTTTACTGTTGATTTTTTTACCACCAACTTCACCAACTTTTCCATTCAGGAAACCACATTTTTTTTTCAAACCACATTTCTTCCACAAAGTTGACGGCTCAGCACTATTCTTCCAGATTCGACTGGAAGGATTCTTAACCCAATTCAAGTTATTTCACATCTGTTTTCTTTGCTTGATGCTGCTCGCACAGTGGACCAACAGTTTACTTTTTGACTAGATAGTTTAGTTTTTCTGGTAAGTATCATTCATTCAATGATATGAGTGTTAAATTGTGTTGTTTTTAAAAAAAAAACAAAAAACCTTTTAACCAATTAATGTTATTTGTTTCAATCAGCAGATAAAAGAGTTTATTCTGATTCCTTGCAACAGGTTTGAATCTAATTTAAAAAAGGTTAGACAGCCTTATCATTGAAAAGCTTCACGTCTGTAAACTTACCATGAAGAAAAGAGAGCAAGTAACATTAATAAAAAGAAAAATCAATGAAAGTCGTGCATTGTAGGATGATTAGCATTTTCAAATTGCACATAGTGTATTATTGTACTGTATCTGTTTGTAGGTTGCCTACAGCAGGAAGTCTGGCAGTAAGTCATACAGTAGATCATTGCAGCCCTCTATTGGTGAGCATCTGAGGGTGGGGTGGCACTTTTGCTCTCCCACACTGATCATTAACCGGGAAAGGATTGTATACCATCTTCCTCCAAGTGTGTTACATCGCTCCCTAATGGTTTGTGCGTCAGGGGAAGCACGGGTTATCATACACTCTTCCTGGTTGGTAGCTGTCATTGTTGTGGGAGTGCCCTAACACAATGGGTGGGAATTGGGCACAACTAAATTACAGAGAGAATACAGTAGCTTTTGACAGTTTAAGGAAAAGCATCCTTAAGACACTCACTCACTCATCATCTATACCGCTTTATCCTGTATTCAGGGGCGCAGGGACCTGGAGCCTATCCCAGGAGGCTTAGGGCACGAGGCATGGTACACCCTGGACAGGGTGCCAATACATTGTAGGGCGCACACACATACACACACTCACACACCCATTCTACGGGTAATTTGGGAACACCAATTAACCTTACCTACATGTCTTTGGACTGTGGGAGGAAACCAGAGTACCTGGAGGAAACCTCCAAGCACGGGGAGAACACGCAAACTCCATGCACACAGAGATGGGAAATCGAGCCCGGCCGGGAATCAAACCCGGACCCTGGAGGTGCAAGGCGACAGTGCTTAACTACTACACCACCGTGCCGCCATCAGACGCCAGAACAATTAAACATTGAGAGGAACCTGACTCAAAACTAAGCTATGTTTAACAGGGCAACACCAGATAGTATTCATTACTCTTCTAGGCTCTTGTAAGCTATACGGTCTATCCGTACAGAGTGTGTCAGAAGTATCATCAGTATCATCAGTGGAACCTCCTAGTCTTTTTCTTAAAATCCTTATGCTTTTCTAACCCTTTTTGATGCCATTCTACTGTATATTAAATGTATCACAATAGGGTTAGGGTTGGGTTATAAAAAAAAGTAAGTAAAGAGTAAATTGATGTTGTGTGTCAATATAAATATAAAGCTGTGCTGCACCCTCAACACTCTTAAAAACAATTACATTATAAATATTTGTACATTATTTAATACGCAAGGGACTTCCTCCTGGCTAAACATCCATATTAATGAAGCTGACAATGATCATCTGTTTTTGTTGCACTAATTTGGAATGCGATGTTTTTTCTTAAGAGATCTTCAAACAGCTTGAAGACATCTTTCAGAAGGTCCGGGCCAACCAGGTTATGACTCTTCATGTTTCACACTTTTTTTCCTTTTTTTTTTTTACTGAACTTTAAGTAAAAGCAAGGGGATTTCATGATCCCTAGGTAATTGTTTCTGGTAGTATCCACCCTGAGACTCACCAACAATTCAGCCTATGAAAGTTGGACATTTTTAATGGAATATTCACTTCTGCTGAAAACGTGCTTAAAGAAATGGAAAAAAGTCAGCTCTCCTTACCAGCATTTGATATGTGCATATCATACATAACTAGGCACATACATAACTAGATAAATTAAAATTTTAAAGAAAATATATCAAAATATCCAAACAAACATAATCTTAACTTTTTCTACATAATTTGTATATTTATTCCACATTATTCTAAAACTAGCACCACGCCCTTGCATCACTAGGGTTGACACCACCTCTGGTCTGTGTGCTCGGAGTTTGCATGTTCTCCCAGTGTTTGGTGGGTTTCCTACGGGTACTCCGGTTTCCTCCCACAGTAATATAAAAGAATCATTAAGATACTGATAATAATATGGTGGTCTCCAGGTATTTTATTTTAAGCAAAATAGAACCTGTATTCTCCTGTTTTGTGCAGATTACTGTTTTAAGTCTTATTTTAAGTAATGTTTGTCTGTTTTAATTGTTGGGGTGTTGTTAGGCCAAATTGTTTTTATAGAAAAACAATCGCTTAAACCAACTACATTAATGGACTACAATGGGAGACAACTTAGTTTTTTGAGTAGATGAAAAAAGTTGAGCTAAGTCAACCCTAGAGAAATATAATTAATTGGGCCCACAACCAGTACTACTTGAGCTGACTTAAATATTTGAAAGTACAAGTTGAGTCAACTTAAGATTTTGAACTGAGTACACTTTGTGTCACCAAATTCCTCTAAAAGTTGAGTAAACTTAAAAAAGCTGTGCAACTTGTTACTAAACTTTTTTGCAAAACACAAATAGATTGTGGATGGATGCATACAATCAGACCTAAGCAAGGATACAGAATGTGCTTTAAAAATTATAATTATTAATTATAATTAATTAATCCTATTATTAGTTTTTAAATAGTATTTTATCTTTGTTTAGTGTGGTTTATACGAAAATCTGCTAGGAAAGTTTTCAAGAAATCCAAATAGCAAATCCATAAAACAACATAAAACAAAACAATAGGTAATTAACAGTCTTAATTTTTGTTCTATTACAGTATCTACTTTGGGGAAAGCTATGAGTACTTTAGAACACCCACATAGGATGGGAATTTTTTGCCCTCGGGTAAGTCAGCGCTCCGTCAGAAACAATCAGCTCATGATTACTCATTGCACGTCCATGCTGTTTGACCTTCTGGAACCACACCCAACTTTGGAGTTTTGTCCTTTCATGTTGTGCCTTTTACTGATTGGCAATGTTTGGAGCATGCCTCCCACACATACTGATCATCTTTGTACAAAACAACTTTCCCAAGTCATCTGATGTAATTTGATAAAGCTGCTCCTGTATAGTTTATTACAGATAGCTAAAATGTATTCTTTTCCTTAAAAAGAGGAATGAGTGTTGTACAAATAGTGACCATCATCGGCATTCATGTACACTATCAGTTATTTTTGTAATACATTACAAAATTCCACCACAGCATCAGCATCATGTTTTCATTTGATACTCACAGTATATTGTGTTCCTCCCATTAAAGAAGAAGTTACTGTTTGTTTTTTGTGAACACTTGATCGCTTCAAAATCACTATTTATATTTAGACCTTAATTAAAATCGTTTACTCACTCACTCACTTACTCACTCACCCATCGTGTATACCACTTAACACTGTATTCAGGGTCTAAAGCCCATCCCAGGAAACTTGGGCACGAGGCGGAAACACCACGGATAGGGTACTAATCTATTGCGGTAAAGTCATTCAGTTTCATTTAAAGTCATTTTGAAGCTCTTCAAGTAGCATTATATACGATTGTGAGTAGTGATCTCTCAGGAGTATGTGAGCGAGGTTACTGAAGCTTTAATTTAATATAAAGAACAGGAGAGATCATTTACAGGTGACTAAACACTTGAAGAATTTGGGAAACTTTTTGGTTCATTAGTAGTGAGGGAAGCATGTTGTAAAAGTGACTTTATTAAGGAGTACGACCTTTTGAATGGAAGTACATGCAAAGATAAGAAAAAATGAGTGTGCTTCCTGTAGTTTACACATTTGCAGAAATAATGAGTACAAGTAAAAATGTTTTTTTAAAAGGTTGCCAGCTGAAAGTTATTACCTTGTGATTTGTATTTCCCATTCTGGTTAATATGTCATTTTTTTCCATCAAAAATATTTCAACTCAATTCATTGTTCGGTTCATTTTGCTCTCACTGTTCATTTTCCAGGATGTTGGCTGAGATGACATGGACCCCATGAATGTACACCAAGAGGTCCAGATCTCACTCTATGTGATTGTTTCTTGTGGGGTTGTGCAAAGGAGAAGATGTACAGGACTTGCAGGCACAGATTCAGGAGGTTTTCAGCATTTTTTTTAATGAACCTATATATATATATATATATATATAGGAGAGAGAGAGAGTATGAAAGGTATCTTGGTCTTTGATTAACAGCCTATGAAATTTGCACTTGTGAATTTTGACAACCAAATAGGTCTGGATTGCAATGTCTAAAACAATACAATCTACAAAACATCTAATACAATATATAATCATACAATTATACTGTAAAAAAAAGAAGAAGAGATTTTCAGCAGCTTGTTTAGCAGAGCTTCGATGGTGCTTTATTTGATTCCAGGCACATATTGTTCCAGTTATGACTTTCAGTGATCCTGATGGATTGAGCTTTCTCTGTAGTGTGTCTCCCAAAAGGCAGGCGTCTGGAATTGCCCACTGGGCAAGCAGCCATTGGGCCAGTGGCCCCTCTTCACTCTGTCATTATGTCTTTTTTGACTGCCACTCCTCCCAACTACCTTCCAAATACTCAGTTTGTGATTTTCCAATAAAAAAGTAATTTAAATGATGTATCGTACTTGTAGACAAGCAGTGAGCAGATTTGTTGAGCTGCAACGAGATGCAATGAATAGTATAGATGAACAGTGCTTTTCTGTGTCAAAACAGCAGTTAACTGAGCTCCTTCGGTATGATCAGATACTGTACAGTATGAACTGTGAAGACTTGCCGTGAAACACAAATGGTTAACATATGTAAGAGTATTTTTGCTTTTCTCCTTTTCTCTCAAAACACTGTATGCATTAGATGATAAAAATATATAAAATATTTATGGTTTCTTACCATGCAACTCAAGTAAAAAGTATGGATCGAAAGATCAAGACTTTAAGAAGATGATTTTACTTTATAAAAATTCGCAGCCCCACCGTACCTCCTGTGCTAGAGGCAGAACCATGTTATTTTCTTTTTCTTTTATTGTAATTCCCTAGAATTATTAATGGTTTAATTTAATGTCAAATCACAAATCTTGGTAATTTTAGCTAAATTCAATGGTGGCATAAAGTATTATTACGTGCCATGTATAGTTCTTCCTGTGCACAAAACAGGCAGTGTTGGAGAAGTTACTCAAAAAAAGTAATCTACTACAAATTACTAAATTACTACTTTAAAATTGTAATTTAATTACATCACTGATTATTACATGTAAAAGGTAATTAGATTACCAATTACGCTACTTGTAAGTTACTTTGAAAACCTGTCACTGTGTGCACCTGTGATGGGCGTGCGACTCAACCTGTTGTCGCTCCTTGCTCACTCCCTAGGCTCCCTACGGAGTACATGCAGGTGCGTGAAGGGTTGGGGCCGCCAGGTCAGACCGGCTGGCGATAATTAATGTTAATGGATCTCGGGCTTCTCTTAACCCTTCTCCTTCCCCATTTTTTCTAAACAAAATTACCCGTTTCCTGTTAGACCTTGCCTCGTATCCGTGTGTCTGTGGTGACATCCAAAAAAAGTAAACGCGTTACAACAACAAATGTAAAACTGCAAAGCTCTCTGACGATTGATTAAAGTGCATGCTCGTTAACTGATGCTGCCATGCAAAAAGTGATTTTGTAATGCATTTGATAATTTTTTAAACACTACATTTGTAACGCTAGTAACATAATGTTATTGACATTGGTAACTGTAATCAAATTTTAAATGTAAAATGTAATGTGTTACATTACTGCGTTATCAGGAAAAGTAATTAGATAACAGTAACGCGTTACCTAACTCTGAAAACAGGTAATGTCACTAATTAGTTCCAGCCTATCTGGCTGAAGAGTTGTGCTACGTAACTGAAAACCTACTGTAGTGTAAAACTGTTTATGTGACAATGGTATTCCGCTTTTGGAGCCATGGCCCGGGTCATCTTCTGATCTAAACCCGATAGGAAACTATCAGAAGATGGTGAAGAAGGCAGTAGCAGAAACTGTCTTCTGTACATGGTCATCAGAAGAATTCAGACAGGCATGGATGAGTGAATGACACTAGAGTACTGCAGAAGTCTTTTTGATTCTATGCCCAGCTCGATCCAGCATATTTTAAAGAATAATGGACTCCATACTATATTGATTTGTTGTATAGCAATTTCATTGTATAAAATGAGTCCACGTTATTAAAATATTGAATTTACTTTTGTCTCAATACTTTTTGCCCCCGCTCTATTTCATTCTAATGTCTAGTCCGCAACATGCAAAACATATCTTTCCTGGAATATATAACTTTCAGAAGTTCCTTGCAAAAATTTAAGAAAAACTTAAATCATTATTAAAAAGTAATGTAAAAAAAAATCTAATCTATAAATTTTGTGCACAAAAAGATGTGCACATATGCAGTGGATTAAGTCATTTAAGAAACGCTGATACCCCGTATGTACAAAGATCATCTTTATAAACACAAAATGCAAAGAAATTTAAGACTATGTGAAAACTCTATCTAGCAGAGCTCTTGCCCACACACTAGAGCTGTGATATCTAGTATAGTAGGTGGACTGACAATGTCCTTGGTGTGTGAATGCACTAAAAAACTGGAAGAAAATAAAGTGGTGTTTAAAAGTGCAGATCTGTCACTGGCATTGAGTCTTACCTGGTTTTGAAATCCTGAGCTGATTTTAATAGCACGCTTGCCCCTCCAAAACATTTTAGGAGTTGCCCCTCCTATGGATTTAAAAAAAATTTTTTTTAGCTCAGGCAATGATTTGTTTTGCACTTAGCATTCTTTTGACTAGTACCACTGACACTAAACAGAATAAAACAGCTGTTTTAAAGCACAGGGTTAAATAAATATAAATGTATTTATAAAACAATTAAACCAAAGCTATGGTCATGTCATAAAATGTTTTGGGGGAGAAAGTGTATGCACATACGTACTGTGATGGCGGGCTACTCAGTGCAAGTGCTTCTCGCACATACACACGGCGTAAGTTTGCAAGGGGTCAACAAGGGGTCGGGCCAACGCAAAGTTACCTGTGCTGAAGGCTCATCAGGGAAAGCCATCTTCGCCTGACACACGACCCATAAAAGGGCCACTCCACTTCCACTCGGTGAGTAGAATGTATCTGTGCGTGTACTCGCACCTCTGCCTGCATCATGCCACCTGCTCAGCGGCGCTCGTCTCACCTGATCTCCACACCTCTGTGCGACATCAAGGACACCGCGCCTTCTGAGCACCGATCCGTTGACCCGCGACATTTACAGAGACACCTACAGAGCTACATCGCTTATACAGAGCGTAACCTCATTAAAACTGCAAGACTATAAGTTGTTTCAAAGTGCTTATTAAAGAAGCTCATTTTGTGTGACTTTTACATCTGCTTTCCATGTGTTCCTCCAGTGTGCTAGTTAATTTACTGTAACGGGTCTAATACTAATATAGCACCTTAGCATGCATGGATTTGGCTATTGACACATTTGCTTCAGATATGGAGCTCTTTAGGTGATAAGATGTCCTGTTTTGCACCAAAATTCTCTTTTAGAATTACATCCCAGATAGCACACTGCTGAAGGGCCATTGCTGAGCCAACAGCAATGCATACATTGGCCCAATATTGGCATCAGTGTTTGGCCCAATGTCATTTTGTCTATTGGCCCAACGTTGGCTCATCGGTGGGGCCGAAGATAGGTTGGCCCAATGTTGGCACAGCGTTAGTTCAGTAGATAATGGCAAAATTGGAAATTGGAAATTAAAATAAACTCTTTTCATTATCACCAATAATAAAAAACACATTTATATCGCCAGAAATTTATTCCTTAATTTTTTATGATAAAATGATAAACTAAGACACTATATGTAACTATTATGATAAACACCTAGTACAAACACTTTTTCTCTCAAGGTGGATGAAAATAAATGCATACAAACAAAGAACCCATTGCTCGCTAAAGTGTAAATGTTTTAGAAATTTTGAAATGCATCCCTGTCCTGATTGATTTCAACAATGAGATACACTGCATGCTTTAAGCTCCTTGCAAATAATGACATCAGCAGTCAGATGATGATTAAGATCAAACCAAGCTACTTTCTAATTTGTGGGTAATCTAAACAAAATGAATTCCAGGTGTTTGATAATGACCTCTAAACATTAGTTTCACCATGATGTATTAATTCTGAGCACAGATCACAGCCTGTTTGTTCTTTTTCTTTCATTTCTTTTAAACAATGTCTGTTTCTCACTGTATTTCTTGTTATTTAATATAATCATATTAAATAGGGGAAAAATCTGACATGATTTCTCTTCATTGTTTTGATTGTGTATTGATTCATTAAAAAAAAAAACTTTTACTTTTTGCATGAATGTAGCTGGATGGTTCATGTTTTAAAAACCGGACTCACTGGACTATACGATATACAATGTTTTTTAGTTGTTGATAAGTTCTGTTATAGTGATACCAGGCAGGTAAGATTTAAGGACTTTGCTCCACACCATCATGTGAGTAGTAGATTTTCAATGTAAATCATTAGATGTGTGTAAATTAAGGTGATTTCTCCACTTAGCATCCTTCTCTCTTTGGTAAGGTCAATTTGGGGATGGTATTGACATCCACAGTGATTCAGGTGCAAACCAGTTCTATTGGATCTAAGAAATCCTGCCACAAATTTGGAAGTAGAACCTGCCTGGGGTGATAATCTGAGGCGTGTCTCAGGATTGTGCATTGAAATGCATCAAATAATGTTAGACTCATTTAATTAATTGGAATGACACTTACCAAAGTATAAAAGATTAACTTGTTTGCATTAACCAGTCTGTTTGTCTCTGATTAATTAAGACTTTAAAAATGGCCTGCTGGAAAATTGTGTTAAAAATCACAAAATACAAGTTGACATGTATAATATAAGAAAGTACATATAAAATAAGAAACACATTTGTTCTGTCTCCATCTTGTCCCTGTTCTGCTGCTTTCCAACACCATGACAATCAGCACTGCTGCATTTGTGTTAAGCAGTTCGCTCCCACTAAACAGTTGATGATGATTGTACAATAATTCTTCAGACTGACATAGATTGAACTAAATAGCGATTTCAGCTCTGAGAGTTTCTGCATGGACAAATAGGCAGTCTGCCTTGAACCACAGAATAAAGGCTGTTCATTCACTTTACAGTGACTGAGTATTTAAAGCACGAGCCAGAACACTAAAAAGCCCTGCACATTGACCTAAAGCCTATGAAGGAGAAATCGTACAGTGAGGTAGCGCAAAAGTAAAAAAAAAAATGGCAAAAGAAGGTCCAGGAAGAGGGTGAGAACATGGTAACATATTTTCATATGGTGGTTTCATCCTCTGCATCAATGTAAGGAAATTCCATTTTTGTTGGACTGAAGTGCCACCTCAAAGCAGAATATGAGTCCAACTCCTTATCCATTGTCCCATAAGTATAGAATATTAAGTTCTCTCCCCCTTCTTTTGTTCAATACTTATACATTAAATTACCAAACAATATTTATGCCTGACCCTCCAATCAGTGAAATTGGCCTTTATATTAAGATAAAATACCTGCCCGGGTATATTACACTTTCAGCCTTACAGTACATAGATACAGTGGAACCTTGGATTATGAGCATAATTCATTCCAGAAGCGGGGTCGTATTTCAAAACACTCGTAAACCAAATTGAATTTTTCCTATAAGAAATAATAGAAACTCAAATTATTTGTCCCACACCAAAAAAAAACAAAAAAAAACATAAAAATAATTAACACAAAATATTAAGTAAAAATAAAACAAATTAACCTGCACTTTCCCTTTAAAAAAAAAGTAAAAATAAATCCTGACAGATAAGTGTTTCCGTTTGTGCGAGCAGGCGCGGTTTGTGTGTGTGTGTGTGTGTGTGTGTGTGAATCTAAAGTAAGCTCCCCTCTCCCCCCTTCTCGTCTTAAACAGTTACCCTTCCTCCACCCTTTTCACACACGCGCACACAACGGAAACACTGTTTTATCGGAAAAATAAACAAGAAATCTCTCTAATGACACTCAATTGAGCGACACACTAACGGAATCACTGCTGTAAAGTCGAAATAAAACAAATTAACCTGCACTTTACCTTTGAAAAGAATCACGACAGAGCAGTGCTTCTGTGAAGAGCAGAGAGAAAGAGTGTTGGTGTCTGTGAAGGCGAAAGTAAGAGGGGTCTGTCTGTGTGTGTATGCGTGCGCGCACAGACACAAAAAACAGACTGAGCCTTGAGCAGAGAGAGAAAACTGATTTTTGACCTCTCTAATGAGACTTGCTTTTGCTTTACACACGCGCTGTACACACACGCGTACAGACACAAAATAAAATATAAATATTTACGCACACACACGTGGTCACAGTGTTTTAGTAAACAGTACACGCGTGCACGGATGTTGATTATACCAGTGAGAGACGAGCATTAAGACCCAGCAGGGGAGAAATTTTCTCACAATTCCGCAGCGCAAGAAAGAGAAAAAACGTTGGCTCAGTTGTGATCATGTGACGCTCAGTGTCAAAACAAGAAGCGCATGCGTGATACATGATACTCGGTACTCGTAAACCAAGACTTGTTTGTTTTCCAAGTCAAAAGTTATTAAAGTCTTTGCTCGTCTTGCAGAACACTCGCAAACCGCGTAACTCGCAATCCGAGGTTTCACTGTATAAGCATGGATTGATTTAAGGTCACCCTTACGCAAAGAAAATATATTTCTCAATATATTAACTGTAAATATATTGAATGATTTAGTGTTCTGATCTAAATATATTCACAATATACTGAATAATGTATGTATTAATATATTACAATAATGTTTTTCACTTTTCATATATTGAGAAATATATTTAAATTTATATATTAATGTATGTAATTTTATATTTAACAATATACTTTATACTATATTGAATTTGATTAAATATATTTTTATATATCTTTATAATTTTTACAGTATGTTTATGCACTATGTGTATGGCTCATGCTTATGCAGTTTTAACTGTATAATAAATTTACAATTTACACAATATAACAGACAACAGCAACATTTGCCTAATCAAGACACTAAATGATACTGATACAAAATGTCACACAACCTGACAAAGATATTAAGTGTTACACTGCTCAACCTCTCAAAGTATGATTTATACAGGAGTTACACAAAGTACACAGCATTGTGACAATCTTCCTGTAAAAAGAATCAGTTAAAAGGGGATGAAATTGTTGAAGGGAAAATAGTTTTTTCCCTTTTGCTGTATGTAAGGGCTACAGGAACAGGTCTGGAAAAGTTCTCTCACCAGCTACATCAGTCTTCTCTTGTGGTGGATTTCCAACAAGTCTGCAACTCCTGAACCTGCTTAGTATCTAATGGAACAAAAAAAAAAAATGATCAAAACATTTGAGATTTTCCTAAACACCAGCTACTCAGCTACTCCATTCCCAACTGTCTGAATGTTGAGAGATGGGCTTGAGCTTGCTCATGAGCTGCTGCTTACCTGACTGATGATGTGGTGCTGATTGAGACTCCGGAACATTCTCCTGCAGTTTCTTTGTTGAGATTATTGTTCTCCTCAAAAGGTTTCTGAGGTGGCATGCTTCTGAAAAGAACCCAGTTAAAGTGTATATTACCAAGATAACCTTTCCACAAAGAAACATATTGGTCTTTATTTATATAATAGAATTAACTGATGTCTCTAAAGTTACATGTTCTGGTAACTACTGTTAAACACTGAATACTCTATAATAAAACTACTGGTTTGCAAAAACTTATTAATTGATCATGCAGTAACATTAACTTATTTTTTAAAGGAAAAAAGTAACTTAATATGTCAAACCACACTGCTTAACTTGAGACCAGCCTAATAATAATAATAATAATAATAATACTGTTACAGTACGAACTGACAGATTTTTACCATTAAAAACAAACAAAAAAATAAAACAACAACTTTCAACCTCACTAGTGTTAGTTAGACATGCTAATCCACATGCTAAACCACCCACAGGTAGAATTTGAATTCCTTTTGCAAGGGAAATAAAATAGACTACATGTTTTTTGACTACAGACTCTGTGGTTTTAACTTTGAACATTTTTAACATTTTATTTTTTGAACACTCTGACTACTTGTCAATAATAACTACGCACTTAATTTTAAATTCGGCACAAAAAAGTAAAACTCGCCTTTACCAGCTGCTTTGTCTTCTTCTTGGTCTTCTTCTTCACTTGATCTGCGGCAGGGAAAGTAAGTGGTGCGCTACCGCCACCTAAAGGTCTGGATGAATGATGAATGCTTTGTAAAGTGTTTTTTGCTGACTTGACACCGAGGCCTGGCGATGCCCTGCACATTTCTTTAACACACTGGCCACTTAAACATTTGCAGGCTTAGAACATCTTCATCTCATCTTCAGATGTCACGGAGACCTAGAGCCTATCCCAGGAGACTTAGGGCACGAGGCAGGGTACACCCTGTGCCAATCCATCGCAGGGCAAACACACATACACACACTCACACCCTCATTCATACACTACAGGCAATCATTCACACACACACTATTCAATTCAATTCAATTCAATTTTATTTGTATAGCGCTTTTAACGATTTACATCATCACAAAGCAGCTTTACACAATCAAAAGAATTAAGTTTGTACACTCTCTTGCACACACTACTGCATATCTTTTGGACTGTGGGAGTCTAAAACTAAATAGACTTGAATATTTCAGAATTTCTGACCGGAGAATGGGATGAAACCCACAGCTTCCCACACACTGCACATAGCTCATAACACAGTAATATTGCTCAGTTTATTTTTTTATTTGAAAATTTCATCGTGAAGTGCATCATGGTTTCCAAATGCAGCAAAACTAGTGATAGCAACAAACATCAGCAGGAAGTAAAGGAGAAGTATCAATTTGGAAATAAAACGAAAGGTTATTAAATGAAATTAAGGTGGGAAATGGTCAGTTATATTTAAACATACTGTATCACAAATGTACAGTACACTGCAGGTGCACATATAAAGTAGTGTAATTCCCTGGTGTTAGCAAAACATCAAAATAGCATACCATTTGGTCACATATCTGTGTAACCTGTACATGTTTATACTACCCTTGCTATTTTTTTTTTCATTCCGCTGCTTTCTGATTTATTGGTAAGGTAAATTGATAATTTCTTTTTTTTTGACTTGAAAGGGTCATTTTGTAGCACTTGTTGTTTGGCAAAGCAATTTGTGTGCAATTACTAGCCTCAGTAGCAAGATCGCTGGTGGACAAGTGGCTTGTATTTGGTTCTCTCACTGTTATGTAACTCAGAGTTCCAGTCAGGGCATCAGCTCAGTTAGTGGTAGGAAAAATACAAAGAGCATTTTAGAAATTGATTTTTGTTGAGAAAAAAAAATACCATTAATGTTGTTTTGAAGTATTTGCAATTTGTCATATACAATGTTCCAATGTCATTTTTATCAAAATACACTGCCTGGCCAAAAAATAAATAAAAAAGTATTAATAACAACAGTCACCTTCAGCTTTGATTACAGCACACAACGTGGTAGCCATGTGTCAAAATAATTCCTCATCAGCCCAAAAACACCCTTTTACAATCTGAGTCATGGAATATGCCTGTGCCATCAGGAAAGAAAAACTCCATCAAATATCTTACCCTGATCATTCAGTACATTCAGGTCATCAGCTGATTTAATTTTTTTACCATGCAACTTCACCAAGTGTTCAAATCTCCACTCATGATTTTTTCCAACCACACTTCGTCCACACATTTGAGGGTTCAGCACTAGCGTTCTGATAATGTGTTACCAGGTTTCATTAATTTAAAAACTCCTTTTTTTTTCTTTCTTTTTTTCATGCAGCCCAATAATTTGATCCTTCAGAAATGGCAATTTTATTATTATTTTTTTGCCTGGCACTGTTCTAACTTTCAAAACCAACCTAATGCCAATGATGTACAACATCTGTAACACTGCCAAACAAACAGTAACAAATAATTATGTTTTATGTATATAGATGGCTCATACATATCACATCTCCACAAATAATAGTTAAAAATTCCGACCCATTCAGCTTGACCCCAAAAATCAAATCAAGTGGTCAAATTTCAGATTTTCAATAAAGTTTTGTTATAGAAATAAAAAAAAATATATAGAAAGTTCTGCCAAAAATGGAAATAGGAGTTTAATTTTAATTCTGTGAAAAAGGCTGTGTGTGTGTGTGTGTGTATGTGCAAAATCTTTTTAAAACATGAATTTAATTATTTGTGGAATCTAGAGTGAAAATGATAGAGCATTTAGTGCAAGTAGAAACGTTTAAATTGATTAAAACGCTATTCAAATTATCTACATAGTGCTGTTGGTCTGGCATGCAGTGAACCTTGAAATTACTCAATTTTTGAAATTACTCAATTTTACAAAGAGTAAGCCTGATTTGTAGAAAATGCTTTAAAATTAATAATGTACAATGGCCCATCGGTTTATGTGAAAACTATCTGGTAAAAAGTTGAAATTACATTTTATCTAAGTATTTAATGCAAACAACATTTCTATAATTGCACAATGCTGTGTCCCTTGCACAAAAAAAAATTCTCTCTATACATAATTTATATAATATAATATATATATTAATATCTAATATTTCTCTATATATTAACTGTCAATATATTAAATGATTTAGTGTTCTGATCTACTGGTAAATTAAAAAGGTTTTATAATGTTATTATTTCTCATTGCTACCCTAACTGATACTAACTTATAATTACAGTGAAACCTCGGATTGCGAGTAACGCAGTTTGCGAGTGTTCCACAGGACGAGCAAAGATTTTTAATACATTTTGACTTGGAAAACTAATAAGTCTTGGTTTACAAGTACCGAGTATCATGTATCATGCATGCGCTTCTTGTTTTGACGCCGAGCGTCACGTGATTACAACTGAGCCAACGTTTTTTCTCTCTCTTGCACTGCGGAATTGTGGGTAATTGTCTCCCCTGCTGGGTCTTAGTGCGCGTCTCTCACTGGTATAATCAACATCTGTGCACGTGTGTCCTGTTTACTGTGACCACGTGTGTGTGTGTGTAAAACACATTTTATTTTAAAAAACAAAAGTAAAGCAAAAGCAAGTCTCATTAGAGACGTTAAAAATCCATTTTCTCTCTCTGTATTAGCCTGCTCTTTGTGTCTGTGTGCGCGCGCGTCATTGGACTTCTTTACAAAGGTAAAGGTTAATTTTGTTTTATTTTTACTTTACATCAGTGATTCCGTTAGTGTGTCACTCAATTGAGTCTCATTAGAGAGATTTCTTGTTTATTTTTCCGATAAAACTGTGTTTATGTTGTTGTGCGTGCGTGTGTGTGAAAAGAGTGGAGGAAGAGTAACTGTGTAAGACGCGAAGGGGGAGAAGGGAGCTAACTTTAGATTCTCACACACATACACAGCACCTGCGCGCACAAACAAAAACACTGTCGGGATTTATTTTTACTTTTTTTTTAAGGTAAAGTGCAGGTTAATTTGTTTGATTTTTACTTTATATTTTTGGTTAATTATTTTTATGTATTTATTTTTTGGGGGTGTGGAATGAATAATTTGAGTTTTCATTATTTTTAATCGGTAAATTCGATTTGGTTTATGAGTGTTTTGGAATATGAGCCCGCTTTCGTAGTGAATTATGCTCGTAACAGGAAAAAAATTATATTCACAATATACAGAATAATGTTACAATATATTGAAAAAATACATAAGGAATTGCTACTTTTCATATTTTGAGAAATATAATAAAATATATTTAAACATATATACTTACAGTACAGTGGGGCAAAAAGTATTAAGTCAGCCACTAATTGTGCAAGTTCTCCCACTTACTGTAAAGAGATGAGAGGCCTGTAATTTTCATCATAGGTATACCTCAACTATGAGAGACAAAATAAGAAAAAAAAAAATCCAGAAAATC
>JAOVVA010000054.1:19850966-19869232 GCA_028565275.1 Leiocassis micropogon
CTCGTGCCCTAAGCCTCCTGGGATAGGCTTCAGGTCCCCGCGACCCTGAATACAGGATAAAGCGGTATAGAAGATGAATGAGTGAGTGATATAAATGAGCAGGTGAGGGTTAAGGGCCTTGCTCAAGTTGGCAGGTTTGGCGTTCCTGGGATTTGAATCTATCTATCCATTCTTTTCAGAGAATAGTGTCCAATACACTATAGCAGTCAGAAGTTTAGTAATATGGCTACAAGGCAGTACCAAATAACACTGCACATCTTTTTTTTGTTGTTGTGGTAGACTAGAGCTGAATGCGTGTACTGAACAAGAAGAACCATGATTGCTATATTCTGCATTTCAGGAATAAATCTTGAATATAGTGTCATCGAGAACCAACTTGTACAGTCGATGTTTATTACTATTGAAATAAAGCTGCTGCATGGAATCTCCTCGAGCTAATGCTTCAGTAACTACAGTCTTCGGCTCACCACAGTAAAACTTGATCAACGTTAGATATTCACTTTATGTTCAAAGTGTCGTTCCCCGGTTTAAACCAATCAAATATGAAAATGACTTCACAATCCTCATCCACATTTTATATACGTAATGTAAAAATATAATATCATCGTGTGGTTTAGAAGAAAACAGAGAAAAGTACAAAAATCCTTGTTTTATTAGGATACATGTAGCGACGTACAGCCCATCAGGATGTAAGAATAAAAGTCAGCCAGGTGTCTTAAAAATAAATTAATTCTAAGTACAGTAACAAAGATATTATGTTCTAGATAACTTTGTATGGTTTATATTATATAGAAGTCATTTAAAAGCTATTATTATATTTGTGCAAGGTATTAGAGCACAAAAACGTCTACTGTCAGTGACTGTCGTGTAATATTCGCTGCTAAAAATACAATTATTGAATAAAGGACTTGGCCTCTCCAAATCAGCCCTACTCTGTAGTACACTAATAAAACAATACATACTGGCCCTTATTACAGTTGTGAAACCTCCCATGTAGTTGGGAAAAATCAATAGAACACAAAAACTGACATATTTTCAACTACAGTCATGCAATAGACAAGGTGTTGCTGATATAACAAAGGACTTGGCCTCTCCAAATCAGCACCACTCTGTAGGACACTCATGAAAATTACCAAGCAAAAGTCTTGTGTTGTGCGAAAAAATAAAATAACCAGAAATTTTAACACTTGCATGCGAAACCTCTATCATCCTCTTACCGCCGTGCTTGAAAACATTTCTAGGGGAAACACGGACCAGTCCTTTGCAATGTTGGAACTGAAGAACTTAAGCATCCCAAGCCACTGGGATGAACTGGAACACTAACTTCATGCCAGTTATCAACCGAGCACTTATAATTACGAGGGTAAATGAGCTCAAATCCACCCAGAGAATCCAGAGAAAACCCTTTGTTGAGGCTGTTATAGGGCCATACTAGACTGAGAATGAGCATAGAGTATACAGTATGTAGTTGGCAACTTGCAACTTTGTTCATCTTGCCAAGTCTGTTTAGCATTATAACAACATGAAAAACCTTTTCACACTTCCTCCAAGCCTGAGCTTCACGGTTGTAAGCAGAACGTCATAATCGTGTGTCTATTCTTAGAGGATTTAACTCTGATGTAGAGAACACAGTCTGCTATCGTACAGCGTAACAGGAAATAATCATAAAAGACTGTTGTAATCACGTACTCTAAAGCTGCTTTGACCGAGCGGTTATCCCTTTAACATTCTTTGAAATATCCTTGCATTACAAAATCCTTATTGAATATACTGTAGGAATCATAATGGTTGGTTGGTTCTTTTGTACCTGTTGTGTTTGCTATCAACATACCAATAAAGTGTGAACCCAGCTATTCAATAATATGTAACATAAGATAATGAAAGATCTCAGAGCTGGTATACTTTTATATCCATTATTTTATTTCTCATACTTGCATTGTACTGTAGCAATATTTTTCCTGGCCATGTTTAACATGACAATCAAGAGCTTTAGATTTAAACAGGTTTATGAGTGCATAAACTTGTTTGACCGTAGGTGGATGATAAAGCTTTTTGGAGCCAGGAGCCATGACACGCTGCATATACTGCCTACATCTATGAATTTCCGTTGTGTTGGAAATCGTGGTTGCGGCATAACAAGACAATCACTCAGAGTCATGTATTGCGAAAAGTATGTCCATAGCACAGTAAATCATAACCGCAGGGTCCTAAACCTGGTTGTTACAGCACCGTTTTTTTTTATTTTTCCCCTCCAGTGGCTTTGGCGCCTTTCAAAACCAAAGGTCGTTGTGTATTGTTGTCTCGTTGTAGCTCATCTTGCCATCCCAACCTTGTCAAAGCACATTGCCCCGAGAGTCTCATTCAGGAAACACTGCACTGAGCCGAGACAAGCAGCAGGACTTCAAAGCTATTTGCTTTGGGATGTTCGAGTTTAGACCTGGCGAACGCTATCAGCCCTCCTGCTAGCTTCAAACGGAAAAGGTTACACGTGCAACAAATGCCATTTCTCCTTCTTTTTCATTCTTTTCTTTTTTTCATAATCTGCCGTTCATGCTTTTGAACGCGTTCTGCAGTGATGGCTTTAATTTTACGGCGCAGAAAAAGGAAGAGGCAGAGGGCTTTTTGATCCTTATGTGTTTTGTCCAAAGCTTTGATTTGTTAAGAAATGTTTGGAAACAACAACAAAGAAAGAAACTATTTTACCTAAGTTTTTTGTTTGATATTTTTTTTATATAAACAGAATAAAAGGAAATATTTAAATTAATTTATTAATTACTAAGAATATTAACAAAATGAAAAATATGACCAGTACTAAATATGTTACGATAGATAGATAGATAGATAGATAGATAGATAGATAGATAGATAAATAGATATGCTTGAATGTAAAATCCATGCTACAGTGATTTTTCTCCCTACTTTGTCTTTAAAAGAAATAGTAAATTATATAGCATTACAGTGGGGCAGTGGTAACTCTGAGTTGTTGATCAGAGGGTCAGAGGTTCGAACCTCGCCACAGTCTGGTTGCCAGTGTTAGGCCTTTAGGCAAGGCCCTTAAGCGTTACTTTCACACTTCCCACAAGCATTGTAATCATATGTCTATTGTTAAAGGATTTAACACTGACTGCTATCGTACAGCGTAACAAGCAATAATCATAAGAAAACTGGTGTAATCATTTTGTCTAAGGCTGATTTGACTGAGCTCTTTTCCCTTTAAGATTCTTTGGAATATCCTTGCATGACATAATCCTTATTGAATGTAGGACTCATAATGATATTCCATCTTTTGTTGCTGTTTTGCTTTTTAAGGCCCTTACCCCTATGCCAGGATAAAATACCCAGCCACTGTTGAACCTCCTCAGTGCCAGTCCCAAGCCGGCGGAAATGGGTGGGTTTGAGGCAGGAAGGGTACCCGGAATAAAACTTGTGGCGATAACACCTTTGGGAACATTAATCTTGCACAAGGCTTTCTTGATGTCAGTGCTCCACCTCCTGTGCTGTTGGAATGAAATAGGAACGAATCTCCACAGCTAACCCATTGGGAAACCTAAAATTGGATGATTCTTGCAATACAGATGTAACAATTGTGTGACAGACAAGGAGGTTTTTGTAAGTTAGTTAATGTTTCGGATAAAATGACATTGAGATAATGTTGAATGAATGACGTAAAAACAACATTGCGTATACAACCTCAAAACAACAACATTTGAACCTTTCTTTGGAGCATTTATTTATACCAATAAACATCTATTCGCACAACGTTGGACCAAGGTTTAGAATTCTGATCCGAGATTGGGAAGGATACAACAGCTTCCCACACACAGCATGTGCCTCTCATGTCGCGCATCTCTAAGTGTTATGTTACTTCTTGGTTTACTTTTCTTCTGTAGAAAAAAAGTAAACCATCTCGTTACTTAATAGAAATTTGAATGCTGTATGATTTAGAATTACATTTTTCCTTTTTTCTAGGTGGGCCAACAGTAAAGTTTAGGGAAAGATGTGCCAGAGGTCGTGGCTGTTTCAATGGCTGGGAATCGGCATTGGCGTCCTCTTAATCACAGCTCCCAGCAGGTCTCAGGACACAGATGGTACGTGCTACTCTTTATATCATGCATCTACCCTTACATTCAGTGTGACCAAAATGGTTAAGGTGCCTATAATGTTTTTGTTCATCGGATTAGACAAATCATTGAATCAATTCAGATTTTATGCTTTCAGATTTGTTTAGTTGTACCACATATTATTTGACGTTTGTCAAAAAGAATGGTTAGGTTATGAAGTCATGTTCTCAGTGCTGCCACCTGCTGCAATACACACATCAGACGATGGTAGAAAGATTTTTACTAGGTGGAATAATAGGCTTATTAAATAAAAACAACAGAATCTTTTTTCTACTCGGGTACGTGCAGATGTGTGTAAATACAGGTGAAACTGGATAAAATAGGACACAGCTAACATATTACTGTCTGTGTTACTAAACAAAGATGCTACTTCACCTCGATTAATACAGTATCTTGAACGTGTTGTTCGCTAGGCTAGGATTTTTGCCAAGGGCTCGATGCACTTCAGGATCAGGTGCATGACTGGTTCACTGTCTGGGACAACAGACAGCGTGTTTTTGAAAGTTAGAATGACTTTGAGATAAAGTTGAATGAATGACCCAAACACAACGTTGCAAATAAAACCTCAAAACAATGGGATGATAAGTTGGGGGTTCATACGTCACGTAAGAGGGTTTAGCATTCCGATCAGAGATTGGGACTACAACATTGTCTGACGACATGTCATGCCTCTAATAGTATTGTAATGTTACCTTTTTGTTATATTTTCTATGGGGTGCATCTTAGCTCCCAAATAACTGTACTGTAGTATGGTATTTGCACAACGTCCAAACTGCATCACGGTTGGTTTCACAGAAACATTAAGCAGGTTTTTATCCCCTTTTGTCTGATTTCCAATTTAATACTCCCGTAAATTGCTCTTAAGCTGTATTTCTGTAGCGCTCGTTGTTACAGTATGTATGCACATTTACAATCATCAATAGCATGCTCCCTAGTGGTCCAGTGGTTATCACGCTGCGCTCTCAATTGGAGTTCGAGTCTTGCTCAAGCCAACAGCTTGATATTAATATTATTTTTGCAACATTGTGTTAGGGCCATTTATTCACCATTATATGGCTCAGTTGTAGGTAAAACCTGTGCCAAGTTGCTGTGCGGATTGGATGGTCCGCTGTGGCGACCCCTCGATGGGAGCAGCCGAAAGACTACCAACAAATCCCGATGTCATGTTTTTCCGAGTTAAAGTAATTTTACCTTTAAAAATAATCTAATATCAGTGTTTTCCCAACATCCCTAATATTTCCAAATTCATTTCCACACAATGCTTTGACAACTTATAGTATTAATGCCCTTATCTATCTAATTATTTGACCAAACATTAATCCATTAATTTAGCTGTGATATTTTGGATGGGAATCAGGTGTTCAGATAACCAAATCATGGCAGTGAGCAATAACACTGGGGCTTTAACTTGCTCAGAGGGATAGCTGATGAATTAGTTTGATTCATAGCATTAGATTTCAACACACGTACCAGGTTTGACTGACTATGAATTCTGGATTTCTAGTCATCAATGATACTGATATAATCATTCAACAAGGTATAAAAGTTAAGGTTTTTCCTTAGCATTAATAGCACCTATACGTATATATTTTTGCACTGTGCAAATCAAACAGCTTTAAAATTTGCAGGCAGACATTTTGCTTAAAGCAGTCTGTTCTGTAATGACTCTGTCTATCAAGATATGTGATGCTAATTTCATGCACTTTCATGCTGGCATTACATGTTCCCGCTCATTCAGTATTCAGGTCAGGTCTCCATCTTTGCCCTGTCCTGTTTCGCCTGCCTCGTTGCAGACCAGGGAAAGCACCTTTGTACCTCCCTCTTGTTGCATGACTCTTTACTTCACTATGTTTTATTCATCCAAGTACAGAACTGGAATTGCGTTAAAATTTTTTCGTGAAAACTTTACTCAGTGAGATTTTCTCAGTTCTTTTCAGATATTGTTAAAGGCTTTTTAGCTCAGTGTTTGATGAAATGCCGAAATCTTTTCCCCCGATAATTATTTTAGGTGCGCTATTGATTTTTTAATTTTTTTTTAGCCTTTCTTTAAAAAAAAAAAAAAAAGCCAAAACATGCTCTGAAGAGAAAAATGTTGGCTTTTCTTCATGATTTATTTCCTATACCAACAAATGTTGAACAATGAACTCACCTCTACTGAGTCTCTAGCACTAATTGCGTTTAAATTGTGGTCATGACTCGATTATTTGAATGCGATATTGATAAGCTTAGCACAAGTCATCTTATTGACCTTAACTGTCAGTTTTAGTAATTATGGTTCATTAAAACTATCTTTAAATCTTCTCCATTATGTTTTTTTTAACTATATCTTTGGTAGCATGCTGCCTAATTACTTGAGTCTAATTTTGTTTATACAATATGATGTTATGTCATGTTTTATATTATTACCAAAAAAAAAAAAAAACACTTAATTAACAATCATCTGTCGCTTTTGTGTTGGAAGCCTTTTGTTTTTCGCCCTGGGGATGGATGAATGATACATCTTAGGTTTGTGTATTTACTGTATACCCCAAGGACACGGGACACGATCCTCAAATACTCAGAACAATTGAAAACAAATGTGATTTTGTGTACATTTGTTATAACCATTCCTTAGAGCTGACAACTGTTCTGCCACTGCCCCGTCTTTTTTTTTATATAGAAAATGTTATTATTTAAAAGATAAGCTCTTATCGCTATGTTAATTTTTTTTAATAAAATGTACATAATTTCTAAAAATGTGTAAAAGGCTTATTTTATACAATAATATTTTGTTCCAATTATTTATTAGTTTTCTGTGTATTTTAAACTACAATGGAGATATTCACTCACCCAGAACATGCAAACTCCTTGCACATAGACACGAAGCAGGAACCGAACCAAGAACCAAGAACCTGACAGTGCTAACCGCTACGCCATTGGAGATATTTAGCATGAAAGGAAAGCCAGATTCCTGATCACCTAAAATGGTCAAATTAACAGCTATTATACCACAGTTAGTTCCGACCTAGCAATACGGTTGGACAAGAGGCATTCCTTTAATTCGCTGGGACGTTTATCTATATGTCTCGTTACGCATCACAGGTGTCCTAACAATTGTTAATTACAATAACTGTCGGTTGTCAGCATGCTTGAAAGTGAGTCTGTATTGAGGAGAGAGCAACTGCCTGCCAGAAGATATTACGATTCCAAACCAGTCACAGTAACACTTTCTGCAAGAAAACACATCTGCTAATGTCAGTGTCATTATAAAAATTATTTTAAAAAAACGAATTAATAATTGCTTCTAAGTCATTCCGAATTGCCTCTGAATCTTCCCATGTTCATTTATTTACTTCTACAAAGCCAACTAGCTCCTAACACAAGGCGAAAATCCCAAACCAAAACCAAATCCCTCTCTAACCCCTGATTAAGGGCACTACTTGGCATGTTGAACAAGTGATTCTACACCCTGGTGCACTAGCTTTCCATTTACCGCTATTTGGGATTTAACGCTGGAACGTGGAAATTAGCCAAGCTGATATTCTAAAGCAGAATAAGTGGAAATATAAAGAGATTTAAAGGATTTTATTGATTTTATTCTCCTCACTTTTAGTTCACTTAAAATTGAAGGGTATGTGATGGTGGAGCAGAATAACTGGTTAAATAAACAACCAATTCACAATCTATTGATCATACTGTAAATGGTGCTTGTGGAACTAGTGAATCATCGCAGGGTGCTGATGTTCATCACAACAGCATTCCTTGTGTGATTTTGCTTTATTATATGTAGAATACTTGATTTCTCCTGAATAATCATGACCATATCTTAGACATTAGGTAAGATATTATCGAATAAGTGCTGCCTAGGGTTACATTTCATACTACATTAAAAGCTGCTTTTATTAGAATTTAAATAACTCTAATAAGAAATCATATTCATTATCAGATATTACGATCTAAGCTAGAAATCACATTGACTACACATTCGTATGTTCTGTTAGTTTTGCTGTATAAAACACCACTTTAAAGAAAACTGCCCTGTTTCAGGGGCAGCCCTGAGCCATGAGTAAATAGTAGGATGCTACAGCCCATACTTAATATTGCCATATCAGTATCGGATCATTATTTATGGGGGCGAGGCACGGGAGGGTTATGCACATTCAGAGATAAGCTCTGCACATTTTTCATTTCAACGTAGCACATTTGAGTATAGACATTACAGTAGTCATAAAGCAGGTTTTCAGAAATCCTGCTGGAGATTTGGATTCCTAATGAGCAAGCCAGAGGCAACAACGGCAAGGAAAGACTCCTTGAGATGACATGGGGGGAAAAAAATCTTGAGAGGAACCAGAGGGAACCCGTCCTCATCTGGTTGTGCCATTCAGATTATGCAAATTACCTGCGTGTTGTTTACGCCACCAAGGATTTTCCATGAGTCGAAGCACTGAAGACATATTTTGCTTTTATCATTTTTTGTTTTTTAAAAATAGTGTCTAAACCACTGCCTTTAAACACAGATACTTGCCTCTGGGCTTAAAAAAAAAAAATAAGTCAGGTATATTAAATAGAACGAACATTCTCTTTCTGGCTGTCAAGTGCAATTTCAACTATTACAATAGACTTTTGGTATAGAGTCTACATTTAAAAAAAACTATTACAACTTAGCAAGTGAAAATATCTTAAGTCTAGTCAAATTAATCTAATATTTCTAACTATTTCTAATTACAGTAAACCAAATATAAGATACATAAGCCTATTTCTAGGAATGTCTTTCTATTTCTAGCATGTTCTACAAATAAATGCTTAAAATAATAAAATGTACATGCCAAAACAGCAATTCATTTATGCTTAGAAATTTATTTAAAATGCCTAGAAATATTCTACACTGCAAAAATTATATCTTAGTAAGTGATAGCTTAGTTCTAGTCAAATGTTACTAGAATTGTGATCGAAGATTACTTGTTCTGTTGGTGGAGGAACCCAAGTGCGCGGAATTTTATCTTTTCTCAAAGATAAAATTCCCAAAACTAGACTTTGTGTTAAAGAAAAGCTTAATAATCTTCTATTTGGTTTCTTGTAACCATATTGTGTAAGAATGTGTAGACAAACTTTCCATTATTGATATTATTATATAAAATAACTTTATAAGACTGATATTGATATTATTGATATTATTGATATTATTGATATAACATAACTTTATAAGACTATACACTGCAAAAAATGGCATCTTAGCAAGTGAGATATTCTTCAATCTAGTCAAAGTAATCTACAATTTATTTAAAAAAAAAAAAGATTTCAGCAAAACAAATAAAATTATTAAGAATATTTCTAGTCAAATTGTAATAAGGTTTTAAGTTAAATTTTCTTGTTCTTTTGGCAGCAAATTTTGCTTTTTTTTTAGGACATAAAGTCAAGAAATTTGTACTTAAAATTTCAGTGTAATTTTATTCGCAATAAGCTTAACTTTTATTATATTTGTCTGGGTGTACTCTTACAAAAAATGTTAGCTAAATTTAACTATGTTTAGTATATTACTATAATGTGCTGCATGACTAGTCCTAATAGTATTTATCACAATAAGGACTAAAAAAAAAATTATAATAACATATAATTTTATGTATTTAATCTTGATTATTCAGAAGGTAATAAAATAACACTTGATCTAGTACATTGTGTCATTTTGCATTGGATTTATTTTCAAATTTTATGCTTGGAGTTAATGTATTTCCATGCTAGATACTAAAATAAGGAAATTATAATTGTGTACAATTAATGCTTCGTCTTTTAAAGAAAATTAAAATGTGAAGGCCGGTTTGAAGGGAAGAGCTGTCTAAGCAGAACACTATGCTTGTGGCTCACTTCAGGGTAATTCATTATTTAATTCTGAAACATTTTGAAGCCTTCGAGATAATACCTCCTTTATTTTAGGAAAAATCCACCCTCTTTGTATAAATCTGTAGTTACACTGAGGTCTGGAGATCAGTGTTCCTATTAAACCCTCAGTATACACACTGAACCCTTACAAATACCACTCAAGTGTTTCCTACAGTCAATTCTAACTATGCTAAAATACATACTGTACATTCATCACTCAACCATTTTTTCCCCTCATGCTCTCTCCATCTCCTTTTGTGGCAGCTGCTAAGGTTGAAATTAACCATGATTTAAAGGAATCAGCTTAGATTTTGTTCCGTTCTTATAATTCCATGGTATAAGGAGGGGAAAAAAAAAATCAGAGGGACTTTGAAATGCAGCCTTTAAATTCTCAGCCTTATTAAGAAGAGTGAAGTTTTCACCCGAGTAATAAGGTGGATTGTGTCTCAGGAGAGTCTGCACAGGACAGTGAAACCCAACCACGGGTGCGCTCGCATATCTGGAAATTGTACAACGCCTGCTTTAGTGAGGAATATGAATCAGTCAGTGGTTAGTCTGGACAGGTCTACATTGGATGCTATGGAAAAGAGTGAGATTCACGCTGTGTGAAATGGAATCACATCCATTTTTTTAACTAGTGGCACTGTTCAAGAGTTTCATCTTGGAGACCGGCCTATGTCGGGGGATTATATAAGAGCTACTACACATTATTAGGGTAATAATGCTAAAATATAAAGACAAATGGTTTTAAATGGTTGTTTTAAGAGCTTTGATTTTGTAGTATAAATAAAACCCCTATAAGCAGCCTGTTATTTATTTTACTTTTTTTTTTTTTTTTTTCAATTTTCTTTCTTTAGTTCTCCAATTACAGTTGTAGATAAAGTCAGAGATGCCAGATTGCGGTGGTTTGGACATGTTCTGAGGACAGATTGTGACCATATCAGTAGAAGGATGCTGAAGTTAGAACTGCCAGGCACGAGGTCTAGACAAAGACCAAAGAGGAAATTTATGGATGCAGTGAGAAAGAACATGAAGTTAGTTGGCGTGAGAGAAAAGGATGCAGAGGATAGGGTTAGATGGAGGCGCTCTGGGATGATTAGGATGATTCGCTCTGGAGACTCCTGAAAGGGAACATCCGGAAGACAAAAAAGAAGAAGAAGAAGTTTTCCAATTACAGTGATGGAATCTTTAAAAGAAAACACCAGCAGATTGTTCACGATGAGCCCTAAAATCCACATCTACTACAGTATTTACAGTATAAAGGAAAGATAGGAGGCAAAGATATTCCGTTGTGCCTGCAATGCTGCCATGTTCCATCTTGTCCTCCCAATACTGTGTTCCCACATAACAAAAAGAAGAAAGGTGGTGTGATTATGGTCGGAGATGCTGCTTGAGAGCTGCATACCACCCCTAAAGAGCATAGCTGAGTCTGATTGCACAATTTAGAAACCATCATCGGGATGCTTTTTGCATTTCTTTCCAGCTCTCATCATTCGAAGAGAAACCAGCTGCATGGTTTTAAAATAACAAATCCTAGAACCTTGATATCTGGTAGATAAAAGGATTTAAAACTGCAGTAGGAGTTTCTTAAATTACTTATTTGTGCAGGAATATCTCCTGGATATGCTTTTCCATGACGGACCAATTTAGATCTGGTAAAAGGGATAAATCTTGGTGCAAAGTTTATTAATAAGCTCCTGTATAGGTATATAAATATATGTGTAAAAATCTTTGAACTGGTTGAATAGCTGGTTTTTCATAAAGAATCAAATACATAGATACATTTTTAGCATTTAAACTGCCGGGTATATTGACAGTACATTGAAGGACCCTCTTTATTAATGAATTAGCGCATGATGCTAATAATATGGCATTTTGAGTGTTTATTACAAACAGTACACTCCTCATCATTCTCAAAAAGTAGCAGAACACAGTTCCAACTCTCATGATCTTTGCTTTGCGATGGTATGAGCTAATGAATTGCTATGAGCCTTGGGTAGTCATTCGGAGACCTTCATTGCCTGGTGTGCCTGGTTGACCCGTAGTAATCCGCATCTTTTTCCCAGATTTCTTGCTAGTTTACGGCGTAAAACCTGTGCCAAGCTCGTATGTGCGGACCAAATGTCCACTGTTGCGACCCCTTGCCGGGAGCAGCCGAAAGACCAACAACAACAACTATCTGACATTTGCCACCCAAGTGCAAGTATGTCATCACTGCCTCCGGAAAAAACATGGCCAAGTCTCTAGACTCCTGGCTACGGACGAATGGAATTCGATTTTTATTGTGATTCTGTTATCATAATTTTATAAATATTCTGATGAATTATTAATATTATTATTACAATTTTTTGACAATTCTAAATAAGCTTATTTGCTCATACAAATTGCTTGCACCAAACAGGATGCTGTGCTGCCTGTGAATGTGGGAGTTTACATCGCTCTACCTGTAGGATTCTGGAGAAACGACAATATTTTTTCTGCTTGAAATGCAAACATATATGAATAAAAAATTCGATCATGGAGTCAATATTTTTAATATTTAGTTAAAAATACGTAAACTGCCACATATAAGATATACTATACATAACTGAATTGATCCCCCCCACCCATCTCTAGTAGCAAATGATGTCAGAGCTTGGCCGATACAAGCAAGCCATGATTTTAAAACAATAGTAAACTGTCGCAAAAATTGGAAAAGCGGGGACTGGGCTTATGTGCCAGATTTGACTTGTTTAAGATGTTATAGTGTAACTTAGCTGTTACTGGAAAACAGCAGTGTTACTGGAAAATAATCACACCAGTCTATTATCGATTATTTCCCAGCACTATACCATTTTTCATGCATTTTATTCCTTTCCAGGATGAGAAAAGGTATTTGGTCAATGCTCGGTCAGGATGTAAAAGCATACACATGCCCCAATTATGCCTTACACTGTTTATTATCCATGCACTCCATCATTTGCATTAATGTAAGCTTAATTATATCCAACATTATTACTGAACATGGAGTTCGGTCTTTGATATTTGACCTCTTTTCAAGGAAGTGCTGTAGTGTACAGTGCATGAGGCTTGATAGAGATGAGTCTGCACAGCTGGGGCAATTTATGCTGAGACTAAAGAAATGATCATTTCGAAAGAGGTCTTTGAATCTGCTCCAATTGGTACCTCCTTAAGATCAAGACCCATAATGGGGTTTTATTACGCATTCTGAAGCCGTAAACTCGTGCATTCAATCTATTGCTTGTTAATGAATGCCTGTACACAGTGTTTATTCTTTAGAAGATGACTGGAATTTTTCTTAAGAATCCTCAAGAGGAACAAACTCTAAAGGAAACCCATCTATTTTGGAGTGGCAAACAGTTCCGCATGTGATGAAAGGATACGCCACAGTGGTTTTGACATGGGCAAAGAGTTCCAATATGATCATAGTAATAGGTGTTTACAGATAATAATCTTTGTAATATTTAGTTAAAAATGTCCACTAATGTAAGCAGGTGAATTAATTATGAATTAACAGTTGTGTTAATGTCACCAGAAGGAGACTGAGACAAAACATTTGTGCGATGTCGTGACCTTGTTGAAGATGGATGGCCTTTTTACCAGTCCAGTTTACATGTTGCCTGAGATTCCTGCTCTTGGCTGACATGTGTGGAACCCCCTGTGTAGTCATCAGATGTTAAAACCCATCCACCACCAGGTTCAATATCTTGTGGATTCTGCAGTGCTCCTCAAGTGGTTACTTGTTGTCTTCCTGTCAGCTTAAACCAGTCTGGTCAGTCTCCTCTGGTTTTCACTCCAATGGCTTTCACTGAATGTTTTTTGCACTATTCTGTTTGAATCTTAGGACCAATTGTATGAAGGGTGTTTAAGTCACTAGAAAGTCCTATGCGAAAAACACAGGAATTTTGCAGTACGGAAAAATATCCAAACCAGCTGGCAGGAATAACTGTGCCATGGGCAACAAAGTCAACGAGATTACGTTTTTGTGCATTGTCTTGATACAACATGATTGACTGCATCAATGAGCAAGTCTACAAGTGTTCCTATTAAAGTGGCCACATAGCATATATTTCAGTAACAGGTTAACGAAGAACAACCAAGACCAGGAATTTGTATGATGTGTCTTCCAGATCTCAATTATGCTTGCGTAATTTTTAGCATGATTACGAATTGTATTTATTATACAATAGCACCTTGTACTTTAATTATGTACATGCCATGTTGTACAACATCCAAAACAAAACTAATTTTAGTAACTAATAAATTAGAGCAGGTATAAACGCAGGTCTTTTCCTCACTTTCTTTTTCCTCACAGTTAATCAGATGGAAAATATTTTTAGGAGGAAAGCAGAAAGTCGTACGTTAAACCCAGAGAAGGAGCTGTAAGGATGTTATGGATTTAATGTGTTAATGTGAATGGTAATTAAAAAGCAGATACAGTTATTCTTTATACCAAACAAAATACAAATAAAAATCAATAAACAATATTTCAGGTAAAGGATGACTTTCAAAATATCTTGGGAACATGATTAATCTAATATTTAAGACACGTAAGACTAACCCTTACTTTTCCTTTCCAGAAATAGTAAATATAGTATGATTCAGTTTGTATAAGTAAACATGATCCAATCTTCCTTGTAAAACACTGCATCAAAACAATGGCCCGGTTGCTAAGAACCCGATCTGCACGGGGTTTTCCGCGTTTCGGCGCATTCGAGTCATGCAACATGAGATACGCTCTATTAATCTCTAATTCATGAGCAGCAGACTGTAGGCAGAGATATAAGCTTTGTATGGGAACAGCTTGAGGAGTCCCTTGGCAGAAATAACACACAGCCTGGTTATGCTTCTCATCGTGAACCTTAGTCTACGTTCACATGACCAGTCTGAAGTGACTCAATTACAAATTTTTTTACACATTTTTTTGTTACCTAATATGACACAGATCTGATTTTTTTTTTGTAATGGCTGTCTAAGCGCACAAATCTGATGTTATTTAGATCTCATCTGAGTAACTTTCGTATGTGGTCCAAGATCGGATACATATCGAGTGCTCGGCCAAGGCGACTTTGTATGAGAACAGTCAGATTAGAATTCATGTGACTTTTTTTTCTCTGTGCTTGAGAAACTGGCACTCGCTGATGTCAGTCAGCACCGGCAGCGCAAGGATTTTATAGCTGTCCTAGTAGCAGCTGGTGGAGCAGCTAAAGCAAGGCGCCTGGCTTCCTTCCTTTTCGGACCGCATCATATACCAATATTCAAAGCATATTTTTGCTAAAATTGCATCTTTGAAATAAATGAGTAATTGCACAAACTCATGACGAGATGGCGAGGGCAAAGGCGTATCGCTGTGCCATACGTTCCATTTTGGGTGACATGTGACATTATGAATATGAACCATTATGACCAAAAGAATCGAGCAAGGAATTGAGCAAAGTAGTTAGTAATATGAATGCAGCCTTAAACTAGCTGTCCTAACAGACAGGTTTAGTCTAGTTGTGTAGAGATTGCCTCATACCCGTTGACCCGGATGAAAATTTACAGAGATATAGCAGGGAGAGAAACAGAGGTTAAAGAGAATGACCGGAAACCGAATTTCTTCATGCTTACGAATGCAGCCCCATGCACATCCCTCTCTCTTTCTCTGTGCCAGCTCTAAAGCAGCATATTTATCAAATCATTCAGTGGAGGACATGGTGCACTGTTGTCCTGCCTCATTAACTTACTGCAATCTTTCTAACAATCTGTCCGTCTATCCATCCAGCATATCCATGCAGAGTTCCGATAATCCTGAAGCTAACTGATATACAATACCCAATGGGGAAATATTCTCTAATACACTGCAGTATCCCAATAGAGAGCGTTAGTGAAAACATTATATGCACGCTTAGCTAATTTAATACAATAAAATTCATTACAGATCATAGCATTAAGGATAACTTGAAAGAAAAGTACAATTTCAGGCATATTTATGGGAATTTCAGAATTTTTCTAGTATGCAGCACTAGTGAAAAAAAAGTAATATAAATATAAATATATTCAAATCTTCTATAGTACATTGCACGTATAGTAACAAAAAAGTGTACCATTACCAGTTAATATATAAAAAGTATACTAATATCATGCTGTTACCAATCCTTGGAATTAAATTTAAAACATACTTTAAAATAATAGCATTATAGTGCACTTTCCAAAAAATATGTTACAGGAAAATATACTTTAAGTGAGAAAGGTCAGTGTAATTTCCAAATTTCACAATTATTTAAACTTTGTTCTTATTGTATTTTAACTCATTTTTGCGTGCTGAAACTCACTTTTGCGTATTTAGGCTCATTTATGTGCGTCTCTTCTGTGCGCTCAATATCATGAAGCTACACTTGCTCGGACTGCAGCAGCGTTAGAACTCGGTTGCCACAATTCGAACATAGTATTGTGTGCCATAATTCCAGCCAACCAGAGACTAAAGTATGGGCAATACCAGCCAATCAGAAACTAGAGGCGGGCACATTCTCTGTTTCTGGATTGGCTCCGCTATTCTCCATTTCTAGTTTGAATTCACGGCTGGAAACTGCATCATTGCGTACGTTATTTCTTATCGTTATTTTTAGATTTTCAACGTCATTTAAGGTACATTTTATGTATTTTGTTAGGTAGTTTGAAATTAAGTACGTAGTTTAAATATAAAATGTATTGTCTAATGTGTTATTGCTAACCTTATGTACTTCACTTCTAGTATAATGCTCCGTAGATTTGGCATGTTTTCAGTCTCAGTGTAACAGCTACTGTAGAATCAGTGTAGCAGGTTTGAACTAATACAGTATATTCTAATAATGATGCCTGTCTTTGTTCAGACAACGGTTTATATTTTTGTTTGTGTTTGTGACACAACCTGAAGTTTTGTTAAAGACAAATAAACTATAGAACTATTTTTTTTTTTTTTTGTGACCTTGTGAAAATTAAAAATCTGTTACAATTATGAATAAAATCTGCCTCATCATTACTGATGTAATGTGTTTCAAAAACATGTTATAGTGTAGAAAATGCATTCAGTATTTGTAAACAGTCCTAAACTCCTTTAGTGTAAAGGTAACACATTTGCAATACAGTATTATAGAAGACTGTGTGTACTCTATGATATAATATATTTTTATTAATCACAAAGTATACTGTTTTACTGTAGTATTTGGAATTGGACAGAAGTATAACAGCATGTTAGTGCTGCAATAGAAATATATTCAAGGTATATTACTCGTGTATTTGTAACACAATAAAAATTGTTGTACTTATAATACATTAGATATATACTGTACATTAATTTCGTTAATTACTGTAAGGTGTGTACGTTAGTACAGTACATACAAAGCCATATACTTTAAGTGTAAGTTGTTAATACACTTAAAATTGTGCTTTTGTACAATTTAATTACAACATAAATGCACTTATACAAATATAGTTGTTCCAAAATAGCAAACCTCAAGTATATTAGTTATTAGTCTGGCTGCAACTATACACTTAAGTATACTTTGACATGCTAGGATTTAATATACTTAGCATACTTTTTAATCACTTGGGAGTACTTGCACTAGCACAGACTTCACACATTTGCGTAAAACTTGACACCCATGTTAGATCAAAACCATCAAGGACTTGTCTGAACATATGGTTCAATGGAAGAAATTAGTCTCAAGCAAAAACTGACCTCTTCTACAAAGGAGTTAGACTGAGCCATAGCACAATTTATTTTCTTTACATTATGAAAGATTGCAGAATATACAGTAGAACGTTTTAGATTTTCAACAATTCTTTTTTAATTTAAAAAAAAAAATCATTTTTTTTGTTTAAAATACAAAACAAATCCAAATCTAAGATATTCTATGTGCTCTCAGATTTTGTGTGATCTCACATTCGGTATGAAGATGCTCCCACACAGTACTGTGCAAAAGTCTTCATATTAAATTAAATTAAATTGAATGATATACAGTACTAGTCAAAAGTTTGAACACAAGTGTGGATTTATTTTCCATGTTCTAGAACAACACTGGATTTTTTCTTTTCAAAACTATGAAATAACACACATGGCATTAGGTCAATAAGTAACAACAACAACAAAAGTCAGTTGTTATTTTAAGACACAAAAGTCAGCTATTCTGGAACAGTTCTTGCAAGTTCTTGAATTGTATTGTCAGTTTCAATTAGAGTTACCAGCCTCAGAAACAGTGGCGGCTGCTAGCTTTTGAAACAGGGGAAGCTCATATTAGGCCTTCATCATAAAATTCATTATGTTATAGC
>JAOVVA010000054.1:19869332-19892403 GCA_028565275.1 Leiocassis micropogon
TAATTTGACCATTAATTTTGTGACATTATAGGGGAAGCTGAGCTTCCCTTGCAGTCTTAAAGAAATCGCCACTGCTCAGAAACCACCAATTAACAAACAGCACCTCAGATTAGAGCCGTTATTGAGGTATGAAGGAGGGCATAAAAAATATACAATCTCCTTTGAACAGTTGAGATGTGTCTGCCACTTATGCTCTGTAAAGGCTTCATAACAGCTCTAGTCTGAGGTGCCATTTGTTAGTTGGTGATTTTTGAAGTTGGTAACTCTTCAATCCAGTATTCAATCCAGTAGTTCTATAATTCAATCTAGTTGTTTTAGAATATAGAAAATAAATCCGTGATCCAACAAAATACACTGGATTAGAACCCTTTTGATGTTACAGTATTTCTCAAGAGTACATGAAGATGGAAGACAGTCTGGCTCTTTTTAAGCAAAATATGAAGAATTAAGAGGTGGATCGTGTATATATGTAAATTTACATTCCTTCATCATTTTCATTTACCTTTTCTACATTTATCATCTCTTTAATAACATTACTGTGGGGAAAAAAAGGTTTATGCATAAAAGAAACAGATGGTTGTTGACCTGCGCAAGTGACAAAAATATATAAAATTTCCAATCACTAAAAATACTGCATGACACAGCACTACGCAGAATTGATTAATACTCGCTGTACATGGCAAATAAAAAGTGCTCTGATAAAAAGTGCTCTGACAGTCAGGATTGTCATTAAATGCACTCAGGGTCTGGAACGGGAATTGTACAGTGTACACTTTGTACATGTACAGGGATGAGAACATTTTTCATTTAAAATAAAATATTAGATATTAGTTGCTATTAAACCAGACTAAATTGCATGTTTTGGTCGGGTGCAAATCAATCCTTTTGGCTATTTGGATGTGTAAAGGAGGGGGGGGGGGGGGATAAACCTTGCAATAAAATATATACTGGATTATTATTGTTGTATTTAATGTACTGTAGTTTTTATTAACTTCATTTCATAAAGTTTAGATAAAGTGCCTTTTAACAGGATTCCTACTCAATTGATCCTTTGATTTTATTACAGTAGTTCCGTACTGGGTCTCAAGAGAGCCTAAATATCAACTCAACATTAATCATTAATGAATATAGTATCAAAAACTTGCTAATTTGAAAACATAAAATAAGAAACAAAACATGACGATGCATGCTGTAATTGGAAAGTATTCAACATCAAGACCTCCTGAATTGCTTTATTAATCTTACAATACTTGCTAATAATTGTTGCTGTGCACTAATATGAACATAGAATGAAACTTTCTGGTCTGATTTGTACTTATAATAAGTACCTTTCTATAAGTGGTATGAATAAGAAATGATGTCATAGTGCTTGTTAATCTGTTTGGAATCAGTTGTTGCTCGTGGATGCTTTAGATCATGTGGTATGTTAAATGTAACTAATAGCATTGTTATTTAATTTTTCAGTTAGCTAACATTGCTAAGCGTGAGCAAATGACGCATAAATAAAGTATTGAAATGTTCACACTGATTAATAGAGAAAGGTCACACTCTTCTCTTTCCTTTTCCCCGCCTTTTCTCTCTGACGGCGCGGTTCCATTACAGACTGGCAGTATGATGGTAAGTCTGTTATCTGTTCTTCTCTTCATGTCTTGTCTTTACCTGTTCTACAAGCTTGTGCAGTCATGACCTGCCCCCCCCACCCCAACATAACGAACCCATTTACTTATGAATCCTGTTTCCATATGGTGGCTGTGCTGGTTCGGCACTATAAAATACTCACCTGAAAGTGGAACATATATGTAGCATGGGTTGTTTTTTTCTCTCATTAAAAGTCCCTGAAATGTATTTTTTTTCTTCTTCCACTCCAGAGTGCAAACTCTCCAGAACCGGCCCACCAGCCACTATTGTAGCCATAGATGAAGAGAGTCCTAATGGTAGGTATTGATTCGTTTTTATATATATATTTTTTTATTTGTATTTTTTCATGACTTGCACAAATGAAGCACTTCAGCTTGCGAGCGCAGTTCCATTACTGCACTTAATGTTGGAAAATGCATCAGGATGTGCTTAACATTTCCCTTTTCACTCCGTTATCAGACAAATAACGGGGCTGATGATGAGTCACGTCATGTCAGATAAGGATTATGAATTTTGAAGTGGAGACCTTTAATGTTTTATCTGATTTGAAATAATTGAGTGTTTAAACATCTTAAATTTAAATATATTCATACATATGTTTATGTATACATTATATGAGAGCAAAATGAGATGACTCCTTTTTTCTTTTTTGCAGTTTTTAAAAAATAGATGCAAGAAGTATTACAAACTGATATTAGATAATATTTTTTGCATGTTTCCTTGAAGTCAAAGGAGTGTTACAAAGCACAAATGTGTACAGTGTTTGGGTTATATAAGTGTGATGTTTGTGTGATTTTTCAAAAGAACTATGAGTCTATCGACCACAGTTTTTGTGCAATGGATAAATCAGCCCGCGGTTGTGTTTGTGGTTATTTATGCATGCTGTTTAGGATAAATAATTTGTTGGCTGAGGTTTAATAATGCTTTGACGGTGATTTTGTAGTGTGTCAAACAGAAAGCAATGGAAGCCAAATTAGTTAGAAAGAACTAATTTAAAAAAAAAAAAAAAAGTGTTATCGTGCCCACAAAACCTTCAAAAATTTGAACCACATAATGCCGGAATAAAATGCAATGGCAGTAATTGGCGTCAGAATTCTCCAAAAACCCTTTGAAAATATTTTAAACCACAGTGTTGCGAAGGAAATATCTTCACTTCACTGATCATGTGACACTGGTCAATAAACAATGCCGCTGGCTCGCCAGGACACGTCAGCTTTTGCTCAAAGAAATATTTCGGAAATTTAAAGCTTCTAAAATAATTTCATATACTGTAGCAGTTCTTTATCCAGAGAAAATATATTTGAATACATAAAATGATACATTTATTGTGTCTGGCGATTAAAATGTTTATGTATACATAGAGAGAGATAGAGAGAAAGACAGAGAGGGGCAGTATAACATATACAGTGTATACGGTCTGTATCACAAAACCGTTGCTTCGCTAGGAATTCGTCATTCTTCTGTAACTTTGTTAGGCTTTCAATTCAATCATTTATTTTTTCAGAAGAAATAATGTGAATAAAAATGTTACCTTGGATTTACAGTATTTTGGGTTTGTTAAGAGGAACTCTCTTCCCAAGCTTTGCTCAGACTCGTCTAATTTATATATTTACGAACTTATGAAAGCCAGAGTTACAGTATAGGCTGCACAAGTGACAGCTGTTCCACTTGTGGAAAACCTCGTTTCTTGCCTTTTTAAGCACTTCTACTGAACACCACAACGGCTTCCACATGAGCACCAGTTAAAAAAAAAAAAAAAAAAATCCGAAGGCTTTATGAAACAGCTCTTTTTATGCACTTACCCCTCCTTGTCTCTTTCCACTGCTAGAACTGTAATTGCCTGGGAACATTAGTGAACCTCTTTATGAGTATAATAGGAGCTCTGACTTTTAGTGTCAGCCAAGGTACCAGTGAAACCCAAAGGCATTTTTTTTTACAGCACTATTCTCTGAGAAAAGTCCTTTTGTATACCAAAGATGATGAGTATATTGCTTCCAAAATGCTCCCATGTTAATAAAATAGAGTGCAACTATACTTGATTTAGGCACCGGACACCCAGCACAGGTTCTGTTTTATTTCATAGAAGTGGTTTCCAGCTAGAAACTATACAAATTTCATCCAGTGTCTGCTCATGTCCGTGAGGGATTGCTCAGCCTATAGCACTGTTGCAGCAGTGAAACACTTCTATTGATTATCCAATTTCATTTCATCAGTATGTAGGATCACCAATATTTGATCTGTTTTGTTTTATATTGGATAGACTCTTCGCTGGAGCAGAAATACCCATGAACTGCATATATGTGAGGCAGCTTCAACCCTGTCGGATTAATAATCAGCTTGGTTCTGCATTCATCATTCAGTTACTTAAATCTGCTTAGTTTCTTTCTGTATCATTGAATCATCAAGACGGCATGGTGGCTTAGTGGCTTTGCACCGCCCGTATCTGGGTTCAAGTCCTGCCTCGGTGTGCATGTACTCACAGTCCAAAGACATGCAAATTAAGCTAATTGGCGTTCCCAAATTGCCCCATGTTTGAACAAGCGTCTTGAGTGCAGTTGCCCTGAGATGGACTGGCAACCTGTCCAGGGTGTACCCTGCCCTGTGCCCAAAGTCTCCTGGGATAGGCTCCAGGCCCTCTGCGACTCTGTATAAAGCAGTACAGACGTGAGATAGAATCATCAGAAGTGGTGAATACAGTAGTAAGTGTAACATGGGTTGAATAGTAAGTGTAACATAACTTAACAGCACTTAACTCTCTCAGTGTCTGTGGGTATGGCCTAAACCAGAAGGAGGATTTTCAGATTAAAAAAATAATAAAAATTATTACAAAGGTGAGTCAAAAATTATCTGCACTCTGGTTAGATTAAAACTTCTGTTGGTCTTATCTGAGCTTTCCATTCAAGGCTACTGTCTCCCCAGCCACTGCTGTGCAGGTGTGAACATGTTAGAACATTTCATTTGTAACTGCGGTGCGAGTGTAAAAATGGATGCCCCACTTGTTTTTTTTTTTTTTGTGGTCTGAGGGTGTACCTGGTGCCAAAACAAATCACGGAAGATTTCTTAAAGAGAATCATTACTGGTGATGAGACGTGGATTCATCACTACGAGCCTGAGAGTAAATGGCAGAGTATGGAACAGAAACATCCTCAATCGCCGAATGAGAAAAAGTTAAAAAGTCAACCATCAGCTGGAAAATTGGGATTCTCAAGGGCTAGTATTGGAACATTATCAGAAAAAAAGTTCAACTATCAACATTGCTTGTTACAGTGATATGCTATCCGAGGGCATTGCGATATTGCATGACAAACACACAGATCTGCCCACACTGTCGACACTCTGCAAAAACTTTTTTTGTGGTGTTAAAGCATCCTCTTTATAGTCATAATCTTGCTCCAGCGGACATTCAACTGTTTGGTCCTCTGAAAGCAGAACTACAAGGATGAAGATGAAGAGTTGAAGACAGAGGTGCATCTGTGGCTTGAAGCTCAGTCTAAAATATTTTTATTGAGGGAATACAAAAACTTGTTGACAGATGGGCAAAGTGCATTGAAAAAGCAACGAGATTATGTAAAATAATCCATTTGTCTTTTCTAAAAATTAATTCAAATAAATTCTACAGTCTCAATTCAAGATTAGATTTTCTCTTCATGCACACACTTTTTAGCGAGAATTATTCCATATTTTCTAGATCCAAAATACTGTACAAACAATTTAAACGGCATAATGTAAAGCACCACAACGGATACTTTGTCTCACAAGCTTATTTACTGTCCAGTTTAGAATAAAATGCTGATCCCAGTCCTGCTTCAGATCTCAGGTGGCGCTGTGGCAAACATCTTCTCATTTAATGCGGAATAGTCTTTATATTTGGTTCCATCCTTCAATACGTTTAGTGTTACATTTACTAAAACAATGAAGAATGCCCAGAAATTAATGCATCACTGCAGGCATTCTCAACTGTATAAAATGAAAAGCGTATTTGTGAGTTATTTGCCCATTTGTTAGGGTTAATCAGTAAATTCGACTGAATCTCACTTATAGACAATTTTTGGTCCATGCTATCATCTTAAACATAGAAGCACTTCACATAAGAATTTGGAATAAGATTGTTTAAGGGGGAAACAAAGTTTGAATGATTTAAACATTCTGTGTGGGGCCTCCGAGTGGAGCAGTGGTAAAGTGCTCACCCTATCATCCGGAGATCGCTGGTTCGAACCCCGGGTGATGCTGTTACCTCTCACAGCCGGAGGTCTAGAGAGAGCTGATTGGCCGAGCTCTCTCAGAGGGGAGGGATGAGAGGTACTTCGTGCTCCCACATTAATACGGCTCTACTAACCATTCAGGGGCGTCTTTGAGCTCATGTAGTCTTACTCCGCCCCCAACGAGGAGTAAGCGAGCAGTTCGAAAAAATGGTCGGTGACATCACGTGGGTCGGAGGAATCACGTGATAGTCTGCGTCTCTCCCGATTGAATTGTGGTAGAAGCTTAATGTGGTGGCCCCCTAGTGACTGGGAGGAATTGGACACTACTAAATTAGGGAGAAAAATCGGTAAAAAAATCCACAAAAATAGAAAAAAAGAACATTCTTTGAGTACCACTGAGTGTACACCAGTCATACTATTACAATGTAAAACATTACGCCCAGTATTGTGTAGGTTCCCATTGTGTCACCTTGGCCCTTCAGGGCATGACTCTACAAGACCCCTAGGGGCGTCCTGTGGTGTCTGCTATCAGCAGATCCTTTGGGTTGTGTGGGTTACGGGTTGAGGCCCCTATGGATCAGACCTTGTTTGCCTGGAGAATCCCATTGGCGCTCCATTTGATTGGGATCTTGCCAGCATTGACTTTTTTCAGCGATTTTTGCTGCCTTGGCGTTTCTGTGGGATGTCCCTGTGGGCATGGGTGAGCCTTGGATGCCCATGATCCTGTCACCAATCTCTATTTTATTTTATATTTAACAACAAATAATAAAAGCAGAAGAGATTGTCAAATCCAACAGAAATGTTAAAATTTATGACTCAATATTTTAAAATGCCATATTAGTCAGACAGAACCCAGTCATTTTAAGTTCCTATATAAATAAACCTTTAATCAATGTACACATAAAGAAAGGAGATAACCTGTGGAGCAAATTATACCCTGACTTGGGTGCATGCCATATTGAAAAGGCACCAAAGTCATTCCCATGTAATTCTTCAGCCTAATTTCCATACACGCAGCTTAATAAGCACCTGCTTTTTTTGACTTGCAGAAAATAACAGGTTAGTCTAGAATACACATTGTTGGCGTAGGAAATTAAGTTAGCTAATTTTAGGAAGACCAGGTCTAAATGACCAATCAGCTAATACAATATCCAGAGGTTGAATATTCACCCTGTTGTTTTGAATCTTTTTGATTTACCATAGATTTTCCATGATTTATCCAGTCCGATGATGACATTAGACACCTAAGGCGTTCCAACACAGCGTAAAGGGCACCTTGTCTCATTTGATAACATCATGTAAGACTAGTTCTGATTTTTATTTTTTTTTGTTTTGGGGGGGGGGGGGGGGGTAAAATATTTGCAGTGAATATGGTTATTAGGAGGAGTGCTCAATAAATCATTGTTTTCGTGTCTTCAGTGTTTGAAACATCATGATGAGAAAGATGTACTGTACATTGCGTTCATTTTTGTTGTGTTGCAATTTGTAGCTTGATCGGTCGCAGAAGGAAATCTTACTATAAAGCTGTAAATGAGACCTGACACATGTATGAGTTAGATTAATAACTCATTTCTAATACCATTGTGCTGAATTGATTTTGATATTTCTCTTCGGATTAGATCACAGTTACAGTATATTTATAAGATTAGTTTACAGATAAGATTTATAAGCTGTGTCATATCATACCAAATAATTTGACTATAAATATACTGTAGATTTAAAAGATCTGTACACTGATTAACCCTAATATTACAATGTAAATCATTATGCTCAACATTGTGTAGGTTTCCCTTGTGCCACTAGGGGCAGTTTTGGTGCATTACTCCACAGTCACATTGGCGGTGTGAATGCTTTATGTTGAGGGTGGAACCTCCATGCATCCGAATCGTTTGTCCGGTGCTTCCTGTGGGTGCTCGATCGGATTGAGGATTAGGAGGCCGGATCAACAACCTTGAACTCTTTGCCTGCTAAGCCCCAACAGGCTGTGATGCACTGAGTGTCCTGATACCTTTCCATAATAGCCAGAAATGAGCCTGGGTGTCCATGATCTTGTCACCAGTTTACTGGTATATAATTGATAATCAGTTTTATTCATGGCGGTGTTGGTAATGTCATGGCTGGTTGGTGTGTAAAATATTCATATTCATATGGCCTTCAGTAATGACAAATTCAAAACTTGCGCTAATAAATTTCTAAACAGGAAAAATGTACTTTCATTTAAAAAGAATTCTTCCGGATCTAAGATTCAAGAGCTTCACTCTTTCTTGTTGAAATTACATGCGCTAACAGAAGATCGTTCCATAAGATTTTCCATGTCAAGGTTTTGCTGCACTCTTTCCCAGTGCACAGGATTATTTTAAGTTTGCCGTTGAACATTTAGAGAGAATAAGAGCTCTGAGCAACCCCAAGGCTGACGGAACGAGCTAGCTAGAATACAGTGTAGAGAATAAAACTGTCATCTTCCAATTAATGCAGTGTACTGTATGTTCAGTAGACAGTCAGTGTTATGTGTGTTATGTATGTATTTTATCAATAATGTGTGGTATTTTGTCCTTTGGCCCATTAAAAAATGTTGGCACGTACCAGGTAGTGTTATCATGCTAGCTTAATAAAGAGGATAAATAAATGCACACAGAGGCAAGCTGTCAAACAGGAAATCTCTCTCTCTCTCTGTCTCTTTCCCTGTCTCCCGATAAGTGAGTTTGAAACACAGTGCTTCCTCTGAGACATGTGAACGCCTGCCAGCTCCATCTTTTCAAACTGCTGCTCATGCTGCATCATGGGGTGGCGTAACACTCTGAAAAAGATGTTCTATCCACCCCCTTTTTGCATGCCTAAGATCAGAGACGCCCACAGCTACAGTAGCTAGTGTCTCTGGATTTGACAAGGGACAGAGTATCTCACTCAGGACCTCTAACAATAGTTTTAAAAAGATTGTGCTTTTTAATTATTTTTTTATTATTATTGATTTGCATAGAGCTTTTGAAAGCGGTGTCCAGAGCACCGCTGTTAATTTAAGCCTACCATTAAGGAAATCAGGGTATAGAAATAACAGTGTACCATGGTGACACTGTAGATCTTTTGGTTTTTGTTGCAGATTTGCTTACAAGCTGGTGAAGAATAAAAGAAAAAGACATTTACAATTCAGAATAATATAGGCATGATAATAATAATAAACAAATGGAAAGTTGTCAGATGATTAAATGATAATGTATCCAGTGTCTCAGACGAAGCATGTGTTTGTCCCACATTCCCAGATTGCAGCTGTCGTAGAAAAGGCGAGGGTTGGCTAGAGAGCTATGTGGGATTTGACGAGGATGAAAAAACAGACAAAGATGCTAAGTTAGGAGTTCCTAATTCTATTGTAATTATATTAAAAGAACTTTGTAATAATCAATATACCATATAAACAAGATAAATATTCTGTGCACCAGATAAAAAAAAAATAAAGCAAACAAAGATGGGGGAAAAAACAGTGGCCTAATTTAATAATTAATACCATGATAAGATACATATTTAATGACCTCAAACAAAGGTGTATAAGATACCGGTGCAATCATACACCATGACTAAGTCCCTTCTCCACATTCCTTTTCCACATATATTATTACGGTGCAGCCTTCAGATGGTAGGAAATTATAGGGACATCATCAGGAAGTTCACAAGATTTCAGTCTCCGAGAAATTCTAGACAGCTAGAAAATCTCCCATCTGCAGTGGAAGTTTTAAATGTACTTGCTGACTGAAAAAAACATGGTAGCATTTTTTAAGGTATTCAAAATGGATTGCAGCGTTTTGTAGGTGGTTTGTGCGATTGTGTGATTACCCATAACATTAAACCCATTATCATTAAAACCATCCAGGTTTTGCGTTCATCGCTTGCCATTCAGGGCCTTGGAGGTGTGATGTGATGCCTGGCACCAGGACATTGGCAGCGGACCCTGTGAGTTGTAGTCAGTGGGTCAGATCTGTGGGTTGGATGAGATTTATTTGTCTGGTGCATCCCATGGGTGCTCGATTGGATTGGGATCTTGGAGTTTGGATGCCTTGGGCTCTTTGCCTGCTGGACCCAGTTTGTGGTGGGCTGTGGTTCACTGGTTTTTCTGATGCCTTCATATTTTTTCCAGCATTGACTTTTTTTTGTGATTTGTGCTGCATTGGCTTTTCTATGGGATTTCATTTCTATCAAATAAGTGACAACTTTTTAAACAAAACACAAAACGGAACCTACAGGTTTTTGCATGCAAAAAAAGCGGCAGGTGCAACAGCAAAGTCCACACAAGAACTGTGGCTGGTTCTGCAGGATGCTCAGGAAAACTTAGTAACAAATTCTGTTATGAAACTGCACAAATTGTAACTGACATTAAATGATCCTCAAATACCTCAAATATCCGCCAAATACTGACGGATTTGTTTCAAGGCTTGTATATATAGATGCAGCAAAAATAATCACATGACTCTGTTTGACCAATCAGGTCTTCAGGTCTCCTACCTGTGAATCCGTCCTACATACGCTCACTGTGCATTCGCAAACAAAAGTTTTCGGATCTTTCTCTAATTTTGCGGAACACCCATAAATCCATGCTGCTATATACTAGTGGGATCTTGCGGTGAGTATACTGTAGAATGCTTTTTTTCATGTTTGTATGATTAATCGTACAAGTAATGTTACTATAACAGTCTATGAATACATAAGTATAATTATATTTCAGTACAGAATTAATCGCCAACACACGGGTTGTACATTTTTATGCATCCCAAATATATATACCAATATAATTATTATAATTTTGAAAAAAATCGGACATTACGATTGAAACAGTTACTCAGTACTTGAGTAATATTTTGGATGACTGCTTTTTACTTCTACTTGAGTAATATTACTTTGAAGTACTACTTTTACTTGAGTAAATTTTTGGCTACTCTACCCACCTCTGACATGTACACACACACACACACACACACACACACACACACACACACACACACACACACACAGGCGAAAAATGCTTACAACTGTTGTCAAGTCTTAATGAAGTCATAGCAAATTGTAGGCGCTTTGTAACAGTTGGTAGATAAATTGTAAAATTGAGTCCTGTGTGATTCTTAAGTACATTTTTACATTTAGTAGCTGATGTACTGTATAGTCAGATGTGATTCACAGAGTCGAGTGACCAAAAACTGTTAGAGATTCCACTTAGGGCCATCCTACAAACAGTTCTGGAATGTAAGAAGGCTGCTAAGAGTCGATCCTTGACAGCATAACGACCCTAGAATATACCGCATGGCTGTATAGAAACCTAAAAATATATAGTTTCAATTAACTTGAACTTTTCCTTTTTACAGAACTTTGTTTTTTCTTTTACATATTATATTTTGAGGTTTATGAAAGAGTATTATCAGAACAAATCTGAGAAGGGTTTGTTTTATTTATTAATTTTTTTAGGCACAGCATTAAGACTTTATTTTGTAAGTGTACAGCCACAGCCTAAGATCCCCCTCATCCCATGATGCACGCAGAGCTACCATCCATCATAAATTATAGATAATGCTGTTTTCCTCGCATCTCAGCTTTTTAGGTCAGAGATGAAAGACATTAACTCAATTGAAAGCCAAATTAAAGAGGTAACGCCAACAGCTTGGACCTGAAATTATGCCTTTCACCACGGCTACACGATTAACACTATGCTGAAAATATGTTCAAAGGGCAAAAACATGGTTGTAGGTAGCTGCTGAGAGGAGTGGAAAATTGGTTTGTTCAGTCAGTGAAGCTAATATGCAGAGCAGGTTCTCTTCCTGTCAGAGAGATAAAGACACAAATGACCTGCTCGTCTGCCTGTTGCATAAGTAATTTCCGTAGAGAGATATTATACATGTAGAAGCTTTTCTTTCGGCTCTACAGAAAGAAATGTACAGATTATGGAGTGTTGATTATTCCGCATTAAGACGCAGGGACTCTATCTACACCCTCGCTCGCCATCTCCATAGCAGTTACCACTTTCTGCTGAAATCTTCAAGCTGTTTAAAGAGCATGTAGAACCTTTAAAAGGTTCTTCCAAAAACGACAAACCATACATTGTATATGATAACGGTGGCATTGCTCATCGTCTCTCCTGTTGCTCAATTCAGTTTATTTCACAGGACGTCCTAGTTCGACTTTTGTCTGAGAGGTGTCATCACTTCTCTTACAAGTCGTGCCATTTCATTAAAGTCATACTTTACTTCGCGACTGCTTAACACTTACCTTGTCTCAGCAATTTTATCATTCAGTCTCAGCGCTTGATTTTTTTTTTTCTTCTTTTTTTTCCAGCCAGGCAGTTGTGCCTCGGCTTCCCCGGGAAATGACTGGAGTTATGGTGCTGAAAGGCTTTTATTAAAAAGGAACAATTTCATATCAATTGGCAAGGCACATTAAAGTGTCACCGGATGAGGGGACTCAATAAAACCCTATGGAATCAAATCTCATTTCTGTTCTTCCATCCGCACATGGGACTGTGACAAAATTATTACACCATCATTTCTCATCAGCGGAATTCTCATTTGTGTCATTTGTATCCTGCGTGAGGCCGTGGACGTCAGGTGTGGAGGATGGACTCGAAGAAGGAGGTCAGTTCTGTTTGAGAAATAGATTAACCGTCATCCTGCTCTAAAATATTCCCTTAACTGGCTTGGAGAATGGCCAGTGGTCAGCAGACCAGATCCGGTTAACACGGGGCTCTCCTTGAGTGTTCACGATGAACCAAATGAAGGTGATAAAGAGTGATGGTTAATGAATATTTAGGTTGATTTGCCTGAGAGATGGCTCTGACATCAGCCAGAAGTAGGCAGCTATTGATCTGTAGGGACTGAAAGAAAAAGAATATGAGTGTAGGCCTTGAGTTGATTGGAGCGCGCTTTGAAGGATGTTAAGAATTCCTAAAGATCAGAGAAGTCATGTTTTAACCGTTTGGGGGGGGGCGGGGTGTGTCGAACAAATCAGTTGTATTGCCTTTTTTCTTACTGTTCTATCTTCTTATTTACTCCTCTGTCTTACGGTCTGTGCCATTTCCCAGATCTCATTAAATGCTGTTTACTAATCCAGCTTTCAGATCTTTTTCAGATCACTCGCTTTGAGCTACAGCACTAACTAAAAACAACTACAGGCCAAAAGTCAATTTGTGAAATGCGCCAACACTCTAAAGACAAAAGATGCTATTTCAGAGCATCCAAACGTGATTGGCATTTTAGGTAGAGTTTCTTCAACAGCGTATCACATTTTTCACTGTATCGTGGTATTAATAAGCCATTAAAAAAAAAAACAAGCCAGTTGGGAAAATGAAAGGAGAAGTGTATAAGACCTGATCGCCTTTAGCCTTGATTACAGAGAACAATATGGTGGCCAGGTCACATGTGAAATTGATTGCTCATGCTCCCAGAACTACTCTCTCCTGGAATGTGGCCATGCCATCAGGGAAGAAAAACTCCACTGATGTGATAAGTTTGTCATTCAGTACATTCAGGTCGTCAGCTGAGTTCTTTTTATTGCCACATAACGTTGCTGAGTCTAGACCTGACCAACTGAAACCTCAACCTCAGATCATAAAACTGCCTCCAGAGGCTTGTACAGTGACCACTATGCATGATGTGTATTACACTACATTGCTTCATGTGCTTCGCTACTTACCCTGACAGGCTCATCTCTCTGGAATAGGATCAATCAGAATTCATCATACCACATGACCTTTTGCCATTGCTCCAAATTCCAATCTTTATGTTCCCTAACAAATTGAAAGCTTTTGGTTTCTGAATTGTCACACTAACAAATGATTTTCTTAAGGCTACACAGCTGTTTAGTTCTTCTCGTAGTGTATGTTTATGAAAATGCTCTTATTTTCCTTATTAACCGTAGCTGTGATTTGTACTGATGATGTTTTAAATATTTTTTTAATGCAGTTTCACCGAACGTTTAAAGGATCTTTAAATCGTCGACTGTAGGAAAGTGTAAATCCTGCCCTTAATTTAAATATCTTGACTCATGAATGTTCTATTTAGTGTTTAGCACCTTATATAATATAATAAAATGAAAGAAAAACATCAGATCCTGTAATTGCCTTAAAGGTTATTTTTGATGGCATGGTGGCTTTTATTCCTATTATATATATTATTCCTATTATTTTCAGGATTTCTGACATAGTCATTATAAGCTGGAAAAAGAACGGCTATGAAAAAAGGAAAAAACACCTGACTGTTATGGTAATGTGAAGTGCTTCTGAGCCAAAAACAGGCAGTCATTTGGTTAAGTTTTGGTCAGTTTTGAAGTGTTTTTCCTGTGTGATGATGTGTCTAATAAAGTTGACCATGATTGGTGTGGGCGCAGAGGTAGCAAGGCTTTTCAGTGCAGTTCTGTCCTGTGTGTGGAGAAATGAGGGTTTGCTGTCAGAAGGTTCAGGGAAAATTCGGGTCGTGTGGGATGTGAAATCAACCCTACATTTTGTTAAATTGCAGCCAGACTCAAAAGGAATGAGAATCACTAGAGAAAGTAATGAGAAAAAAACAGGTAGGCAGTAACACTATACGTAAAAATGCATTTTTTGCCTGTATTTAAAGAAAAAATTTAAATTACCAAACATACATGTTTTTTTTTTTTTCCAAAAACAGGTAAGACTATTATTGTGAGAAAATGCTCCATTTTCTTTAGCTTGAGATGATTAGAATTGGATTTTGGTTACTGAGGTAGAGTGAGTCCTTATACAGCAGACTGAACACGACCATTTAGATGATGTACAATAAGCATTCAGATGAAAGCAGCATCAATCATCTGGTATGTTCTTAATTTAAAAGGAAAAAAAGCAGCCCAGTTGTTAATAAGATATCCTTAAAACAGAGCTCTGTCCAGGGGATGCATGCTAAGACCCCAGGAATCAATTGTATTAGAATAAATGACTGTATGCTGACCATTTGCTTTAATGGGATTTCAAATGGCCTGAGTTTATTTTATGTAGATGATGTAATTTATCAAAACCTCTAGTACACCTGAGACTGGTCAAAACAAATAGTTCTTTATTAAAAGGATTATCTGAATATTGCAGTCTATGGAAGTCGCATTGCAACAACAACCAAAAAAATGTTCATAGACTTTCATTTTGATTTATCCTCCTGCTCATAATAGATCAACCCACATCATAACCAGCACTGGATCCTGACAAATATTCTCGCGTTTTTGCGTGTCTTTCAAACCGCTCTAAATCATTTCTGTGGGCAGAAGTCATTAATAACACTTAACAGTTGACAGCATATTTCTGGTCAGACCCTCTCAGGAGAATTACAGACAGAGTTGCCATTTTATCATTTACGCATAAGAAACATAAGTGTATTTCGCTTGTTTTGGCCTCCAGGGGCCATGTTACAGAAACTTCCCTAAATGTCCTCGCAGCAAAATCTTGTTTTAAAAATCAAACTTAAAAAAAAAAAAAAACACAAAGAATTTTTATTCATTCACCTTCTATCCTGTACTGCTAGTCTGGAGTCTATCCTAGGAGACTAAGGGCACAAGGTACACCCTGGACAGGATGCCAAGCCATCACAGGGCACACACACAACAACAATTTGGGAACGCCAGTTAACCTAATCTGCATGTCTATTGACTGTGGGAGGAAACCCACCAAGCAAGGGGAGAACATGCAAACTCCATGCACACAGACCCAAGGTGGGAATCGAACCATGACCCTGGAGATGCGAGCTCACAACGCTAACCATTATGCCACCGTGCTGCTGCACCCAAACACTTTAGAGAGTAATATTAATAATTAGTACACAAAGTTAAAAAGTTAAAAAGTGAATTAAATTATACAATAGAATTCTACTGTAGAATTGCACAAAAACAATAGTCTTCTTCATGTCCTTCATGTTAATTGTACTTGATGCTAAATTGGAACCATTTCGTACAGTTATATAGTCTTTCAGTATTGTGCTTAGTTATGTAGTAGAAGGGCATACTGTTGAAAGAAAATAATCACCTAGAGGATGGTTATTTCCAACGGCGTGGCCTGGGGAACATTTTCGAGGATGCCAACTGAGACGACCTCTTTGTCCTTTTTTTATTTTATCACTTGCATGCACGCACACACTCTAGCCGATGCTTGTGTTTACTGACACACACACTCTTACACTCTCACGGAGCTCCCAAATGTATAACCAGACGCTTAATAGGCAGAAAAGATTCAATAATGTATAAAAGATGCATTCATTACAAACTCAATCAGGAAGCATTTAATTTACATTTGTATCAAAATATTTAATAGACTGCATGTATTGAAAACATAACATATAACCCCTGAGTGAGGCTCTAATTGTTTGAGTGATGGGGCAGCGGTGCTCAGATGATTAAGGCTCTGGGTTACTGATCGGAAGGTCTGGGATTCAAGGTCAATCCCAATCACCACCAAGTTGCAACTGTCGATCCCTTAAGCAGGGCTCTTAACCGTATCTGCTTCAGGGGCGCTGTATCCTGGCTGACCCTGCAGTCTGACCCCAGGTTTTTAACTGGGATACGCGAAATAAAATCATTTCAATGTGCTGTAAGGTACATGTGACAAATTAAGAATCTTAATATGAACTTGACTTTGAATTCTTTCCACACTTCTAATTTTCTGGTGTTTAAACAGTTAGAATAAAATGACCACTTTAGTAAATTTACATATTCAGCTAATCCAGGCAAGCAAGGCACAATGAGCGATGTACTGTAAGAGTCACGTCCATCAGAACAACAGCTGACGTTTAGCAGTAATAGTCAGTCACTCGGTGTGGACATCCTGTTCCTCAATAAAAGACTCAATAGCTCTTTTTTCCTGACCGTGTAAAGCTTGGGTTTTAATAATTAGTTGCTGCTCTAGTCGGAGTTTAGTTTAAAAGGTTTTTTTTTTTTTATTTAACCAAAAAAAAAATCAAGATCTCTACCTTGCACTTTCTAATATTTGCTGACAGCGATATAGAATGGGGTCTGGCTTCGCAGTTTGTTAGCGGTATGACAGCAGTATCTCCTGATTGATTAACCCTTCATTTTTTACAAGAGAAGCCAACTTCACTGTGTCTTCCCTTTGCATGGTTCTGACAAATCACAGTTTGATAATACTATGAAGACAGGCTTATCTAATTGCTTAATCTTTCGATTTTTTTTTTGTCTTGTTTTAAAGGGAAACTAATATGGCCTGGTTTCTCTTTGGCCATGACGGTTAAAGTGCAATACCATGTTTTACCACACATTCACCACATAACATATATGTGTGGCGGAAGGGGGCGCTGTTTGTAGAAGTCCGACGGGTCTCATCCAAAACCGCCATCGCTGTCCGTGTGGTCTGTGTCGTGTATTGTCTGAGTTTTGTATGTAGCAGCAGTGAGCTTCGTAGTACATTCAGGTACCTCTGTTCGTTAATGTAATGTGTGAGTAACTGTGCGTGTATGTACACGCATGTAAAAAGTCCAGTAAGCAAGGTTAACACAGTCACTAATTTCTGTACGTACGTCCACTATTGCATAAAATATCCTCACAATCAAAGCTGATGTCAAATCAAGGAGACTAGCACACAGACGATGACACAAACTCTTTCTACAGACCTGAAAGGAATACACAATTGTATACAGTAAGATGTCATAGCTTGGGTTTTCTTTCAAATTCTGCTTTGCCGAAACAAAAGCAGTCCAGAGTTGTTCCAGCATGACAATGTTCCCAGTGTACAAAGTGAGCTTCATGAAGATGGTTGGCCAAGTTTGTTGTGGAAGCATCTATGTTGTAGACGTACATGTTTGCGATGCGATGACAGTGATGATGAGGATAATGATGATATAACTGCTTATAAATAGTTAATGAAGATGGACCTGACAAACACTGCAAAACTTTGTTCTATAGATCTGATTTGTATGTTTTTTTTTTAGTTTTTTTTTTACTTCTGCTGAAAATACACGCTGTTGGAAGTGTGTTTTGTAGCAGCTAATTTAAAATGCCATGCCATAAAAAGTAACAGCATGCTGCTGTCACTGCTGCTTAGAATGCAAATCTCATCTGAGCAAAACTTTCTGATCAAAGCCGTTTACAGGACATTTCATTTTGTCCCGCTGTTATCTTCCTCTTCCTGAGCAACGATTAATTATTTGTCAGAGGCACCTAACAGTCCTTCTGCATTGATCCAGGTGCTGCCACGAGTGGTCTAAACCCTCTCATCGACGAGATGGCAAGCTCAATCCTGCTCTGAATCATCACACAGCCTTGTTTGAACTTCTAGAGAGATAGACTAGATGGAATTGGGGGTATTTCTTTCTTTCTGTGAGTCAGGTCTATCACACGGTGGCACATTCAGTAGTTAAGGACATAAACCAAACAGGAAAGAATCAACAGTATGGATTTAATTTAGTTAACTTATGTCCTTCCCCAGAAAAAGCTGTATGGCAACTTCCGGTCAAAGTGCATTTTTTGCAAGGAACGACTGTTGATGAATTTGGCCCCATGCCATTATTAATTTAATAAAGATGAAGCCAAAAGGAAAAAAAAAACATGCATGCAATACTAAGAACCCTCATGATTTAATAGCTTTAAGATGTACCTTTAGCAACAATAACGTGAAGTAATTGTTTGCCATATGATTTTACAATTGTGGAGGAATTTTGACCCATTCTTCTTTACAATATTGCTCCAGTTCATTGAGGCATTATGCATAGCTCTCTTAAGGTCCTGCCACAGCATTTCAATTTGGTTGAGGTCTGGACTATATTTCAGCCATTCTAAATGAAGATTCACTGGTGATTCGGATCATTGTCCTGTTGCATGACCCAGTTTCGTCCAAGCCTGAGCCTCATGTTTGCTCTAGAATACTCTGGTATACAGAAGAGTTCATGGTCAACTCAATAACTGCAAGGTGCCCAGGTCATGCGGCTACAAAAACAACCCCAAATGTGCTTGACTGTGGGTATGAATGTTTTTCTGCTGAAATTTTGTTTGGTTTTCACCAAACCTGGTTCTGGGCATTAAGGCCAAACAACTCCTCTTTGATCTCTGCTGTCCATAGAACATTGTTCCAGAGGCCTTATAGTTTGTTGCAGATGCAGTTTTGTAAACCTCATTCATGTTTCCATGTTCTTTTTAGATAGAAGAGGATTTCTCCTGGCAACCTTTTTAAACAACCCATAGGGCAGTGGTGGCTCAATCAGTTAAGGCTCTGGGTTATTAATCAGCACCCTTGTCTACTCCAGGGGTGCTGTATCGTGGCTGATGCTGCGCTCTGACCCCAGCTTCCTAACTGGGACGCCGAAAATCGTTTCATATCTTTATCTTAATAATGATTTACTCATTATTGAATTATTGCTTGTTTGGATAATTGTGATGGACTTTACCATTTAACATGCTCAGTGAGGCCTGTAAGGTCTGAGATCTAGCGCTTGGGTTTTTAGTATTTCTCTGAGCATTGCCCGGTCTAAGCTTAGGCTGAATGTGCTGGGATCTCCACTTCTGTGAATACTGGCAACTGGCTTGAACGCTTTCCACTTGTGAATAATTTTTCTCACTGTACTGTAGAATGTTGAACTCCAAATTATTTGAAAATGGTTTTATAACCATTTCCAAATTGATGTGCAGCAACAATTGCTTCTCTAAGACCATTGCTAATGTCTTTCCCTCTTGCTATTGTGTTAACACAAACCTGAATGCTCCAGACCAGCAAACCTGCTGATGATCAATTAACCTAACAGCACCTGGCTGCAACATAGGTCCACACGTAGCTGGGTATTTTTATCTGCGGTTTTGGCCTTTTGTCCACATGCAAATGCAGTTTTGGTCATTAAAAAAGGAGCTTTTGGAAAACTCCTTTTAAAGTGAAGATTTTCCAAAACTCTGTTTTAAGTGGTGTTGTGTGGACAGGGGAAACGAAGATTTGGGCTTGTTGTGATTTCACTTTGTGTGCCGATGATGTCATTATCGGTATGCCATTCTTCTTGATTTGGCAACATCTTTGTTTATGATATTCTGTGCAATGGTGGACTAATGACCATGTTAATGTTGCTTACTGGAATTTTTATGTTTTTTACACACAGAAAAAAAAAAGGAGGAGCTCACTTATGTTATTATATGCATATAATTTCTTATATGCACCTCACTTTTGATTAAAGACAGACATAAAAAAGGAATATGTTCCTTTAAAACATCCATACAGTATATCATTGTTAATAAATATACCTCGGAATAATGTGGCATCTCAGGATCATACTGAGAGTTTTTTATTATTATTATTATTATTGTTTTGTTGTGATCATCCACATTTATCTGGGTAAAAAATGTCTGGTTAAATGTCGAGAGACACAGTTTCTAAATATGGAAAATGCCACTATTTCACCAAAGACTCTACACACTGACAGTAATTTTTTTTTTTTACTGACACCCTTCTTCCTGTAAGCAAGCTTAGTGCAAAGAGGCTTACTAGAGAAACCGTAATACGCTGGACTTGAGACACTATTACCGGGAAGAGTTACACCCCAGAGCAGGGCTTCTAGAAATGCAGAGAATAAGGAAGAGGGCGAGATTGGGATAAGTCAAATAGTGGCGATACGAAGACTTGTGGTTCGAAATGACTCTGCAGGCTTAGCTAAGCTTTGTCCTTCTGTCAAATGTGTAGTGCCAGCTTGCAAAGACGTGATCTGCCACAAGGCAGCTGTCAGGGGACCTCGCGCAGGGCTGGGCACTGGTTCAGCTGCAAAGTCCAGATGTTTGAAATGTCACAAGAGCTCACAACTTCTGAGGTCATGTTGCGTGTGCAGGGCTGTTTGATCGAATTATAACAAGCCAGTTCTGGGTTCTGCTGCAAAATCAACTCTACATTATAGTTTCAGCTTTTAATCAAGTTAAAAGCTGATAACTGTAACGTAGAGTCAATTTTGCATGGAATTATAACTGTGACATTAGCTCCGCCCATAACATTTCAATTAAACTGACTTTAATTAGTTATTTACAGCGTTTTAATGCCCCTGCCACTCAGTGATGAGGGAATTATGTTTTCATGTTGTCCATCTGGCCGTCCATCTAAGATTCTAATTATGGAGCCATCCCTGTAACCAGCAGATGAACTGATTACGATTTGGAGCAGATCCAAACCAGGTCAAGGTCACATCAAGGTCAAATATGTAAAATGTTCTTTCTTCCAGTTTGTCATACATAAATGGTATTTGGTAGAATGTACAAATTCATGATTTACAAGTATGATTGTTAGATGAACTGGTTAGTCTTGTTCTTGGTTGATGTAGTCTTTTGCCTTAAAGATCCCATATTTTACTGTTTCTTACGCAAGTGAACATACACTTCGGTGGTGTTCTGAGATACATCTGTAAATGGTCTAGCTTATATCCCAAACTCAATCTGATTCACGTCTTCTACAAATCCTCCATTTTAGTGTCTGTGTAAATAAGCTACGGTTTTCAGAGAACAGCAGAGTTGAACAACAAGCCAGAGGAGGGTGACTTCTTATATGAGGTCACAACTGTGAAAAAATAGAATTGGGTTTAGCACAAGGCAAAAAAAAAAAAAAGTTGTTTGGTTTGAACATGCACACCGGAGACCATCTGGCATGTTTTGTGTTTTGAGACTTGTGCATTTCTACTTATTTAGGGTATCAAGGGTGATTGTTTGAGTTGCCATAACTTCCTTGTCAGTTTGAGCAGGTCTAGCCATCATTCAAGCCATTTTCACCGACCAGTGATTGGCTGCAGTGACGTATGACTTCATGACAACATGCAGATTTCACGTACATAGACCAAAATCGAGACTCAAACCCCCAACCTTGGAAGTGCAACTGTTAAGCCACCTTAAATAAAAATAGCCTGATTAATACAGTATCTGAAATTCTTTACCTCTAAGTTTAGGATTCATAAAGATTTTAGGGCTTTAGTGAGTCACTAGGGGATATCGACTTGAAGGTTTTGGTTATGTTAGACAGAGAAGCATTATTTTTTAAGAGGTTCTGTATTTCTTTATTTAAAAAAAAAAAAAAATCAGACGCGATTTCAAATGAGATTTCTCAGGAGAGAGCAATGTGCTAAAAAGCGTGTAATAACAGCGTGAAGGTGACAGGCTTGGTGAAAAATCTTTTGATATCGCAAAAGACAAAATACATTAGATTCCATTATTTGGTTTATTATTTATTTTCAATTTTAGGAAGATCTTTCACCTGAAGCATTTGGAAATGATGTCAGATTTTAAAGCTTTAATTAACCATTAAGTTGTTAATTGACCAAGATTTGAAGTGTGAGGTGCTACTGTATTTTGGCCAGGTTTAGAATAATTATATCATCATATTAATATCACATAATCTTAGAAATGAAACTAGGTGCCATCAACCTGAGCTTTTTTGGGTTGAAAGATTGAAAACTCATGTAGGCATAAAGTCAGAATCTGTGACTTTAAACACAGTGGCTTGTTGCATAAGTATTCGCCCCCTCCTTGAATGTTTCCATATTTTCTAGTCTCATGACCTATAACCGAATCTGACTAAATTAAGATTATGACACGTTATACTCATTGACAAACAATAAGGTAGTCATTTAATCATTGTTCATATTCTTTCCATCTTTAATATTTAAGTTCAAATACTTTTTTCTCATACTTGGTTTCAATCACTCCTTGTTCTTCACGATGCTGTTTGTTTAGCTAGGATTTCAAACTGTCCAGGAACAGATGTATTTATACACGGGTCAGGTGACACTTTAATTGCACACACATGTTGACTCCATTTCATTAATTACTATGTGTCACTACTGTTGGCGACTGATTGCACCAGAATTTACTTAAAATAAAAGTTTCGCACCAACCAGGGGTGAATACTTATGCAACGAACGATTTTTCTGTCTTTTAATTTGTAAGCAATTTTGTACGCCGTATTGATTTTTTTCCACCATTATTAGGAATCTATGATTGCTGTTGATTCATGATATAATACCAGTGACATCGATTAGTGTTCAGATTCTCTGCAAAACAATATCTTAGCTTGTGAAAATATATTGAATATGAAAAAAAAAACATTTTATATAGTGGAACCTTGGATTGTGAGTAACTGCGAGCGTTTTGCAAGACGGGCAAAAGTTTTTTATTAATTTTATCTTTAAACGTTAAACGAGCAAGGACTTTATATATACGAGTACTGTAGTACATACAGTGGTGTGAAAAACTATTTGCCCCCTTCCTGATTTCTTATTCTTTTGCATGTTTGTCACACAAAATGT
>JAOVVA010000054.1:19892503-19918529 GCA_028565275.1 Leiocassis micropogon
CATTTAAGTGTGACAAACATGCAAAAGAATAAGAAATCAGGAAGGGGGCAAATAGTTTTTCACACCACTGTACACTTCGTCTGCTGAGCATCAAGTGATCACAACTAAGCCAATTGTTCTTCTCTCTTGTCACTCGTATAGTCAACATCGGTTGACTATATTTGACATTATTTTATTTTGTGTCCAAGTGTAGTGACTGTTCTTTAGTAATTGTACTGCAACAACGGCCTCATGTAAAGGAAAGTTAAAAAGGCTGTAGCAGTGCGGGAGATAATTCTGTTTATAGGAGTGATTCCGGTATTGTGTGTGTAAAAGTCGCCCTACACAGTAGCCCCCTTCCTCCTGCTTCTTCCCTCATCTAACACCAGTTTTTTTCAAAGGTAAATTGCTAAATTTAAATTTGTTTAATTTGGTAATTGACTTTGATACACGATTGTTTTGCTATACAAGCATGCTTCCGGAATGAATTATGCTTGAAATTTTTATCAGGTTTAACTGATATATACTGTATATACACTGTGTATAGGGTCTGGGTTCGATTCCTGGCTTGGGTCTGTGTGCATGGAGTTTTCATGTTCTCCCTTATGCTTGGTCCAAAGACATGCAGATTAGGTTAATTGATGTTCCCAAATTTTCCATAATGTGTAAATGAGTGTGTGTATGTGAGTGTGTGTGTGTGTGTGTGTGTGTGTGTGTGTGCCCTGCAATGGATTGGCACCCCATCCAGGTTGTATCTCGCCTTGTGCCCTCAGTCTCCTAGGCTCCAGCCCCACCCCCCGATGACCCTGAATACAAGATAAAGTGGTATAGACAATGACGAAAAAATGGGAATATTTATGCCAGTTACTGTATAAGTTATCATTCCTTTCTTTTTTATGCGCTGCCTAATAAACATGATTATTATGCTGTAGTTTAGCACAGAAAATGAGAACTCATGCTACAAGAATACCCAGTACGCTCATTCTCAGTTTCTGATTGGTTCAGGGACTGTCCTGGTAGAGAACATGCAAATCAACGGCCGGGCGGAAGACCCTAACCGAACCATCTCTTTATCCCTGAGAGACAACTATGACTACTGGGTAATCCTGGACCCCATCAAGCAACAGCTTTACCTTAACAGCACTGGAAGAGTTCTGGATCGAGATGTGAGTAGACACAATGTTTTATTTCTTTTTAGGTGTACAAAAATGGAATATTGAAACTCTACAGACGATCGTTTATCTTAAACAACTGTATTTTATTTGCCACCATGCCCTAATACACACACATACACACATTAAAAGCCTCTCTTACCTCTTTCATAACTCTTACACTATCAACCTGACATTTTGGTTTAATAGTGTGTGTTAAAGAGAGGTTGATATTATAAGCACCTTCATGGTGTGTGAGAGGGTATGACAGCGTATAAGACCTTAACTCCTTAACTAACCTTAACGTATAAGACCACTCTCTAAAAAAAAAACAAAAAAAAACAGAGCAGTGATAGGTCATACACATACATAATCCTGCTTTTCTTTTTTTACCACCATCTATTTTGGATGTACATAAATACTGTGAATCTGAATATGATTTTGCACAATGACGTGGCAACCTCATAAAAAAAAATGAATCCTTAAATTGATATTGCAAATATTATCATATCATATTAACTACCAGATTTAAAGTAGGCACTATTTATATATAGCAAAGAAAACAACTAAGGAGATATAAAATTACTGGAACTTTGTGAAGAACCTTTCACAAAGGAGGTTGTGTTATGATCTTTGGAGGAAGTGTTATGATCTGTGGTTGCTTCAGTTGGTCAGTTGGTCAGTTAGCAACGTTATGGGGCAATGAAATGAAGTTAGCTGACGACCTGAATGTACTGAATGACCAGGTTATCACATCTATGCAGTTTTTCTTCACTGATGATGCAGGTATATTCCAGGACTTAAATTGTAAAAGATTGGACTTGTAGCATGAGGAGTCATTTTCACACATGAATTTACCACCACATTATGTGCTGTAATCAAAGCTAAAGGTGATTGAAAGATATATTTTAGCGTGTGAGTTTTGTTTGGCCAGCCAGTCTATAAATAGACAGATCTCCCATAACATTTACATCTAGGCACTTGTCAGACGCCCTTATCTAGAGCAACTTACATTTTTCTCTCATTATACATACATGAGCAGTTGAGGTTTAAGGGCCCAACAGTGGCAACTTGGTGGTCATGTTGAACCTGGGACCCACCGAACTGTAGTCCTGTGCCTTAACCACTGAGCTACCCCTGACCATAACAGTAACACTGCCACCTGGTGAATTGAATAACATTAATTATCGATTATATACCAGTAAACCGGTTACAGGATCATGGGCCCCCACGGCTTATCAATGCCTTTGGGCACTAAAGGCCAGCCCACCCAATGCATCATAGACAGCCATGTATGGAGCTTAGCAGTCAAAGAGTTCCCAGAATCCCCAGATCCCAATCCAATTGAGCACTCATGGGATGTGGCATATAAACCTGATCCATGGGGGACCCAATGCACACAAAAGGCTCAGCCCCAAAGATCCTCTGCTAATGTCCAGGGGCCAATTACGACACACACCTTGGATTGTCTGTCGTAATTGGCACCAGTAACGCTATTGCTCACACTTTAGAATGGTCCTTATTCCACTCAGTTAGCAATTAATTCTATAGGGTTTTATGTAAAACATGCTAGTGGTTCAGAAGGGAAAAAAACACATTAATGAATTTTATAATAATGTAATTAAATTCATTAACCTCTAAGGCAGTTAATGGGTTATGTGTAAATTAACTGCACCCTCCATTTTCTTTTTTTTCTTTCAGCCTCCTTCCTACATTCAGTCCATTGTGGTGCAGGTCCAGTGCATGAACGAGCTAGTTGGTTCAGTGATTCGACACGAGGTGCGGATCGTCGTGAGGGATCGTAACGACAATGCTCCTCGTTTCCAGCAGCCACGATACTATGTGGCTATTAATGAGGTGCGTTCCCCCAGAGCATCCTGAAAGTTCATCCTCAGGATTCTGAGAAACCTCCTCCTTGTCATTTAGGAAGCAGTGTGAGAGCTTTATAGTCTGGGAGATTATTTGAGATGGAAGATTATTTTGTGCATCTACTCAATGATCAAATCCACAGTGCTGTCTCAAATATCTCCATGAAATGGTTTGAAAGCTAGGTATGTTGAAGTCTTTTGCAAACTGATGGCTTGTGAAAGTCCTGGACTGATTTTTAGAAAAGCCAATAGCGTTATGGTAGATATATGCCACGTTCATGGTGAATCGAACCAAACGTGAGTAGCTTAGTTGACTAGATATACAGTGTATGGTGAGTTTTAAAGAGATGCTGTGGATTATTTTTTTACTGCTGCTTTTATTGTAACCTATCTGCTTTAACCAGGATGGCGAGATGCTGTCGTTTTTGAAGTTTTCTATACCTCCAAATCTTCAATCATTTATTCTCCACTAAGGAGAAGACAAGCTATCCCTAGGGACAGGACCTAAACACTGTAGTATGCATTTAATTGGATGAACCAAAGACGAACATATACTTTGGTATCGCATCCATTACACTTAGAGACTGATACAAAAAAGCTCCAAAACACTTCAGGAGCACTTCATAACCATAACCATCATGGTAGAGAAGAATGTCGTCACAAGAACAATGACTAATACCCCTGTCTCTTTTTGCACGCTCTTGGAGATGTTTGGGGGTTGCGGTCGGCTGAGCCCCGGCTGTTGCTGGGTGGGTGGCTGGAGATGGTTCCATGGTCTCTCTGAGCCTATTGCCTAATTGAAAGTGGCTCCTAAGGGAACTGTCAGCACAGATTTCCCTCATTAGGAGACATCTGCAGAGAGTGGCAGACTGCCTAGCCACAAGCTGTTGTAGCCCAGAAAACCGCCGGCCACCATTCCCCGCTATCGATTTTGGCCTGTAGTCAGAAGCATCGGACTGACAGCGAGATGAGGTGTTCAGCAGACCACAGTAGATCAGTCAACAATGCAGCTGGAGAGTAGGGTTTAAATCTATATAAAGAGGAAGGTAGATATTGGCAACATGCAGGAAAAAAAACTGAGTGTTTAATGAACTTGCCATCAGAATGACTTGTATAGATGGAGAAATAAAACAACAAAAAAAAACCATAAAAGCTTTTCACCTGAAACTCTTGTATGTCTACATTACAGGACGCTGGTAGAACAGTTCACTCAGAGCACCTAGTAGTCTAGACTAGTAGCTAGATTGTAGTCTAGGAGTTCGGAAGGCAGGAATATGGTATGACACTAAGGCAAGACAAAATAATTTATCATTTAGAGACTGGTCCAGTGCCGTTCCACAGCATAATGCAAGTGTCTGTGTATGTGCCTCGCTTTGATACTGATAGATGACTTCCAGGCACTGCACCAGAAAGGCAATCTTAGCTCCCATCAGACGTGTCTGTTTACTGCACTTTTTTTCTCTTTAAATCTGATCAGTGAAATTAGTATTGACTCCCCCCCCCCCTACAGAACCTTTATCATATAATTTGACATGAAAATACCTGTGACACGAATAATCCCAATTCATGATCACTGGGATTTAAAGGGTAAGTTAAGTCGAGACAGATTTGCTTTACTTTTTGTACATTTTAGAAGTGTTAAAACCTTTTCAACAAAACATCGAACTACTGTCCCAGGTGTTTTTTTTTTTTACTCCGAACGGCTCGGAGCTATTACCTCCTGTTTTTACTTCCTCTCTTCGCTTCTGAGAAGGTCTCAGCAGCCAGGCAACAGACCGAGCATGAGCAAATGCTTTCTTTCTTTCTTTCTTTCTTTCTTTCTTCTCAGCCTTGTCCGTCAGGTTTCTGTCTGGGAAGGAGAATAGAGTTTTAAACAGCAGGTGAGACGCTGTCACCGCAGGGGAGCTTTGCTTCCTGAAAGTACCAGGAAATGAGCAGGATATGATGAAATGCTAGGACTAGGAATGGGCAAAAACATTTTTTTGACAAGATCACAGTGGAGCCTGTGACTGGCTGACTGTCAGATGTGAGTGTTCTCAAAAACAGGATGTTTTCTTTTCATGTTTTTTTCTTTCAGCTGACTCCTGTTGGGACCACAATCTTCTCGGGCTTCACTGGGAATAATGGTGCTGTTGACATCGATGACGGACCAAACGGACAAATCGAGTACACCATTCAGTACAATCCTAATGATCCGGTAGGGCCAAATAACAAAGGCTAGTTAAAATAGTATTTTCCCCACGCTGCTGTAGAACGTTGCTGAATATTGCAAAACCAACTCGAAACTTAATTGCAATTGCGTGTCATAAAGCAGATTGTGAGCACGTTGTGTAAGTGTCGGGATGCCAGTGTGACTCAGATGTTTCATCTCTGCAGACTGCCAACAGAACTTTTGACATCCCTCTTACCCTGTCCGGCTCTGTGGTGCTGAGAGAGAGACTGAACTACGAAGAGATCACGCGCTACCTAGTCATCATCCAGGCCAATGTGAGTCTGAAGTGAAATAAAAATGAAGTAACACAAAAAAAGAAGCTGACCATGATGTGTCAAAACAGTAATAATTACTGTAATGTTTAATTTAGTCATTCCTGACATTGTAAGGTTTCACATTGCATCTTCATTTGATTTAAAATGATTTCAAATCTAAATCTTTATTTTTCCACATCTCTTTACTGAATTTGTGAAATGACTCTTTGTCTTGTGAAAAGATGAACAGTTTGAGAGCAGAAGCCCCTAAAAACACATTTTTAGACTTTAACTTAATTATTATTATTTTCTAAATATTTTACAACAATATTTTATAAGCTTTACAATTTTATGAGCCAAGCACAAATGATGATTTTCAAATGATCAATAAAATGGAGAAACGTCTAGGGACCAGGATACTAACACAATAGGCTATACACAGTATAATTACAGTACAGTGTTCTTTAGAATTGTGCCGATGGTTGAAAATTCATATATGAGCAATGTCTGCCATCTTTTCACCTCACTCCATTCTCTTAAGTATTTTCACTTTTGTCTTCATCATTATTTCTAGGCACTTCGTAGCAATACCTGCTTCATTGCCGCTGCTTTTACCCTTGCTTCTAGACATCCTGGGTGGTACGGTAGACAGTGGATCTCACTTATGTTTTACTTATCTCTGTAATGCGAATATTCGTATGTAAGGGACTTACTCTACGGCAGAGTTGCTGGGGCTGGCTTAATTCAATTCAATTCAATTTTATTGGTATAGCACTTTTAACAATTTTCATTATCGCAAAGCAGCTTTACATAACCAAAAAAATTATGGAAGTTTGTATGAAATGTGAATGTGTATGAATCAAAATGATAAGACTGTCTCAACAGGGAACCCATCCTCATTTGGGTGAAAATGGGATAGCAGGGATTGTTTTGCAGTCATACTGTGTGTTAGGAGTGTGTTTAAGTTAATATGGAGTCCAAAAGGATCAAAATCTGTAAGGATAATGATGAAGTGCAAATTTGTGGAAGAAATGTGGAAGATCATTTTAACTCTTGGTGAAGTTGCACTGCTAAAATTTAACTATAAAAACCATGGCTATGTTTAACAGTGAAAGTAAGAGCATTTCCAGACACACACATGTGATGAGAACTCACAGGGTTGGGACTGAACAGCGGTGTGGCCACTACTTGTTATTGAGACTTGAGGCTTATATTTGCTAGGAAGCATAAAAATTGGACTTATATTGGAAAAAATAGGTAATGTGGTCTGATGAGGCTAGATTGTCCCTATTCCAGAGGGATGGGTGCGTCAGGGTAAGAAGGAAAGCACATGAAGCGATGCACCCATCATACATACTGTAGTGCCCACTGTAACAAGCCTCTGGAGGCAGTGTTATGATCTGTGCTTGCTTCACTTGATCAGTTCTAGTCTCAGCAGTGTTATGTGGCAATAAAAAAATAAATGTACAGGATGACCAGGTTACCACATCAATGGAGTTCTTCTTCCCTGATGGCACAGGCATATTATAGGACTCAATCTGTGAAAGAGTGGCTCTGAGAGGATGGGGAATCATTTTCACACATGAACTGGTCATCACATTGTGTGCTGTAATCAAAGACAAAGGTGATTGAAATGAAATCTTAGAGTGTGTGACTTTTTGTTTTGGTCAGGCAGGGTATAAAAGCAATATCACACTCGGGTAGTTATATATAGTATAATGTTTTATATTATATATTATATTTATATTGTTATATTTGTGTAGATATACTGAATATCCGCATGACTCCTTGAATTCCATTATGACCAGCACACTCCAGTAAGAGAGCATACAGAGTCTTGGGTCAGCAGTTCAACATTTTGGAGAAACTAATGTAGACATTATATTTCATCTCTTCAAGGAGAGTTGGAACTAAGCAGATTCAAAAGAAATGCATTTTAAGAATCAGTATAATAATATAATAATTCAATTATTTGTCAAATGGACACGGCGCCCCTGGAGCAGATAGGGTTAAAAGCCTTGTTCGAGGGCTTAACAATGGCACATCAGTAAACCCACAGCCTTAACCAACAGAGCCGCCACTGCCCCAACATTTTGTGTTGTCTGTCCATGGGTGGGCAAATATATGAATAATGTACTAACACTATAGTGTAAATGCACGAATTTATTGCTTTGCGCTTTCATTGCACTGTTTTTTTTTTATTATTTATGTTTGCCATTAACTGTCTAGCCTTAAAAAGCATTGAAGCAGAAACTTTAATTGGTTACTTGTTTTAGGCTCTTAAATGTAATGCAAATCGATGCATCCTTTCTGCACAAAAAATAAAACCAAGTGTCTTGAAACATATTTTGCTTGAAGTATGGGAAAGGATACCCTTTTAGTAAAAAGTAGAACGGTCGGTTACGGATGTGACTTCTTGTACTCTCGGTAAACAAAATTCCTCCAAGCAAGCAGAAGTTTAGTATCAGTGATTTAATTTGCATACATTTTACCGCAGTCTTTTTAGCTAAAAACAAACAAATCTTCAGATTTCATATATTCATCTACATCTCAAAATATATCTAGCATATATTAGAGGGTTCAGGTTTTCTACAAACTCTTTTGGTTTTAAAGATGACTGCATAAAGCATTACCTTTGTACCATGACAGAGAGTTAAATGGATTTTAAGATAAATTCGATTCCTACCTTGGGGTCTGTGTGCATGGAGTTCGATTGTTCTCCCCATGCTTGGTGGGTTTCCTCCAGGTACTCTGGTTTTCTCTTACAGTCCAAAGACATGCAGATTAGGCTAACTGGCGTTCCCAAATTGTCCATAGTGTGTGTATGTGTGTGAATGTTGACCAGAGATCCTACAACCATTGTAAAAAATGGAAATGAATACAAGGGTCACCACTGGCCTCCACGGTCCCTGGTTGGACTACAGAGGTTGCTAGATGGATGATAGAGATTGTCATATTATGGATGTGACATGTTTGAATCGGTCCTCTACAACTACAATAGATAAAAAACACATTCGAATAATTTAACATGAAACATTTGAGGTAAAATCTATTTCCCATAATATGAAGTTATTAAATCATAATTTATTACTGATATGTATTTGTGGTCCTTTCTGGACATTACTGTTTAATTTACAAATACAAGTTTAGTCAATATACTGTAAACCTATTACTGTACTCTAGTCACATACAGTATGTTTAGTGTATGAGTATGATTTCACTGTCGCCTTACACCTTCAGGGTCCAGGTTTGATTCCCACTTGGTGTCTGCATGTTCTCCCTGTGCTTTGTGGGTTTCCTCCCACAGTCCAAAGACATGCAGATTAGGCTAATTGATGTTCCCAAATTTCCTGTAGTTTCTGAATGAGTGTGTGAGTGTACACCAGCTCATGTCCTAAGTCTCCTGGGATAGGCTCCAGGTCCCCGCGACCCTGTATACAGAATAAAGTGGTATAGATGATTGAGTGAGTGAGTATGGTTTTGGTTATACCTACGTTTTCTTCCAATAGCAAGGTTGACCTTTGCATGGAAATACCCAGTAGTAGTGCAGTTATAACCCTTATAACCTTATTTCATCATGACATGTGAGGCTACTTAGTTCAGCACTGAAAAGACACCTTTCTTGCTTTCTAGGACCGAGCTCCTGACCCTAAAGAGCGTCTGACTGCCACTACAACACTGACAGTGGACGTTCTAGATGGAGACGACCTGGGCCCGATGTTCCTTCCCTGCAGCCTCGTTGAAAACACCCGTGACTGCCAGCCACTTACATACAGAGCCACCATCCTGGAGCTCGCAGACCCAGTGAGCGTCTTTTATTTCTCTTCACAGCAAGCTTTGTAGCCCTTTACATACAAAAGATCATTTAGCTGGAATGTGAAATCCTGGCTTATGAATGCAATTACAGGCACATTCATTGTTTTCTGAATATGAAAAGACTTTTCTTCTGTACACATTGCTGTCTCTTTTTTCACGCATTTCAGAAAGGTGCCTTAGTAACAAAGCAATCATTTGTAACAGCATATTCCTAAATATTATAAATATAATAATGCGTTTGAATTTCGGATTTGCAAAAAACTCTTAGTAAAAACAATGACAATTACATCAGGAAAATAAGTGTGTTATTAAATTTGCAAAGAATCTTAACACTCAGAGCTTGTCTAAGTAACACTTAGTGTCAATATTCACCAATGTTTTGTTGAAAACGGTTCAGAAAATATATTTTTTTGCTTTTCAATTTTAAAAATGGATGTTGCTGCAGATAATTAATAAATATGAGCATAACATTCAAATACTGAACACTGAAGTCCTAATTTATTTTAAATAACTAACATGAAATTGCCAGTAATTCCATGAAACAGAAATCGCAGTGCTTGCAGAACAAGCGTTAGGCTAAATTGTTATACAGACGTTCTCTTACGGACACTCTATGGCCAAAAATATATTGAACCCTCACCCCTATTAAACCCGTATGTGGATATTTCTAAAACGATCACCGCAAAATTCAAAGCACATAGATGAGCAAGCTTTATGAAGATATAGTTTTCAAAGGTTGAAGTGGAAGAACTCAGAACCTTGATCTCAATCCTACTGAACACAAACTGCAAATAAGGCTTCCTTGCCTAATACCAGCATCTGATCTCACTACGGTTACATTACCAACATTGCGTTCATATTAGATCTGATTATTTTAGGGCTGTCGCAAAAATCTGATGTTTTCCAATCTGATTACCAAATCAGATTTTTCGGATCTGAGTCTCTTTCGTATGTGGTCCTATACAGTCATGTGCCTTGAATCAGACCATGGAGATGGAAATTTATGCAACTTTTTTGGCTTTGCGTATGCATAGAGCACACACTTGAAGTCAGTCATCACCAGCAGCTTGTGGATTTCATACTGTAGCAGCGCCAGGAACATCTCCTAAAACAGCTAAAGCGAGGCTTTCTTCTTCAACAAATATAGCCAACTAACTACTAGCCATTCTCCAGAGGAAAATTACACTCACTCACTCACTGTCTATACCACTTTATCCTGTATTAAGGTTCGTGGGGGGCCTGGAGCCTATCGATGTGCGCATGTGTGTCATTTCAGACGCTTGTCCATGTTAGAGTCATGTTAGATAAAAGTCACTTGTAATTATGAACGAGAACTGTCATGACATCATCAAAATCACGACATAATGACATGACATGAAATAAGAATTGAATTGATGTTGCTTGTAATGTGAACGTAGACTAATGCGTTTGTGGTTGAATGAGCACAAATCCCCAGATCCTGTTCAAAATCTAGAGGACAAACTCAACACAGTAATGCACATGATTATAATTATGTTCCACTGCTTCAGAGTCGAAGAGAGGGATTTTACCTGTGACGTGTTTAATGTCATTAAATATCTCAAACGCATAAATTAGCCAATTAAGTTTCCAATCTAGCGCTATAGGAGTCAGTGCTGGACAATAATTAGGTTTTCAATCATTTAAAAGTTCATATAAGTGTAAATGGACTTTCTGGATTACTTTTAAACTGTACTGTAGCTAGGCCCATTTATTTCTTAGAATTGTTCCTACATCAGGAGCTACATATAGCCCGAAGATTTTTCAGCATTATGGCTTGAGATGTGTTTCTTTTTCTTTTATATAGCCTTTCAGGTTTAGCCTTGTTACAGACTTTATCCCAAAGCAGATTAGATGTGACCTGCTGACAAGAGCATAGTGGAACACGGGCTGATAAGAGATGTCATTCATACACAACACAGAAGAAGGTGCAAGATGACAAACCTTGGTGAGCTGTCTAATACGTTTTGACATCGCCTTTAGAAAAGGGATTTCAGTGGTATTGATTGGCGGGAACAGATATTATCTTGCTTCTTTGTTTCAAAGCTTTGCATAGCAACCATTCTCCACAAGCTGATTTGGGACGTTGTGTGCCACCAGTTCTGAATAATAGCACCGTGTCAAATATAAAAAGAAGTCTTTTAAATGTCGATCTTTCAGCCTTTAATTCTCTGCCCCGACACAACAGCTTCCTGTGCAGGCTTGTTTATTTCCACTTATCTTTCTATTATTTATATAGCTCTTAAATTATTAAAGCTTTTGAGAAAAGGGTAAAAAAAAAAAAAAAGTTATCTGTTTTATCTTTACTGGAAGTGCCACGGTGACCGGATGACATTTAGATTTCCCTCTGGCAGTTTTCTAACTTTAGCGAAGCACTTAAAGCATTTGATATTTTATAGCCGAGGAATAAGAGCATTAGGTGTTTCTTTTTTATTTCAAGATTTAAACAGATTGTTCTCAGCCAAACATCAGGGGAACAAAGTAAATGTAGTAAATCGTGTTTACGTGAACAACTAGGCATGGACAAGGACAGATTTTACAAGTGCGTATAGAGGATGGTGCGTGTTTAGGAATTCTAACGGGTGGCTAGCTGTTAAGGGAGAAAGCGTTATTCTGCTGTCCTCACATCTGTCACTCAGGTCACCTGCCCTATAAACCCTGGACTATTACAGGCCTCATCAGTTTTCTTCCTTTCCGAACCTTCCAATCCTCTTCTCTTTCCACTGGCCTTTTTGACTTCCCTTTGTTCTTCTTTAATTTTACCATACTTTCCTTTATTTCTTTAATTCTTTCCTTTTTTAAATTAATTAATTAATCCCTTTCTTCCTTCTTTTATTAGTTACATTCTTTATTTCTTTACTTATTCATTCCTTTTCCTTCCTTCATTCCTCCCTTTATTTACCACTTCTTTATTTTTCCTTTTCTTTCTTTCTCTACTCATTTCTTTTTCCTCCTTCCTTTCTTCCTTCCCTCCTGATTCTTTAAGTTACTTTCCTTTCTTCTTTTTTTTAACTTATTTAAAGTTACTTATTTTTTTAACTTACTTATTCAATCTACTTTTCCTTCCTTCCTCCTCCCTTGTTACATTATTACTTTTTCTTTACTTACCTTACTTTTATTCTTTCTTTTAGTTCCTTTTTTACCTTAACCTTCCTCCCTTTTCAGTTTTTTTCCTTTTTCCTCCTTCCTTTCTTCCTTCCCTCCTGATTCTTTGAGTTACTTTCCTTTCTCCTTTTTTTTACTTATTTAAAGTTACTTATTTTACTTACTTACTTTTATTTTTTTAATCTACTTTTCCTTCCTTCCTCCTCCCTTGCTACATTATTACTTTTTCTTTACATTCTTTCTTTTAGTTCCTTTTTTACCTTAACCTTCCTCCCTTTTCAGTTTTTTTCCTTTTTCCATCCTTCCTTATTTCATTTTTATTTACTTTCCTTTATTTCCTCCATTCCTTCTTTTCTTAATCTCTTTATGCATCCCTTCCTTAATGTTCTTGTCCTTTTCCTTTTTTTTTTTTGTCTTTTTGGTCCCTACTTAATGACATTTTTATTTCATTTATCCCTTCACTCCTTACAGTACTTTCTTTCTTCTTTCCTTCCTTTATTACATGAGCTCCTGTTCTTTGTTTCATTCCTTCTGTTCTTTACTAGTTCTAATACTAATTCTTTTTTCTTCCTTTCTCAAATGACTTTTCCATCTATCCATCTTTTATTTGTAACTTACTTTCCTTTATTTTCTTTAATTCCTTCCTTTTTACATTTCTATTTGTTTTTATCCCCTTTCTTTCTTTTCCTTCCCGGTTTCTTCTTTCCCCCCTCCGTAGGTCAGGTCCAGCCTCATTTAAATGGAGCATGCAGCATTTCCTTTTTTCCAGTAGATAAAATAGCACATAAAAGAATGTTGCTGATGACGGAGATTTTTTTAAGTATCAGAATATCCAGAATACTTTTAAGTCCCCATCTTTCATTAAGGGTGTTTTTCTGCCCTCATTATCTTTCTGCCACAAGAAGCTTTTTGTTCTCTTTTATTTTTAACAGCGGTTATATTTAATACTGGCAAATAGCAAAAACAGGAACACATCAGCAATACCCAGCCTCCCTCTACTGCTGAGGACATAAGGGGAAGTAAGGATGCTTTCATTCTGACTGGCAGGTGTTTTATCCTCCCTGTGGTATACACCCTTGCGTGCTGCTGCTGCTGCTACAATAACAAGAAAGGTCAGATTGAGCAAGGCTGAAGTTTTCCTTCAGTAGACAGGGACAGGGCCACACCATATAGTCAAATCTATCAGGGAAGCTGGCCATGCTTTAGGAGCAGATATGTTAACTAAAAGTGAAGAAGTCAAAAGCAGTCTCAGTGACTGCTCGTCATTCCCACTGATCTGTAGAGGTGAGGTAAAGTTATTTCCAGAACCACGTTAACCTTTGAAACCACAGAAGCTCCAATCAGAGCAGTGTATTCACTCTATGTCAGCACTCGGATCAATAAAGAGATCCTAGGATTAACTTTGAGTTTACTCATTATCTAAAGCCTTCACTCCTTTAGGTGTGTATTGTAATGCTGTGGAACACCTTATATCTGCCTGTCAAATTACTGGCCTGCATCAAGCAATTAAAACAGCTAAGAAGATTTTAAATTACTGGAATTAGCTTAAGAACCATCCAACACTTGAAAATCAAGAATATGAGGAGAACGCACACGACTAAACCTAAACTTCTGTCCAGCCGTAAGAAAACCACTAGTTAGCAAGCGTAATAAAAAGAAGGCTTGAATTCACTAGGGAGCATAAAGATTGGTGTTTTTAGCAATCAAAAAAGGTCAAATGACCTGATGAGTCCAGATTGACCCTATTCCAGAGTGATGGGCACGTCAGGATAAGAAGGGAATCGCATGAAGCAGTGCACCCATCATGCAAAGTGGCCACTGTACAAGCCCTTAGAGTGCTATGATCCAGTTGCTACAGTTGGTCTAGACTCAGCAACGTTATGTGGCAAAAAAATGAAGTCAGGTGATGGCAAAATGATCAGGTTATCCCAGGCATATTGTGAATAGTGTTTCTGGGAGCATGAGGAATCTTTTTTTTTTTTTTTCCACAAATAAATTGACCACCATATTGTAAAAAAGCTTACGCTGCTTAGTCACCTGTAAAGTACTAACCACACCCTTTCCCAACATAATTATCAGTTAGAAAAGCTCCAGCATAACTATATCCAAATGATTATTGGGTTAATTAACCATTTATTTTCAGTGGTTAGCACTCTCTTGCCTTACAGTGTTCAGGTTTAATTCCTGCCTCAGGGTCTATGTGCATGGAGTTTGCATGTTCTCCCTGTGCTTGGTGGGCTTTCTCCGGTTTCCTCCCCAAAACCATAAAGACATGCAGAGTAGAATAACTAGCGTTCCCAAATTAGAATGTGATATTGTGTATGTGCCCTTCGATGGATTGGTGAATCCCACCTTGTGCCCTAAGTCTCCTGGGATAGGCTCCAGGCCCCTGCAATCCTGTATTAAGCGGTATAGCTTGAACAATATAAAACATCTGTCATACACAGTATGTATACAACAGTATACAACAGTCAATATTTAGCATGTCATGAATATAACAAGTCATCTCTGTGTAGAGTAGCCTGGAGATGGGCAAGCTCTGGGTCAGACATTGAAACTGGCACAGCAGGCTAGATGAAGATCTCTTCAAACTTACAGTCTGAATAGTATGCTAGAGTATTATCGTCTAGGTTAGTTTCTAAAGCTCGGTCTTTTGGAAGCCTCTGGGGTGTTTATGTGCTTGCACTTTTAGTGTGCTCATCTTTACAGAAGAAACTAGTGAATTGCGTGCACTGTAAACACCAAAGCTCATGTTTAGTCCCTGCTGCATTTCCTCATAAGCGCTCAAAATGCAAAGGGATCCTAATGAATATAGATATATACACTCACTCACTCATCTTCTATACCGCTTTATCCTGTATTCAGGGTCGCGGGTACCTGGAGTCTATCCCAGGAGGCTTAGGGCACGAGGCAGGGTACACCCTGGACAGGGCGCCAATCCATCGCAGGGCTAGATATATACAGCATTACTCAAAATGAAAAGGTGTTCGCTCAAAAGATACAAGTACTAATATGAACTTGTTCAGTGTTGGGTGTAACACATTACAAAGTAAGAGTACTTGGATGTAACGAGTAATCTAGTGCATTAGGTTGCCATTTAACTACTCAGTTATTAAGTTATTTTTTAAAAAATGTAATCCGTTATTCAGACAATTCATGTAATACGTGAGCCAGACAGCAGTCAATCCCAATCCATAAGTGTGTGTGTGAAAGTCGTCCTACAAACCCCGCCCCCGATAACCCGCCCCCCTCTGTTATTCCTGCTGTTATACTCCTATCTTACCTATGCCATTTGACTATGTGAGGACCGACGCGTGGAAAGATGGAAACCTAATCACAGCGCTAAAACTCGCGGTGAATCATGATGAACCGTACTTACGGCCACCGCGCGAAACCGCGTAGGTGAGATAGGGGTATTAGTAGTTGACAGATTATGGGCCAAACTTCTCTGAGTGATGATGGTAGAATAATTATAAAGGTCTTGACTAAAAGAACATGCATGAGGAATCACAAAGGACTTTTCATTTTCTGCAATGGAAAAGTACTCGAACTAGTTACTTTTATCAGAAAGTAACACTGTAATGTAATTGATTATGTTTTAAAGACAGTAATTTTGTAATGTAATTAGTTACTTTAAAAAGTACCATCCCCCAACACTGATCTTGTTGTGACTAGAGGTGTATCAGTCTCATTAGGGAAAAAGATGGGTTTTTGAGGTCATGAAGACCCAGAGCTGTGGTTATTACAGAGCTTCTCATCCTCTCAAGAGTCTAACATTCATTAATTAGCAGTGTGGACTCAAGCAATCCCTCATGCAGACAAACCAATCTTGAGTTGTTGTTTGCACTCTTTCTTTCTTTCTTTTTTTTTTTTTACGCAGAGATTTCAATAAGTCAGGGGTAGAACTGGGAAATGGTCAGCTGTCATTACTGTCAAGTTACATTTACAGCTTTATAGCCAGGAGTGGTTACCGTCAGGGGAACAAGTGTGCAAAGATTATTATAAGTACGTTTTAACTGAGGATTTATGGGTTGTTGGGAAATAGATTAGGGTATCAACCCTCTCCTCTTCCCCTCTTGAGGCAGCAATGTTTTGTCTAATGAATTTTCTTCTTGTCTTCGTCTCTCAGCTCAAGCCAAATCAACAAACGTTGCTCAGTGCTCTTGAAAACCCAGTTACTTAGTTAGACTTCATATAGACGTAACGTTCTACCCAAAGATCCAGACAAACAGATCATAAAGTAGTGTTTAAACAAAAACTAATTGCATAAGTAGGTTGGGAAAGAAGAGTTTTGATCCGTGTTTGAGCCAACCTTCATTTCTTCATTCTTGAATGTTTTTGAATGTAGTCTTGAGGAACAGTTTTTTTTTTTTCAGTCCAAGCCCTATACTAGACCAGTTCTTTGTTTGTTAAATCATACAGTGAATGATACACATGATGAATCATTCAGGCATTAAAAACCATCCAACTGAAGGCATGAACCAGTGAGAAACAGAGTACAGATGACGACCGGTGATTAGTATACTGCTGATGCTGAATGGTTGGAACAGACAAGAGGGGAAAATGAGGTTGCTGCCAATTTTACAATAGTATCTTTAGATAACTTTTGCAGGCTGTTGCAGTAAAACATTTGTTCCTTTCTTTAATTTAATCTACATCATCTAATTTAAAATGACGAAAGGAGGGGGTGGCTCAATACTTTTTGCACAGTACTGTATTTCATGTTGCTTTCTCCTGACCGTGTGCCGGGTTAACACCTTCCGTAGGAAATGAGCGACTGAAAGTGTATAATAGACAAACTACAGAGCTCAAGATTTACAGTACACCAGGCTTTGTAAATTGCAGGGGTTGGGAATTACAAAGATACATCTTACCCAAGCAGAACAGGCATCAGCTGCCTACTGACACTTATTAGGGCTGGACAAGTAGCAGAAGAGGATGCAAAGCTTTCAGAGCTGTGATACACTTATGTTCCTTATTTTGAATGAAAGAAAACCTAAAGACCTAATAAAGAAAATTTCTTGCTTGTGAGTAATAGAAACACACAGCATTAGAGAAATTAGAAAGATAATCATTTAATCTACTCACTCACTCACTCACTCACTCGTCGTATATACCGCTTAATTCTATATTCAGGGTCGCAGGGGGCCTGGAGCCTATCCCAGGAGACTTGGGGCACGAGGTGGGGTACACCCATACATATACACTAAGGACAATTTGGGAACGCCAGTTAGCCTATTCTGCATGTCTTTGGACTGTGGGAGAAAACCAGAGCAACCGGAGGAAACCCACCAAGCACAGGGAGAACATGCAAACTCCATGCACACACAGACGGGAATCGAGCCTGGCCGGGAATCGAACCCAGACGGTGCAAGGCAACAGTGCTAACCACTAAGCCACCATACCGCCTTTATTTAATCTAATCGTACCATTTTCTTTGTTTTGCAGTGTCCTCCAGTTAACTGCATTTTTCCAATTGAATTTGATTTCCTTAGACTCTAGACAAGGCGTGAATCCTAACGTATCCACAAACCTCCAACCAGCGGCCTTATAAACGCATTAAATTTACATTTAAGCTTATTAATTACTTATGCGTCAGCGTCTATTGCTAACGCACATCCTATACAGTATGTGGCCATATGTTGCAGCTGTAAAAGTCTCGAGCACTGCTTAGCACTCTGGATTAACTCTCGCCCTGCTCGTCCCTGAATTACAGGCCGCCTATATTTTTCACTCACATTATCCCTTGGTTGCCCCCCCACCCCCCTCCCCGCTTTCCCGTTTTTAATGTTGTCATTATAGGTTTTGCAAGGGCAAGCTGAATTATAGATGAACTGTTTATTTACTGGCTGCCAAGATTATGCTCAGACCTTGTGATTCTGCACATCCATGCAGAAGCGGAGAGAGAATGAAGGAAAGAGAGAGCGAGACAGATTTACTTCTCCCCCGGGCTTTCGAAATCTCAGGAAGCGAAGCAAGGAAGATCGGCTTTTAAAGCTCATAATTGATAGAGAGGCATTGTGCAGTGTTTTTACGGTCAGAATTTCTGCATTGCAAATGACAGCAGTGTGAAAGTCACCGCTCATGAATTCGCCCTTTGTTTCTTGAGAAATGTCCTTAAACCGCATTTATATGGCTTTTGCTGTCTGTTTGGTAGTTGTTGTTGTTTTTGTTTTTTTCCTTAAAAGTGCAGCAGTCTCGTGTGTGTCATGGATAAGTGACAGCATGGCTTTATAATGACCTAGTCTCAGCTGTTACAATCAACCTGAAGAGCAACCAGAGAAGAAAGACATTAGTCATTGGTGACTTCTTGTTCCATCTGTCTTTATGTTGTCAGGATGAAAAAGCAAGCGGAGTGTCAAAAAGCATGCCAAGAAGCTCTTTCAAAGGCTCAGCGCTCAAAACAAATGTATTTATTTGTCTGTTTTTGACAGAGCAAGGCGAACCCGGTGAATGTGACACCTCCCATCCAGGCCGTGGATCAGGACAGGAACATCCAGCCGCCCTCGGATCGCCCCGGCATCCTGTACTCCATCCTCTTAGGTAGGTGATTGTATTCGTATCGGTTAGAGACAGAGACTAGGACCAACAACAATATCCTTTTTTTTTTTTTTTTAGCATAAACAGAAGGCATAAAAGCTTGGCTGTTAATCCTACAGTGAAAGATTGCGATACCAAAACGAATGCGAAGCTGAATGCATTTTGAATCATTGGCACCCATGAGTTTTTTTTGTTTGTTTTTTTTTCGTTCAGTAGCAAACCCATTGATGAAAGCCTGGCATCTTATTGATCCCCTACTCTCCGTCTTTCTCCCTAGGCAAGCCTGCATTCTATGCCGAGTACTTCTCACTAAACAGCAGCACAGCCGAGCTCAGGCTCCTGCATCCTATCAGGCGTGAGCAGCACCAGAGATTCGACTTGATAATCAAGGTAATATGAATAACCTTGAAAAAATGAAAAGTGCTGTCCGAGTGCTGTCATAATTTGACACCGGATACATGCAGTCGACCGTGAGTTAATAAGAACGAGAGAAAGGAGAGGAAAGCAAAAAAAAAGCACACCGGAGTCTGCGTGAGAGCAGAATGTAAGACGGTGTAGCATGGTGACGTTTTTCATGAAAAAGAAAAAAAATTATAATACATGCCATTGGGCTTTCACATGGAGAGCTGGTGTAGTGTATCTAATGTGGCAAAGAAACAGGAAACAGTTCGCTCTAACTGGGAGCTCTGCCTGCAGCTCCTCGCAGGATCAAAGCGAAGAAGTGAAGAGTGTGGAAAAGCATGCCAAGCCACCTCTCCTAAAGACTTAATACAAAAAAACACCAGAGATTTCTTTATTTCTCTGTTTCCGAGAAAAGAATAAAGAAAAAAGGTCTCGCCCAATGCTCTTAATCTGCTATAATGTCGGATGAATGGATGGAAATATAGATGGATGGATGGATGCATGGGCGAGTGGATGCTTGCTTATATACTCTACAGAGGTCTAGCTTGGGTTACAGAGGTCAAGCAATGCCCCTATTTACATAATCATCACAATACAAGTCTTGCCACATTAAACAGCTGTCTTTGTATGGCCACTGATTTGTTCTTTTTTTATTCTTGCACATGGAAACCAAGTCTCAGAGACCAGAACTAGCCAGGATCCTTTTTACACCATATGTAAAGTGCAACATCCATATATATCTCCAGACTATTGGTTCTTAACATGAGGGAAATATGCTCACTAAGGTTGTTTGACAACACATTAGCCATGCCTGAAAAAAAAAAAAAAAAAAGAGTCTCACTTTTAACCCACTGCTGGCCTCCCTTAATGTCATTATAAAGGAAAGCAATAAAACCCTTAAAGGCATTCTTATTAAGTGGTCTAGCAAGAGTAAGATATTTGTCCACCATAAAACCACCCAGTAGAAACCCTAACATTTGATGCGCGCTGCGTTATAGTTGTAACAATGTCGCGATGATGTTCACTGTTAGAACGACGTTGGTTTTGAAAATTGGAATGACTTTAGCAAAATGTCATTGCGATGGCGTTGAATAAACGATCCAAAGATCCGAAACATCCAAACATTTGTGCAGGCATTGGTGGCTCAGTGGTACTGTAGGTTTTTCACCTGCCATGTGGAAGGCCAGGGTTTAATTCCCACCCAATGTCCAAACCCCAACCACTGGATGCTGTTCCATCTGAAGCCAAATAAAGTAGTAGGGTCCGGTCAGGAAGGACATCCATCATAAAACCTGTGCCAGAGTTGTTGTGCGGATTGAATAGTCCTCTGTGGCGACTCCTTGATTGGAGCATTTACTGTATGCCATTTAACATCTGACCACGTCAATGGTCCCTTAAGTTTCCGCCGGAGTTTAGAGTTTCGCTCACAGCTTGGGACAGACACAACTATGGCGTTATATTGCAGATCTATCTGCGTTCTTAGTTTCACAGAACAACTTTTAGATGCTTTCCATAGTTCATTAAATTGCTTTTGTACGGTACAAAACAACAAGCAGCTTGTTGTAATGTATGCGCATTTAATAGCATTAAAAGCACGTTCCCTACTGATCCAGAGGTTAGCACACAGTGCTCCCACCAAAGCGAGCAGAGTTTGAGCCCTGCTCAGGTCATCAGTTTGGTATTAACATTGTTTTAAAGTCATGTTTTCAACATTTATTAGGGGCATTCAGTCGGTGTTATGCCACCATCACGATGTCAACACTGTTCCGTTAGAAAGTTATTCTAACTTTAAAAAAAAATCTAATACTAACGTTCTTCCCAACGTCCGTAACGTTGCCAAATGAACATCATTATCATATTAACCACAAGTTCTATATGTAAACTATATACTGCAGATAGAACGTTTGTAGAATCCTGACCCCAACACTGTTGTGTGATTTTTGAAGTTCCCACTTTAGTTTTAGTCTCTTTACTCTTCTCGGAAGACTTTAGACTAGATGTAGGAGCATGCCTCTAGGGATTCGTGCTCATTCAACCACAGGAGCATTGAAATGATATCGGATGAGGAGGCCTGGGATGCAGTCGGCGTTGCAGTTCCTCCCCAAGGTGTTCAGTGGGTTTGAGATCAGGGTTGTGTTCAGGAGTTCTTCCAGGCAAACCATGTTGTCACGGAGCTGTCTTGTCATACTGAAACCGATTTTAGTTGCAGTAAAGGAAAATTAGAATGATACAGGATAAAGTCCTGCTTCAAACGTTGTGGCAACAGATTGATGAAGATGGAAATATGATTATGATGTTCAGATGGCCACATAATTTTATATGGTCATATAGTGTGGATATTAGCTGGCATAGTGGCTTAGTGGTTAGCACTGTCGCCTTGCATCTCCGGGGTCCGGGTTTGATTCCCGTCTCTGTGTGCATGGAGTTTGAATGTTCTCCGCGTGCTTGGTGGGTTTCCTCCGGGTACTCTGGTTTCCTCCCACAGTCCAAAGACATGTACTGTAGGTTAGTCTAATTGGTGTTCCCCAAATTGCCCATAGTGTGTGAATGAGTGTGTGTATATGTGTGTGCCCTGCGATGGATTGGCACCCCATTTAGGGTGTACCCCGCCTCGTACCCTAAATCCCAAAAGTCCAGATTCAGATCTTAGATGTAGCTATAAATGTTACATAGGGTGGAGTTTGTCTGAAACAGAGGTGTGTCTCATAATAATAATAATAATAATAATTATAATAATAAATTTTATTTATAAAGCACTTTACATTGGACAAAGATTTGGAAAGTCTTTTAAAACAATATTTTAGCGAATAATATTGTTGACTTACACTGTAATATATGACAAATCAGATCTGAAACCAGTCCAGTGTTTCAGGCCAGAGTCAGCTCTAATACCAGAACTGTAAAAATCTTCTAGTGGCTGCAGTATACTTAATATTCTGCACTGTCTGGAACCACATGATAAGTTTTTTTTTTTTTTTTTTCCTCTTTTCAAATAGGAGTTAAGGCATATATTTCTGTCAAAGACTGGTGGCTCTGCTGGGGAACCTGGCTGTGAGGAGTTTGAAAGCGTGGCTGCTGAGTCATCAAGACATCCTGGCACTTCATGTGCAATGCTACATTTTATTGTCGACCCAGATCGAACCCGAGTGCTCAAGACGTGATCCTAAATACATCCCAATAGTACTTTTTTTTTTCCCTTAGCGTATTGAAAACCCTAGATGGGCTTCATTGATGCTGCTAATGATGAAGAATACTGATAGACCTTTAAACATTTCTTTAGCTGAGTGAAACTAAAGAAAGGGCTAACAAAGACCGGACAAGTACCGGCTCAATACTTTGGGACGGCGTTAAGACATCGGAACCATTGCATAGAATATTTACATGCGGGAAAAAATTACAGGTCTTTAGAATTGTGCTGTGCACAAGCAGTTTACAAAAGGAGTTTACATGCGGCAGACATCATAATTATACCACTGGAAAGCGGCTTTTATTAAAGGCAGACGTGATCCTAATATCACGCACGTCAGAAATAATATAAGCTTTGCTTGCATTAAATAAAAAATTGTGTTCAGGAGTGTTATTTTCTGCAATGTTCAGAGTTGTATACATAAAAAAAACAACAACCAGTTGGCAGAATTACATGGTGTCAACAGTTAGCGTTCACGTAAAGTACTTTATAAGCAATACGTCCTCTAATTAGTATAGTTTATCTTGCCGTCTAACACATTTCCATGACAGTTGAGGCTGTTTCGGGGGCTTATTTTTTTGTTCGCCAAACTTCATATTAATTTTCAACCACTGAGCGACACCTTAATTATATCCTACATACAGCGACATATGGTTGCATGCAGCCACATTGCATACAGTACAGCGACATATGTTAGTTGCATTATAATGCTAGTCTGTTCATATTAATTACTGGAGTTTCTTTTTTTTCCCCCCCGTCACACAAAGTTTATATCTTTAAACTCTAACCTTGTCGAGCTGACACGTGTGGTTCATGGAGAGAGAACTTATCTGGTTTGCATAAGGACCTACTCTAATAGGGATTCTTTTTATGTCCTGGGCTGATGAAGTAGTGTAAAGATAGACCACTCTGATTTAAACACAGCTTATGATTGTAAAAGACGGAAGCTTAATTAAGGCACGTCACCACCTCTGGCACTTCTAATTACTCTATGAATCTTTGTGCAAATAGTTTCTGGGACTCATTATGGTTTCCTTTTCTTTTCTTTTTTTTTCTCGGAAGCCTGCAGTCTGTGTTAATTTAAAAGAACAAGACTCTCTCTTTGGATTTCGCTTTCAGGCCGAGCAAGACAACGGACATCCACTCCCAGCCTTCGCCAATCTCCGTATTGAAGTACTGGATGAGAATGACCAGGCGCCGTATTTCCAGGCAAACACCTACGAAGGCTTCATCCTTGAATCAGCTCCAGTTGGCACCACAATCTCTAGCGATGCCAGTCTCTCGTCTGCACTTACCATCATTGCTCTGGATAACGACACGGAGGAGGTGAGAATCCTTCCCACGTAAGGCTGGTGATTCCTTTAAAAGACAATAGTCGATTAAAGAAAAAGGAAAAGTAAATAGAAAAAGGAATAAAATTAGATAACAAGCAAGAAAACTTTTCATTTTGAAAGGAAGACGCTCAGCGTCACCTTTGCCAGACTGTCACACTTTTGAAGCTCTTTCCACCTAATCCTACACTGTTTAAATAATCAAAAACAACCTCAGTTTGTGACGTATTTCATGCCTGCATTTTCCAGCTCGAACCTCGCCAGCTGCCTGTAGCTATTAACGTACATTCTCCTAATGTATGACTAAAGCTGTCATGTCCATAGTTGTCTTTTCTCCTTTCCGTATTTTTTACCTGCGCTCTTCATATTCCAGGCATTTAATTTACTTAATGCTCACACGATTGCCTCTTTGTGCCTACTTTTATTGTTTTTTGATTACATTTTTGAGCCTGCCAACTATGCCTTTGAAATATCTCATTGAAAATGTGGTGAATCTCGAGGACAGCTTGCAGCTGAAAGGACTAGCACATAATGGTGTTCTGTAAGCAAAGTGGACTAGTTGAAATGATCGTTGCAAATCGTTTCCTCCCACAGCCTTGCAGGGTTTTTTTTTTTTTTTCCTGCCTTCTTTGCCACTTTTCCAGCATAAAGAACCGATGTCGCTCCTCCTCATTATTGCTAAACGACCGTATACTTGTGTTTAATTTTCGACTGAAGGCTCAGAAGGACGCGCTCGATCTGACTGTGAGCGTGTCTTCCAGGGATCTTATCTGTCTGTAAGAAGGAGAACTCGTGTAAGGTTAATGAACGGTGATGTGTGAATAAACCACAGCCACTGTGGTCATTTCCCCTCAAGTTTTTATGGCTTTGTTTGCCGCTAGATCAAATCCATTTACAACTAAGGCCACAGAATCATTATCGGCACTGCTGAGAGAAGCGAAACAGCTCACATAATGGAAGTTGCCATGAGCATAAAAACTGCGCAGTGCAGATTTTTTTGTTTGATCAGTCTAAGCTACAAGAGTTCTATAATTATAGATTTCTATTATGTCATTTGTAAGCTAAGTAGTCAGTCATAGCTAATGCTGCACCAGCTCTGTTTTGCCTCCTGCTTCTGAAAACACTCAAAGAGTTCCTAGCAATGCTAGAAAGTGTGTCTGTTATGTTAAAAATACTTCCATGCTATTGATTTTTGACGTTTTTTGATCTTGCAAAGTACAGGGGGTGTTCAAGTCAAAGACTTTTGATAGTGAAGAATAGCAGAACACAGTTATACGAATAAAAACTTCCTTTATGTTTCCTATATACAGTAATCTCCTACTACACTAATGCACTTATCCAAATGTTTCACTAGTGCTTGGATACCATCAAGGTAGAAAGTTCTCTCAGTGTCCCGGAGGCATGATTTCAGACTGCCTGCTTCATGTCTGAAACGTTGGCCTCCCAGGAACTCCATTAATGGCCTTTATTTCCACCTTTAATGTGGAAATGGCTTGGACAAATGGTCAGGACTGTACACGGGTTGTGGGAATAACTCCCAGCCAAGTTTCTGTAATTTGCAAGTGGTGCTGCTGAGTGATTGTCTGTACAGTTCCCACAGACAGATGCGCCCCTTTTGCAAGTTGGCGGCAAGCTACAGTATTCATTGATTTTCATGGATCGAGCGTTTCACTCGCTGAATGTTCATGGGAACGACTGCAGTGAGCTCGTTCACAGATGTACAGTCTTCTTTGAAACTTTTGCACCCCCCATATGTTTTACTGTGGTTAACTGCGAGTCTCATTACCATACTGTGCATGAAGTCTTCTGTAAATGTTGATTGGTTTCACTCCTTCATTTACAAAAAAATAAATCAGAAGTACTGCTTGAACTTTAAGTCCATATATACCTATAAATACCTTCAGAATGCACTCATTTAAACAAATAAGTGAAAATATTATATTAATAATAATAATATATTATATATTTATATAATTTTATGTTTAAAAAATGTATTCAAAGTATTTACTTAGAGAAAGTTACTTGTAGTCCAAGATGGGTTTTACACATGCAACCGCTTGTCTGTTCAGTTTTTATCATAGTACTGAACAGTGGCGGCTGCTAGCTTTTGAAACAGGGGAAGCTCATATTAGGCCTTCATCATAAAATTCATTATGTTATAGC
>JAOVVA010000054.1:19936999-19962800 GCA_028565275.1 Leiocassis micropogon
CCCCCTAGCCGCGGGGAGGAATGGTCTCCGACTAATATTGGGGAGAAAATTGGAACACCCCCCCCCCCCCCTAAAAAAAAAAAGTAATACGTTATTATTATATTGTACTATATTGAAAGCTGGCGCATTTATTGCTAGTTACTTATAAAAGCAATATATTACAGTAACAGGTTAATATGTGTTTATAACAAGTTACTCCCATCACTGTTAATTAATATTGATTTTCAGATTAATGAGACATAGCAAAATGAGCAGATATTATTATGAATCAATATAATCAGGGTCAGGGCTATGAGCTAGTGTAGGAGAAAAGCACAAATCAAACAAGCAGGTTTTGTGATTTGCACAATTCTTTTTTTGTGCATATTGTGTCACTTGAAAAAAAAAAAAAAACACTTTACATAAGGCCACTGCTCATAAGCACATATGACACCTAAGTAAACCCTTCATGAAAACTTAATATGCCCTTCACAGTGTTAATATTCATAAAGACCTATTCCAGTAGGTGTCAGCTTTCCTAAAGAGTGCTTATGTCAAATTTGATCTCAGGCTCTCATAATGCCCAATGACGTGGATGACATTTCAAAATTATGACTATTACAGTACCTTCTGTTATGTCAGGGTCAAATAAATGAAAACCAAACTCAGTGAAACATAGTTCCAGATTAAGCACACACAACTCTCACTGTGCTGTTAAGATATGAAACCTCAAACATTTTTTATGTACAGTAGATTATAAAACTTATATGCAATTCCTTGCAAAATGCACTGTTTTTTTAAGTAATCATTTTCAATGAAACATGACGAGAGAGAGAGTTCCCACCAACTACAGTATTATCCTTTCATAAAATTGCAACGTCCAAAATTCTGTATTTTTCAGCAGAGCTTAAATAAATAATACGACAAAAAAAAAGCTGCTTGAATAAATAGTCAACTCCTTTATACCAGTTCTTAGTAGAACCAGATTTTTCTGCGTTAAATGTTTAGTTTGGGTTATTTCAAGTCTGTCTTAAATAAAAATTAAGATGCACGTGTGTACATTACCCTACTGTAGGTCTTGGTTGTTTTACGTTTTCCTGCTTTGCTGACCAACCATGAAGTTTCTTACCTGGAGCTTGAGTACACTACAAGTAATCAGGGCCAAATTCCACAGCAAATTATTCTGTACAAAAATGCATTCCCAAGTTCAGCTGAGACTCATATGAAACTTCTGCATTACCACAACGATAAATCATATCTTTGTTAAGTGTCTTTAGTACAAGTTACAGTATATTTAGTTCAAAAGAACTCTTTTCTTATACAGAAATGAGCCATATAGTTAGCAGTTATCCATATAGCTATTTCTGGTTAAAAGCAAAGAGTTACATGTTCTCTTCTCGAGTAATAGTTAATTTCTTGCTACTTTCCCATAGTCATCAGTAATGCAGAGCTCTTCAAGAAGGTCCACCTGCACTCCACTGCTTCAGAGTGACTGTTGGCGGCATCGCTGCTTCCCTTTTCAGCCTCTGTCTTGTTTTGATGGAGTGCTTTGTCTAGCTAGGGGTCAGATGTGGTGATGCAGTTTCCTCTTCCTCGTATCGGTCCAGTAAGGCTTTCTGGGTATTTTGGAACCTGAAATTGTGTTAACTTATCTTTAACTTCCATAGAATGCTTCTTAGTCTTCACATTTGGATTCCGTTCATTTGGAATGAGAGTGACTTCAAGTTATTTTACCTTTTTTTAAAGAATCCTTTTTTTTTCTTCGGTAGTATTTCCAACTCTCTATATAAAGTACAGCTGTTTCGTAGCTCAACGAGTATAGAGCAGTTTGAGATGAAAGAGGAAGGCAGCATGTGTGTGATTCTTTGGCTTGAACAGAACTTGATAAATTAGACAGAGCATGATCGAACGGTGTGTGCCAAAGCTTTAATAGATTTGTCTCAGCTCTGTCTGTACAGCACCGCACCATAGCATCTAATAAAGTCACACTCTGTGTGCTGTAGAGTGCATTATACACTGATGCATGTTGGCTAACTTTACTTTGACTGCAACCTGTTCACTTCAGGTTTACAAATTTGTTTCAATTCGCCTTTGCCACTTTTCATGTTAATTACCTCGATTTGATTCTCAAGGTCTTTTGGATTTAATGCCACTATAATTATAAACCGTCAATAGTGAACAGTGATATATATATATATATATATATATATATATATATATATCATAGCTGATTATTCTAGCAGATGGCAGTGAATAACTGATCTCCATCATGAATATTTTAATGTATCATGCGCCATAAAGAAAAGTGAATGATAATGAGATCTGATTATTAAAAAAAAAATATGATCCTGTTTCTTGTGTTAATGCTGTTCAGGAGCTCCATCACCACCGTGTACATTGAGGTGTTGCCCCCGAACAACCAGAGCCCCCCTCGCTTCCCGCAGCTTCTCTACAGCCTGGAGATCAGTGAGGCAATGAGGACCAGAGCCACAATCCTTGATCTGCAGGTAAGATGGACTAGCAAGAGCCAGTACCTTCAGAACCTAAGGTTCTGGACATCCTTTTAAGTCTTGCATTTTGATTCACTGTCTAATAGGAATTGTGCAGTAGAGTCATTTTTTAATGTTTACAACATGAAAACTGGCAACATGGTGGTGTAGTGGTTAGCATTGTTGCCTTGCACTTCCAGGTTTTGGGTTCGATTTCCTCCTTGGGGTCTGTGTGCATGGAGTTTACATGTTCTCCCCGTGCTTGGTGGGTTTCCTCCGGGTACTCCAGTTGCCTCCCACAGTCCAATGACATGCAGATTAGGCTAAAAATTGCCCATAGTGTGTGTGTGTGTGTGTGTGTGTCTGCGCCTTGCGATGGATTGGCGCTCTGTCTAGGGCGTGCCCTGTTTCGTGCCCTACTGTAAGTCTCCTGGTATAGGCCCCAGGCCCCCTTTTTATATTTTTTTTATTTTCTCATCACAATCAACCGTTATACCTGAAACCCTCTAAGCCTTAACAGTCAGGAAATTAGATATGTTTGACAGCAAAATGAGATATCTCCATTATTTGCAGTTTTGAGAAGAATTCTTTCAAATGAAACAAGAAGAATCGGAAACTGAATTGAGAGTTTTTTGGTATTTAGTTTTTCTTTGGATCACAAGAGTGTTTAAAAGCACAAATGGCAAAACATCTTAAACCATTAAATATCATTTAATCCATCTTAAAAGTTTGGTTTATCTTTTTTTTTCAAAATGCTATAACTCCATCTTGCATAGTTTTCTCACAATGGATAAATCAGCCTGTGGTTTGTGTTTGTGGTTATTTAAGTATGGAATTTATCAATAATAATGTTGTGTGGGCTTTAAAAAAAAAAAAAAATAGCAAACTCAAGCTTTGATTGTACTTTTGTATTGAGTCAGACACAAAGTAGTAGAAAGAAAAAATTAGATTAAAGAAAAAAGTTTTGAGTTTTGTTGCACAAAAAACCTTCTTTAATTACAAATATTCTTGAAGGTCATGAGAAACATAGTTTCAGTTCCACTTCCAGTTTTAGTTTTACTTTGGTACAATGCCGATAGCTCGTTATTATATTAAAGTGATGTGCCGTGTAATGTCTGTTTATGCATCAAACAGTAAGTGTGTCCGTCAGTTGTCCCCTAAAGTTTATAGCGTTACAGTAATAGCGGACAGTACTCGACGAAGCAAACGCAACAGCGTTTCACACATAGCACATGCCTCTCATGTCTTTTGTAAAGAAATCGTTTGTGTATTTTTCTATGTCCTGTAACAAGTGCATTATAGCTACCCAATGTATAAATCAGAGCACGCGATAGAAGAAGAAAGAGGGAAAAAAAATATTGGGAAGTGAAAGTTACTCTACAACCTAACTTGACCACAGTGTGTACACTACAGTATCCCACACAGATTTGTTAAATATTTAACATGGTGTTTAAAAAACATTCACATCGCATAATATCCTATTGTAGAGTATGTATTGCAGATGTTAAGCAGTGGATACCTGTCATTTATTGATGCTGGAATGATTGCAATGACAGTAACATCCTTTCAATCGTCCTTTTTTTGGCTTCAACATTCTCCAAAAATCCTTTAAACACATTCAAACCACACGCACAAGCAAGTCTTATCACTTTACTGAAGATATGATAGAAAGAAGTGATGCATTTGGCTCATCGCATGCTTTTGCTTGAAAGCTGGATGGTTTTAAGTGCTGTGGTTTGCTTAAAAAATGGAATTTTAAAGTTACAGTATATAGCGGTTTTTAAATTAAACATTTTGTTAAAGGCAACCTAGTGTGTCAGAGAATAAAAATGTTCTAAAATGACTAAAAGTCTAAAAATGTTGGTTATTGTGTTTTGCTGTCAAATATTGCTCAACTAGAATCATTAAAATATTTTCATAATAAACACATAGTAAACACGTTTAACTAAATAATTCTTATAATAGTTGATGTGATCGAGTTGCTGCGTTAGAAGATGTTTATTTAATATTTATAGACTCGGTCTTTGTATTACCTTAATAAAATGACAAGCTGCACTTTTGTGTGTGTGCACGCGTGTGTGAGACAGAGATGAAAGAGAGGCAGCGAGAGAGAGACTAAAGAATGACTGTTTATCGCGGCTACGTGCAGGTGAGAACGGGAAATAACTTGTCTTTTTCGATGTTCCACTACAATAAATCTAACTATAAGCTGTTAAAATGCTTGATGTAGTAGTTTTCATTAATAAATGAAACTATGTAATCGTACCTAAACTGCTGCAGTATTAACAAAGCAACACACCCGGGACCATGCAGATGTACGGATATAATGCGTTTGATGGTAGGAGGAGGCTAAAGCGGCATTCGTGTCACCATCACCCATCTGGGCAGGACAGGCTTTTTTTTTTTCCCAGATGAGAGCACAGTGTGTTATGCATTATTCCTTACATAGCATCACATCCCAAAGTATTTTCCCCTCACTCACTTTCTTATCATCATCTATAAACCCTTTATTGTGTATAAACCCACCAAGCACGGGGAGAACATGCAAAACACACACACGTTAGATATTGGATATTGGATATTGACATCCATGATTCATGTTTCTGTTATCACGTATTTTATAGCAGACACAAACTGCCAATCACTTACCACTTATTCACTTTTTTCTCTCTCTATAGGTAAAAAAATTCAGCTTTTTAGATTGCTCAGAAACCATTAACTTCTGTCATAAAGCATTCTTTCTGACACACAGCCCTGACACTGGAGACTCCTTTCAAAAATACTAAAAAACTTTCTCTTTAGAGATAACGTGACCATATCAGCTATTAAAGATATTTTACTATGTTCATGTGAAGCATCCACTATACATGTCCCTGGGTAAGTTGTTACTACAGACATACATGATAATGTACGAGGGGCGTTCAAGTCAACCTGGGACTTTTGATTGTGATTGGACTTTTTTCAATAAGGCTTGGGAATACCATCAAGGTATTGGATCCGTCTGGAATGTTGGCCTCCCAAGACCTTCTTTAATGGCTATTCCTTTTAAAAGGGCCTGGTTTGATCACCAAAGGAGTTCTGCCAGCAAACTAGGACAGCAGTGATTTATCTGCATAAAAGCATTGTGGAGGAACTACAAGTCCCAACAACCACGTTCCAAATCACCTGGATTCTGAACACATCTGCAGCCAATTACCCAGGTGCATAAATACTGTAGGACTGAGGGAGGCTGGATGATTCTTTTTTCTGATTTTCTGCTGCCTTAGTGTACCTAATTTGCAGATTGACCAACCCCTGCCTGTTTCTACATTGCGATTACAATTTAGCTCTGCTGGATTTCTGCTTGCTTGTGTAAAATAAACCCATTTTTTTTAATTTGCAATTGCTTTCACATTACATTGTTCTTGACTCGCATAAAACATTACAGAAGCTCGGCTGGGAGTTATTGCGACATCCCTCCGTGCAGTCCTGACAGGCCATTTCCACCTTTTTGAAAACCATTAAAGGAGTTCCTGGGAGGCCGACGTTTCAGGCAGGAAGCAGACCATCCGATCATGGTTCCGGCATACTTAGAAAACTTTGACAGTATCCAAGCACAAGTAAACTGCTGTGAAACACAAGGGAAACAACCAAAAGTCCTGGAGTGACTTGAACGCCCATCGTATTAGAAAGAGCGCCTGACCGGTAAAATCCAACAGCGCCTTGGGATACATTTTGTAGGTTTTTCCACATGTTTCGGGAGTACCTGACTGTAAGCAGCCTTCGGTCAGATGCCGCAGCTGTGATCTTTGACGCCAGCAGCATCCATCTTACAGAAAGCCTCCCACAGTTCTTTCTGAAAGATGGCTCTCGCCTGTGGCGCTCTACCTGAAATGCCAAAATCCTTCTGCACTTACTGTAGAGTTACAGTAATAAGCATTAATATTATTTTTCGTTCAATCTACAAGCACTTGGCTTGCTAACATAAAGATTTTGCTTTTACATCAGACCTCAAATAAATAAGAGCATTGGCCAAAGAAAATATTTAGTGTTAAAAAAAAAATATATATATAATATATAAATTACAAGAAATATGTTGTAAGATGATGTCAAAAACATATTCACTGTGTGTGTGCGTAAACCAACCAGCATGTCTGAAAATCAATGATTTGTCTACGAAAATATTAGAAAAAGAATTAGATCATTGGTTTTTCACCGAGTAATCCTAAAATAAAATTTTATATGAGGGGGAAGAAAATGCACAAAGCGGCACATTGGGGAGAAAGAACAAGAACAACCAGACTTAAGACAGCCTAGTTTATGTGCAAGTCTCGCTGCTTAGGACTGTAGTAGAAAGTTTGAGCTACATTTGGGAACCAATTATGGTGTTTTCTTAAATGGTGTTGTAGAGATTTCTCACGTTTGCCCACAGGCACACAGCCATGTTGAATCTTTGCCTAGCAGTGTAATTGATTTATTGTTACATGAAAGTGCTGTGTGTCTTTTGCAGGCAACAGACCGAGAAAAAGATCCCATTATGTACAGCATCCTCAGCGGAGATCCTGATAACGTCTTTGAACTCAATCAAACGTAAGCTCTCATTGAAAAGGATTCACAAAAGTTTCGCTCTGACAGTTGTGTTTATTTTATGTGCCAGGAAACCCAGATGTTCTAATTTTACACCGGTTTCAACATTAAGACCTGGTGGAAATAGCTGAGGGGCTCTGGGCCTGTGCATTTTATTTTATTGGTTTGCCATTTACTGTTTGTCTTTGTCATGAATCAAATACAGAAGGAGCTTGAGTTAATAACACGACACAGCCGCAAACACAGGGGCCAGAAAGAATTGCATCGGCATCACAGCTTTACTGTTAAAGATTAGTTGTTCGTTGAAATACCAGCCTATGTCAATTCTAATATGTTTTACATTTGCACACCTTTTAGACATTTTGCATCAAAAATCATGATGTCAGTCTGACCAGATACCAGCGGTAAAACCCACATAAAAGCACTTTCAGCAGGAAAACACATCTGCTTACATCTGGGCCCGTTTTCACAAAGCTTCTTAAGCCTAAAAGTTGCTTCTAGTGGCAAAATATTAAGAAAATTAATTTTCTTAGAATTTCTCCTTAAATTTAGGACTAAATCTTAGAAAGGATAAAAATGATTCATAAAACATCTTAGCCCTAAAAACCTAAAAAAAAAAAAAAAAAAGAAAGGAGGACTTTTAAGAGGCTTAGGATTTTCTATAGCAGAGGACAGAATGGCGGAAAGAAGAAATATTCTCTAAACAGTGAACGTAAAGATAAAAGTAAACACTGCTCTTCTGTCCAATTTCATTTTCTTGTTCTTTTACTTTCTTCTATCTCTCTTGGATTGTTGACTACATACCATCCAAAAGTACAACTTAAATAGACTGTATTGCAATCATGTAAATTGGTGAAAGCTGAGCCATTTTGCTCCCATCAATCTGAAATGGATTACATTTTAGATTGATGGGAGCAAATTCTGCTCTGAAATACACCTTGACAGAAATTAATGAAAATACACAGTCGCCTAATGTCGGTTAACAGTTCTTCTGCCGCATGGGTTGTAACTGACGTCATGGTAGCCACGCGTCTGCAAAATGTCAATATTCGTTTGATAGCGATTACGTATTCTCAGCTCCAAATTTAGCGACCCAGTGATCAACTTCACCATTCTCACATCTCAACATCGAACATCTCACTCATCTGATATAAGAACCATAAAGCAGAGACTTTCATCAAGTCTCTGAAAAGGTCACACTTTATGAAAAGGTCTGTTTTATTTATTTACTTAGTGAAGAAGGCTAAGCCAGGAGAGTACTGTTAAATGAAAAGGTTATGTGGCTTTCCATTATTTCTTCAGCAATATGTCTCTGATAGTCTGGCATCGTATCAGAGTCTGCCTCATCTCTCGGCTTTCCATCGTGCTTATTGCAGACCATCAAAGGCAGGAAATTGCAAAAAGAAAAAAAAAATGTTAATAAGCCTGTGCTGTTGGAGTTCTTGATAAGCAACAAATAAGCAATAGCTGCTGGTCTTACCTGTACAATCTCACCAGCTTTTCCCAAATCACTAAATCAAATGCGTATAAACCTGAAAAGGCGTCTGAAAACTTAATGAAGAGGAGTAATGCTTGTATTCATGATCATGTGAACCAGACTTAGCATTTTAAGTTTACAAAGACAGCATTGTGCCGAGCGACTGTGGTGCGTTGACCGGAGTGGACGTCGGGTGGCTTACAGAATCTCTAGACTGTCCGCCCACTCACAAACTTACATGGACTCAAACTCAAACAGAATTAGTTGAACTTTAAATAACCTTGAATAATAAATAATGAGTGAATTCTAGAGATTAAAGGGGATCTCTACTACTCATTGCAGCCCAGTACCATTAGTCCTCCTTCAGAACTTCAGAAGCATGTCATTTGTTTGTTCAGTTTAAACTAGGTTCAGTCGTTGAGGTTTGGGCTGATGGCTTTTGTAGAACGTTACAGAATTTTTTATTTCAGAGGTAGAACCATTTTAGAAACTTAAAACCATCCAAATATTCCTCAAGGTGCCATATTTTGCCTTCAAAACATAAATTTGTTAATAGACAAACAAAGGTTTTCTGAAGACTGTCATTTCGCATACTTTTCTGTTTGCTTCATATTTTTTTCATCTTTGATCTAACTGCTCTAATTGGACTTTATTATTTACTGGAAATCTACCTGCAAGTTCAAAAAGAAATAATTAAGCATGAAGTCACAAGCAAACAAAGAATTTTGCTTTAAATTAAAATGAACACATATTCTCCTACTTGTTCAAAAACATAAATTACATCAGAGTAATACGAGGTGGTATCAAAAAGTTTCGAGATTAGCTCTGTTTACAAGAAAGTACTTTATTCTACATTTACATACTATCAACTTTAAAATACTCCACTTGCACAGCAATACAGCGCTCCCAGCGTTCCTGCCAACCAGCCTGGAAAATGTCCTGGAAGTCTTCTTTTTTGAATTGTACCTTTTACACTCCGCAATGGTGTTAAAACAGCCACCTTTGAGCCGGATCTTCATTTTCAGGAAGAGGGGAAATGCCCAGGAACCAAATCTAGACATCATGGTGGGTGAAGAAGTGAGATCATGTTGTTTCCAGCAAGAAACTTATGTGTGAGAAGAGCTTGGTGACAGGATGCATTTCATGTTCGCTCTTTGTTCTAACTTGCTGTCAATGATGAAATTGCAGTTGTGGTCATGCACATGGTCAGAATAGCACCAGTGGCAAAGTTCCTGACGTACACAGGACGATGTCTTTTGGCACACTGACTTATGAAAGTCGGTGCTCCCTGTGACTGTGTGTATAGCCTTGTGCTGCCCTCTGTTGGTGTGTTACAAAACTAGTCTCGAAACTTTTTGATACCACCTCGTATACATGCTTATAGTTGCATGCAGTGGTTATTGAGTCAGTCAATAATTTGGGGTACATTTCAGATTAGTTAAAAAAAGTATAAAAACAACATTCTTTCTGAATAGAACAAATAGAGGTCCAAATGCGTAGTTTTTTCAGTATAACATATCTGCTAGTTGCAAAGCTACGACATTAAGAAATGGATATATTTAAATTATTTAAATAGGAAAATCATTTTTTTTAAGTATTAAGACTATTTAAAAAAATTAATAAATATAAAATTAAGGCAAAATTTTTTTCTTCATTATTTTGAAACCAAGAAGTGCTTAAGTTCAAAAGTGGTCATGTCAAAAATGGTGAATTTGGCAACATTAGGACAATTTTCAAGCTACATAAAGCATTGGATAGGATGCATGTAGTGTTTGTGTGATACAGTATTATACAGTATCTTGCTTTCTTTTATAAAGTAAAATATGATATTGTTGAAGTTAATAATTACAATAAATTAGTGCTGTCAATCAATTACAAATTGCTATGTGGTTAATCATAGTCATAGTCTGAGATTAATCACAATTAAATCACAATTTTAAAATACTCAGATGACTACTACTATTAATACTCAGATGGAATAAAGAAATGCATGACAAACTGGTTAGAGGAAACAGATGAGGCAGTTCAATAATATCTCAAACATTAACATTTAACAAATTTTAAATGAAAATCTTTAGAAATGGGACCAGCACTGCATGGGGCGTGGCAACCCAGGAACAGCGGGACTCGAACCCGGATCCTCGGGTTCCAAATCAACAACATAGAGCCTTATCAACATCTTACATTTAATGTATTCTTGTGAAAATAGTTCTCCTTCCAGGTAGCTCGAGCATACAACTTTAGTTTTATTCTAACTTCCATCTAGCTTTTTATAATAAAACAAGTTACTGTGCTGCGATTATTGGAAGCCATTAGGGTCAATCTTGGTCATATGATTAATTTGCGTTAAAATTTCTAGATAACTCACATGCATTGACTTGTTAACATTGACAGCCCTACAATAAATATACTTATCATCAACGAAAATGGACTGAACCCAAGTGACTCTATTATAGTTTCTTATAAGGAGCCCATGGCTCTAGTTTGATTTAGCTGGATAACAGTCTTACAAATGGCTCATACATTTCCATATTGTTTTATTTAGACACAAACAAGCTCATTAGTGTGACTTTCAACAGAGTAATGTCTCACTATATCTCTATTTGGCTTGTGCTTTCTTTGTAAATTTGAACCTTAAACCCTATTCCTTCACACACGGTGCAAACAAGCAAGAGGTTTAAAGTTGATCATGAAAAGACTCTATTAAACTTGTGTAAAAACCCATTTGTCTGCCACTGTGGTTTTCATGCTGGCATATTGATGCCTTGCAGGTCGGGACTCTTGCTGCTGGGAAAGATGCTGGATAGAGAGTACACGGATCGCTACACACTGATCGTTTCTGCCTCCGATGGCAGGCCGGATGGGGTAAGAACATGGCAAGACATTAAATCAAACAGTGCTGCAGATGAGAGTCACACCTCCTTGAATTCAATCCTCTTTCAACCAAGAAGTCGCTCACCCAAATCCCTGTGCAGCATGAACAGAATGAACTTTAGTCCTGTTTCACAAGAGGCTTTGAACCTCTAGATGCATGTTAGCTATTAAAAAAGTGGATGTGGCAAGTAGCAATATTTGTCAGTCGTGGAAAATCCATCCTGGAACAAGAAGTCGAGAATATTGTTCTTTTCTTGTCTTAGACATTTGAACTTAGTGGGTTGTGCACTCTACACCGTTTGCTCACTTCATGGTCCCTGCTGTGTTTTTTTAAGTGCATCACGCCACAGGCATGCTGTGATTGATCTGAATAGAATATCTCACCATGGAGTGATCATGCTGTAATGATGGAGGAAAAGAAGCAGAGCAGCTTTTTTTTTTGTACTTGTTTTTTTAATCATGGAGCTCACACTCATCATTTCAAGTCTACTGTGAGCCGGCATCATTTGTAAGCTATTCTCTGATGAACAGATTAGTTGAAGACTGCCATGCCTGGCAGTGTAGAATGGCATGGGTTTGCACAGCTGGGTTTAAAGTAAGCAAGTCTCAAGCCAGTATTTACCTGAGAGTCTGGTACAATTTGTTAATAAATGTGTTCAAGAACCACCTACTTTCTCAGAACGTGTTTATTTCTTTCATTCAACTATTTCCCAGATGAGACACTTTGCTCTAGTCACTGCGTAAAAAAATATACTTAAAAGCTTTTAATGGCATGATAGTAAGAACTTATGGAAATCCAGCGACAAGTTCTTGCTCGGAAAAGTATGCCGTGCTGTGGCATTCAAAAGTTAATATTCCCAGAAGAAGTGCAGACAAGCAATCAGATTGCAACTCGTCAAAAACTTTTCTGTGGCCAGAAAAGTGTATAAAAGATATCAGCCTGAGTCAAATTTAAAATTTGCTGCAGTTAGTCCTGACGGAGCAATCTGATGGGCATTCCACGAAAGGTAATAATACACGGTAACAGCACTGGGACGTTATAGTTTATAGACGCAGTGATAATTATATGGATCACTGCGCGTCCCAAGTGTTCTACTGTACAAATCATTACTTACACCAACTGTCGGTCGAAGCATTGGTGAAAGTAGGTCTATACGGTCCGCCACACTGAGGACAGAGCAGCTGCCTGCTAAAAAACATTTAAAACCAGTCACAGAATCACTTTCAGCAAGAAAACACATCTGATAACATCTGTCACCGTAAACAACACTCTTCTTAGTAATTGCTTCCATCAGCATTCTTTTATTTACATCTACCAAGCTAATTTGCTTCTAACACAAGGTTGAATTCCAAACCACTCTCTAGCCCCTGATCACGGCACCACTACTGTAGGTGTGTGTGACAGTGGATAGTACACCCTACATAGTGCACTAGCTTTAATGTAATGCTATTTAGAATTTAACCCTAGAACCTGAAAAAGTTAACAAAGCTGATATTCAAAGGCTGAATAACTGGAAATATAAAGAGAAACTTACAAGAGTTACAGGTCTGTCCACCACCTCCATGTTTTATTCTCTTCACTAAGTACCAGTAAGAATTGAAAATGTAAAATTACTTTCACCCCTGTTTACACTAACTGTCGTCGCCAGCCCCGCCAGTTGCAGTTAGTTGCACCAGTCATGGAAGGATATGTTTTGGTGGAGCAAATTAACTGGTTAAATAAAGCGGAACAGATGTACAGTATAAAAACAATATCACACTGGATATAGAATGGCACTTGGCTGCACAACAATATTCGCTCTTGTGTGATATTGCTTATTCATAATTCAAAAATGTTTTCTACTTCTTGCAGTACTGTAACTCAAAGATAGTTTTCCTGGTGCTTGATCCACTATTGGGCAAAAGAATGGGAGATCAAATCTTGGCATGGTCAAGTTGTTATGGTTGAAGCATTGTGCACCATCTGTTCAGCTCAACTTTAAGTCACTTTACTTAGTAAATAATTATAAATAAATAAAAAATCTGCCAAATGTCTAAAAGTAAAAGGAAGCCTTGATAAGCGTTTTCCAAATAATTCTCCTCCTACCTCCAGCTTGTTGAGCAGATTCTTGACAGCACATTTATCACATCAGAGGCTTGGATGCCATGCACACATCGCATCTTGTAGTGATGCTTTAGCACTGCAACACTGTAACCTTTATGGAAAATAAATACAGTTTTTTTTCCTGTCATGCCCAATATGCAACCCGTTTGGCTTAATCAGTATTCCTTTTATTCACATAAGCTACATTTTCCCTACACTCTTTAGGATAAAGAAACTAATATGTTGTCCTTCTTTTAATGACAGTAAAAAGAGAGGGAAGCCTTGTTCATAGTCTTTCCTTTTTCTCCTTGAAAGCCCATGCAACTTTGCCTGCATTCCCTGTTCTTGTTGCCTCCAATTATAGCTGAGAAAAGTTTAGACAGACAGGGAGAGCAATCTTGAAATCCACAGCAAGCTTTGATATGCGTTGACCTTTCCTTAAGTATCTGATCATTAGCCAATTTTTTTAAACATAACTACTTTGAGTGCTGCGTAGGGCAGAGGTGTGTAGTGAACAGATCCCCGAATAACGCCGACCTACTTGACCTTCACTCCAGGAGTGGTGTTTCGGCTCGCTCTGCTCAGTAAGGGCTGGAGTTTTCACAGCGGCAGTCCAAGCCATACCTGTCATATTTCTGTCTAAATTCTTGCTTAAGCTGTATTATTTTATGCTGGGTGTAGACCACAGTGCTGTTAGCTCCACTTGCTTCCCTGATTTGCTCTGTCTTGCAATCAGCAAATTTCAAGTTGGTTCGTTTCCATTGGTTAGCTTAATCAGTATCTAATTTTAACACGGACAATCTGGCGTCAGGCAATGGCAAATGAGTCAATCTTAACCCTTGTGATTTTTATTACTGAAAGCATTTAGGCAATGTAGTGAAGGTTGTTTGGTGAACTGATGCAGGCAAGTGTCTTTGACGAAGTTAGAAGAAAAGAAGACAATATCGACAACATGTGCAAGCACACAGCATGGATGCCATGCATGTGGAACTCAATAAAAAATACCTTCTACCAGACTTCACCCTGGGTGACAAAAAGGATTACGATTCTTATAAAGGCACAAATGAGTCTGGTGAGATGCAGCGCTCAATATGAGAAAGAGAAAAGACATTGTGAAAGCAAACTGGCATATAGTGAGTTTTTTTTTCTCCCTTAATGTGTTGTATAGTGGATGCTGAGCTTAATGTCATTTTATGGAAATGTGTAAAAATTCGCCCCGTAATGACAGACATTAAGTGATTCCTTGCTGCTGGATAAACATCGCTGACAAACTGAAAAGCAAGTGACTATCTTTTAGCTTAAGGGCCCATCACGCCTTGCTCAAACTAAGTGCTACATTGGCTTAATTCAAAATCAGCAGGCGTTAATACCACCACATGAAATATTTACAGCCACAATCAGTCAAACACACTACCTTTTAAAACCTTTTAAAAGAACTCCACTGGAGCAATGAAAGCATTTTATCTAATTTACTGTACTCTTTCTTCATGCCCGGCACTTAACCTGGGTAGATATTAGAGATCTGTGAATCTTTGTGGATGTAATGGAAGTCCATCATGAATTGAATGTGAAGAATTGTGAATAGACCGAGCTGCTATTCACAATACCTCTTGTACTGTATCTCCCAGAAGTCCCTGTAGTTTCTTGAAAACTGTTGAAGTTTCATTTCAAGACTTTGCAGCTGGCCCATGGGCACTGGTTCAGATGCAGCAACCAGAAATGCAAGACAGAGAAAAACAACTGCATGTATGAATTATTGAGAATTCTGGTGAACCCTTACTGGTGAATCCTTTGGCTAATGTGAAAAGGGCAGTTGTCCAAGATGTACTGGTGGACTAATACAGGAGAGACCTTACACACTGGCTTTCCCATGGGGGAGCACCCCTACAGCCTATGAAACAGAATAAGAAAAGACCCTCTGAGAAGCTAGATAGAACATGGGCCAAAATCTGATCATCGCAACAGGAAACTACGAAGAGAAAACCCTTTGAAAATGTGTGTGTGTGGATGTCAGAAAGTAAGAACTCTCAGGGGCTTGTACTGTAAGTCCATCAGTTGAATTTGAAGTGCCGACCTGCAACATCACACTGCCTCAGCAAGTCGGACAAAAAGGAACCCAAAACCTGGTTAAACCCACAATTCTGCAGGATCCAACATTGCAGGGAGTAATGTAGAGAAGAAGAGAAACCCGAGAGACGTGCCCACCACTGCGTAGACCAACAGCAAGCTAGATAACCACAAGAGAACCAGAAAAGAGAGGCAAGATCAAGGGGCCAAAGGCAAACAGAAGAGCAGAATGGCAGAGGATTTGAGCAGGATCTTGGAGCATACCCTGTAAGGAAGAGTTGAAAATAAGCTCAACAGATTGAGACCTCTGAGGATTGCAGAGAAAGGATAGCAAGGCTAGTACCAAGCAAAGCACAGCTCTATGGCAGAACGGAAGGAGAAAGAATTGCTGGTAGCTGGTAAGCAATTGGCATAGGCTGTGCATGAGATGTACTGTAGGAAAGTCACACTTAAGGAGAAAGCCAGCCTGAAGGTACTGTGAAAACTCAAACAAAGCTGGCTAGGTTGCAAAGTGCTAAGTGCATGAAGCTTCACAGAAAAGAAATGAGATGAGAAAAATAGTTTCTTTGTATATAATCAGATCCTGGGTGAAGTGGAAGTGGAAGGAAGTGGAAGGATCACATTACTAAGGGCAAACTTGAACAGCACATGAAGACCCTGTACCATGACACAGGCCATGATTCAACCCTCAGTTCAACTGGATATGTGCCACTTCCAGCTCCTCCAGACCATAACTTTTTTATTTTACCGCCAAAGCTATAAGAAATCGAAGAAATCATCAAAAAGTCAAGAGCGGGCTTTAGCACCAGCCCTGTATGGTCTTCCATACAAGCTGTAATCTATAAAAAAGTGCCATACAGTGTTAAAGATCATGCAGAAAAAAAGCAGCAAATTCCATCTGAATGGCAACAGGAAATTGCTGTATTTATTGCTAAAGATAAAAAACTCCAGTACCATTAGCCAATTCCAAACCATTGTCCTGTTGAACATGAAGGGAAAGATGATCTCTGTACTCGCTAAAAATCATTTTCTCAAGGGAAACTGGTTCAGAGATACAAGTTGCCAGAAGGCCAGAATAAAAAGCTGGGTCCAGGGTGCATCAAAACACTCCTCCATGATCTGGGAGCAGATCCAATGAGTGAAACGAGATGGGGTAACCTGCTGTACATGTTTGGCTTGATTCCCAAATGCATAGGGATTCATACTATACAAGGTGAGGGATATTGCCATGGAGTGTTTTTTACATTGCAATAATACTGTCGAATTCAAATGTGCTTTGCTTTGAAAGGATGGCAGCAACTGGAAGTGTGAAGAATGCTGTTAACACTGGCCACAAGTGAAGGGTGCAGACAGAATTTGATGATACCATTGGTAAACTGCAGCACAAAGGGATTCTTGAAAGTACCCAAGCTATTGGCTGTGGCAGTGGTGGAAAGATAAAATCCCAACACCCTTGTAAGATCACATGCAGACAGAGGCATGGAGGTGTCCCCACATAGCCACTGCACCCACCATTGGGAGAAATATTGGGTAAAGGGCAAAACCTCAGTAAATGGATGTTTCCTGCTGAAGAACCTACAGCTGACCTGGGGGCACTAGAGGAGGTACAGCAGCCAGAAATACAAGACATACTGTAGAACCAGCAACCTGAGTAAATTTATTTAATCAATGCATTAAATATGAAGACTATAGCTCGAGGTTATATTAGACCCCCGGATGTCTAAGGGGAAAACATTGAACTGTGCATTTTACCTCTAAAATGCTAAATCCATATTTTTGCTCTAGTACACCTACCAGAATATTTTTATTTGAAACGTGGGAGGCTTTATGCAATTTCTACAGAATATGCAATAAAGGAGGATTGATATTAATGAATGCAATGGAGCGTTCACTATCACAGCCGGCTTAGCCATGGAGCCTCATTGGTCTGGAAGAGAATCCAGGTACAATGACAACACTAATTTGAATTGAGTATGGCATTATTCACACATCAGAGCAAATACTCACACACACACCCACCCCCACCCCCCCAACTGCAAACTAGAAGTGACCAAATTTGGTGGTGGTGTGATAGGTGAAAAAGTATAGCAAAATGTTTTAACTTTGTAACTGCAGAAAATTACAAAGGGGGCAGTATTTTTTTTTTATATACATTTTAAAAACTGTATGCACAGTAGGGTCCCAAAAGTCTGACAGCACTAGTAAAACAACTTCCATTTTGCATTTTTTTTTTTAAATTGCATGCAACAGTTTACAGATTATCGTGTTACAAATTATTTAACTGAACACAGTTTGAGTGAAAATGTACTGTAGAACCTTTGATGTATCTACATGAATTCTAGAGTTTCTTAGTATTTGGTATGAACTTTTGCTTTAATGACAGTGTGCACTTGAGGTAGCAATTTGTGCAAACCCTTTTGATCAAATCCACCAAAATGCCATCTGATTGAATGCTTCAATACAAGAGATTAGGCAGGAAGAAAATCTGTTCATGGTTAGTATCACAAATTTGCATAGGAAACAGGCGGCATGGTGATGTAGTGGTTAGCGCTGTTACCTTGCACCTCTATGATCTGGGTTTGATTCCAGGCCATGCTCGATTCCCGTTTCTGTGTGCATGGAGTTTGCATGTTCTCTGGGTTTCCTCCCACAGTCTAAAGACCTGCAGATTAGGCTAATTGGCATTCCCAAATTGCCTGTAGTGTGTATGTGTGTGCCCTGTGATGCATTGGCACCCTGTCCAGGCTGTACCCCGCTTTGTGCCCTAAGTCTCCTGGGATAGGCTCCAGGCCCCGTGCAACCTTTAATACAGGTATAGACGATGAAACTCTTGGTCTTGCAATATGTATTGTGTCGCTTCTTTTATACAACATGAAATGTTCTTACTTTGAACATGAAATATTTTGCGAAACTTGCCAAATACGTGTACAGTACAACATGCTTTTGCTAATAATAATTAATTAAACATTTGGCTAACAGGTGGTGTTATATTTGTGAATCATTCTTGACGGAATTTATTTCTTCATTGAGCTCAACCTGTAAAAGTATGTGCCGTCAGTGCTTCAGACAATACGCAACCTGTAAAAGTACAGAGAGACAGTGATCAGCCAGACCATTTAAAATTAAGTTAAAATGCAAGTACTCTGTAGTCGTACTTTTTGTGACTGAACATTAGTGTTAGGGTTAGGCCAAAGGTGAATGGTTTAATTAAAATGAAAAAGATTTAAACCATATGTTATGGCCTTCACGATCACAAAATGTCAACCCAATTTAACACCTGTTAGAGGTTTTTTTAGTTGAAAATCTTATCATCAGCGTACTGAGAGATTATGAATCGTGCTCGTTGCTCCACTACAGTCCACTTCAGCACCTTAATATGGCACTTTATATTGTGGTTTGTTACTTACTTTTGTCACCATGTATTTGTGAACTAGACTATACTTTGTTTGAATTGTCTTTTTTTTCTTTTAGAAAAGTTCATTATTGCTTTCCCCCCAGCAGTTGCTCATTTGGTTGCTGCCATTTCCAGCCTTCAAAAATGCTAATTTGCGCAGCAGCTGTGGAAATTTTTCATTAGGCTCCATTCACAGCTTGATGATGATTGCAAATATGTTATCAATTTGGTTGGATCTGTGTAAATTAATCAGTGGAAGGGGATATTTGTTTATGAAAGCAAACAGTGGCCCCCCGCCAAGCATAGGCTAAATTAATCTCATTCAGCTGTTTAAGGGTTAGATTTATTCACACGCTGTTTCCTCAGTGTAAGAATATATAAAATGAGAATTATTTAGAAGTATTATCATTTAGTGATTCAAATGAACAAAAAATAAGTACACATAAGGGGCATTTAGGTCAAACCAGGACATTTCTCGTGAATAAAAGCATAAATCTGATGGACATTTACAGAAAGCTTCAGTCACAGTATGGTGAAACGCACAGTAAAATGTTTTAAAGGTGCAAAGGAGGTCATTAAATGACTATCCGGCCGAGGTGGCTCAGAGCCCATGACAGTCGCTCCCGTGAGCATTCAGTGAGTAGAACACCTTATCCTTGAGAATCGACAGATAACTTGTCTCCAACTTTCAGAAGAGACACGTCTGTCTGTGGGAACTTTGTACACAATAATTTAAAACACCACTTGCACATTACAGGAACTCGGTTATTGCCACATCTGCCGTACAGTCCTGACCTCTCTACAAGCCATTTCCACATGTTCGGACCATTAAAGGAGTTCCTATGAGGCCAGCATTTCAGACATGAAAAATTCAGTACAATTATTGCTTCGCCGTAATGAGAAAACTTTCCACCTTGATGGTTTCCAAGCACTAGTAAAATGTTGGCATACGTGTTTTAGAGGAGCAGAGGTTTATATAGAGAAATAAAGGGAGTTTCTAATTCTCCTACCTGTGTTCTGTTAATTCCCAGGTTTAACTTAAACACAGCTCTTTACAAACAATACATGCATTCTCTGAACTTTTTGGACATTCCACATAAGGTTCAGTGCCATCATTCTCTACAGTGGGTCCTTTACTTATATTTACTATAGGGCTGCAGATAGCACTTAGAAGGTCTGGACAAACATGTTGGATGGTGCTGTGGCTGAATTCTGGTAAATGTTAATGGGTAAATCCTCATAGCCATGCTCCAAAATCTAGTGAAAGCCGTCTCAAAAGAGAAAAGAGGGAGCTTGAACAAGGATAACAATGGCATATGAAGGAGGTTGTTCAGAAAGCTACAACTTTTGACTGCATATAGTATCCCTGCATTCCATTAAAGCTGGTACTTCTTCTGAAATTGAAATCACAGAATTGGTAAGAATTCATTTTTATCATGCAGTGCTTCACCAGAGTTCTAACCTCATGCTTCTTATTTCCAGACCTCAACTGCCACGGTTAACATCCTGGTGACTGATGTGAATGATAACGACCCCATGTTTGATCTTTTGCTGCCTCGAAATCTCACTGTTCTGGAAGAGCGGACAAATGCTCTCGTTGGTCAAGTAAAGGTAAGTGCAAAGATGTTGCATATTCATTGTTTGAAGTTCCTGAATGAGTTCTGTTTGCCTCCTGTTTCACAGCATTGTTTACCTGTTTAGCAAATTATTGAAAGGACAAATGTAATGGAGCATAAAGATATGCGTTAATATTTATAAGGCTTCCGTCTTGGTGACATCTTCACCCCATTATATTGTTCCTCACCGTATCGTCCCTGTCACTGCTCATATGATTGAGCAGAGCTCTTCGTCTACAGGTGGCTTTGATAAATCTAACCCTAATCAGCACCCGCTGGGCAGATGGGCAGAGCGCCAGCGGCTTCACCTCTCCCTTCTGTCACAGAAGCCTGCCTCTCCCAAGCCTCTGCGCTCTTTATAATTTCCCAATTAAATAAAAGTAATTTAAATAATGTGTCACCTTCGGGGACATGCCGCAATGAGAGTCTTTGTTAGGCTACAAGATGTAATTAGTGGCCGAGATGAATAGGTCTGCTCTGACAGTAGAGCAATCAGAACATAACGCATAATGCAGATGTCTGTTTTATTGACTTGGCTCCTTTGGTACACATCTTAGCCCTGGGGAAATTACACTGGACTTAAATAGTAACCTCATAAGAGATGTGGGGGCTTTTTGTTGTTGATTTTGTTGTTTAGCCTTCTCCTTAAGTCATTGTGGGTTTTTTTTTAAATGTACTGTATATGCACTGGAGTTAGGAAAATGGTATGACCGTACATAGGGCAGTTTTTTATTAAATTACTCTTAGCTTTCTATGGGTTTAGAAACGCATTTAAAATATGGAGTCCAATCACTACCTAGAAGTATCATCATCATCATCATCATCATTACCAATAATATGTAAACATTTCATTAATAGTTCATTCACAAAGCTTTACAGAAATCTAAATGTGGATTTGATATATAAAAGATACAATGGCTTCAAAAGGACCAAATATGGAACAAAAGTGAGATAGAAATCCAAATGGAAATAAAACACATTCTTTCAGCTCAGGCAATGCAACAAAACTTGAGACAGCCCTGCTGATATTAGAACAAGATTATTACTCCCATCAGAAATTAGTCATGATTTGTCCAAGGGCAGAACCTCAGGACCTGCTTAAGCTAATGCCTGGAATCATTAGCATGTTTTGCTTGATTCACTTTCTTAATTTAGCACCAACGTCATTATTATTATTATTATCTGGTTATTATTAAAAGGAACATTTGATTATCTTTTTCCTTTGTTGTTTCAATATTAATTATACACAACGTATGGCCAAAAGTTTATGACTACCTGACTGAAGACGAATCCATATGAACATCCCCAACCCCACTTCTTTCTTCGTCATTATAACTTTTAGTCTTCTGAGAAGGCTTTATGTTACATTTTGGAGCATGGCTGTGGGGATTTGTATTCTTTTGGCCATAACCTTTGTGCTGGGGCGACACTGTATACAGGATAAAACGGTATAGACGACGAGTGAGTGGTCAGAGTGGATTTGCATATCATGATAGTTGCTCTGGAGGATGATAAGCAGTCGGCTGTATTTGTTGAAGAAGACAGATGAAAGCCAGATGCCTCATTTTTGCTATGAAAAATGCAGTGCTATGAAATCCTCACATTGCTGGTGTTGTCTGACACCAGCGAGTGCCCTTTGTATGCGCAGAGGCAAAAAGTTGTATGAATTCCGATTTGATTGTTCTCATTCAAGACTCATGACCACATATTGGATATACACCACCAGTCAAAAGTTTGGACACATCTTCTCCATGGCCTTTCCTGATTTTTGTTTCTTTATACCTTGTAAAACAATGCAGAAGGTGTCCAAAATATACAAGAATTTCTTTTGAACAGTTGATATTGAGATATTTCTGCTACTTATGCTTTGAAAAGCGTTTATAACGGCTCTAATTTAAGGTGCTGTTTGTTAATTGGTGATTTCTGAGGCCTGTAGCTCTAAATGAACTTCTCCTCTGCAACAGAGGTAGCTTTTGGTCTTGCTTTCCTGGGAAGGTCTTCATGAGAGCCAGTTTCATCATGGGACCTGGTTGGTTTTGCAAATGCAATTGACAATACTGTTCTTGCAAGAAATGTTCCAGAATAGCTCACCTTCATGTTTTAATATAACGACTGACTGTTGTCACTTAATTACCTAACGGCATGTGTGTTATTTCATAGTTTTAAAAAGCTGTTCTAGAATTTAGAAAGTAAATCCAATCCTGTGTCCAAAGTTTTGACTGGTACTGTATATAATCAATTTAAGAGCACATATGAAAGTGACTCGGATCCCTTGTGGCAATGATTTCAAGCAGGCTGTACTGCAGGTCCATACTGTATACTGTAGGTTTGGTGGTCGAATTCTCATAAACTGTTGGCCATATAGTGTGTACAGTACAGTATCGTCACTGTCTGGCGGAAACATTGTATGTCTAATTTTCTCCATGTTCTCCAGTTTTCCTTTTAGCCTCTTAAAACATAGCAATTAGTACTGTAGATTGCATACATGAATATGTAATACCAGGTATATCCACCAAGACCCTGACCAAGAAAAGGCTGAAAATTAATAAATGCATATCTCCTTAATAAAGTAACTGTGTTCTTTTTTCTATGCTGCACAAACTCCAATTTCCAGGCACTTGCTGCTGCTCCTAGGCTGCATGGCAAGGACAAACTTATAGCGTACTCATGTTTGCGTTTAATTAACTTTTAAATCGTTACTGCGAAGATGCATGCTTTCATTACTGATTTCTGCTTGGCTTTTGGGAATAGCGATGGACTTTCACCTCAGTTACCTCCTAGAAATATATTAATTCAAGAATAATGAAAGTGATGAGAAAAGAAAAAAGCACAGGCAAAAAAAAAAAAAAAGAAATGGTGAACAGAGTGCATCAGGAACTCTGCAGGACAACAAACAACAACAAAAAAATCCTAGAACTGAGTAGTTTTTATTTTCATGCAGGCAGGAGAAGGTATTAAAAGCTCATGAGGCAAAAAAAAAGGCCCATGTTAACTGACGTGGGAGGTTACCAAATCCTCAGGTAGCACCGTGAGACACGTGTTACACTTTTTATTTCTTCGATTCAGTCATCTCTTTAACTAGATAATGAATCACATCAACTCTGTGCTCTATCGATTAAACAGCGGAGCGCCTTCTTAGGAAGGAACGGTAAAAGAGGTTTTTGTACACAGTGGTTCTACCAGTAATCACCATGTAGAAAAATTCTCAGCTGTGCCAGAAAATTATTATGCAGTAGCGTCTATTCCTGAACATACTGTTAATACTTCAGTATTTCACTGACACTCTGACAGACACGCAGGTGACTAGTGTATATAGGGTTGCACTGTATTCACTTTATATCCTAGACTATTGTATATTTTAGAAATTCTCTCTAAATATGTTGTGTGCATGTGTATATACCCACTCACTAGCCACTTTATTAGGTACACCTGTTCATTAACTGTTTGTTAATGCAAATTAACCTGGACCCTGGAGTTGCAAGGCGACAGTGCTAACCGCTAAGCCACCGTGCTGCCCCATAACAGCAACTCAATGCATTTAAACATACGGTATAGACAGGTGTTTCACAGGGTATTCAGCCATGTTAAGTACAATTCCAAACCCCAGGAAGAGAAACTGCTTAGCTTAAAAGGAATTGTGCACGGTGTAGTGAACAAGTGAACAAATGGTTCATCAAGTCGCTATAAGTGGACATGCAAAAGTTCCCGTCAGTCATTGTACTATACCTCGCCGGAGCGGAAAAATGGAACTGGATGTGGGAAATGGATTTACTGTATACACTTATTATCATTATTATCATGGACATTATATTAATATGAAACTGTAAGAATTAATAATTAATGTAATGTAGGCTAGTAAATCTGTAAAAAATGCACAATAATAATTTCGCCATTCATCTTGTAAATAAATCAATTAATTTAGTTTTATGCATGTCAATAGTATACCTTTTTTGTGGTGCAGTTTTTTTTTTGTGCAATAAATATTCATTGTTTAATTTAACAATAATTGTTCAATAAATATTCAATTGTGGAATTTTGTCAAGGGAAGTTCCCTTTAACCATTTAAAACCACACTGTGCATTTGAATGTGACATAGTTGTTGGTGCCAAATAAGCTGATTTAAGAAACTGCTGACCTACTGGGATTTTCATGCACAGCCATCACTAGGGTTTACAAAGAATGGTCTGAAAAAGAGAAATATCCAGTGAGCAGCAGAAATGTCTTGTTAATGGCAGAAGTCAGAGGAGATTGAACAGACTGGTTCAAACTGATAGAAAGGCAACAGATCCTCAAATAGCATCTCGTTACAAGCGAGGCATGCTGAAGAGCATCTCTGAATGTACAACATGTCACACCTTAAAGCAGAAGGACTTCAGCAGCAGAACACCACACAGGGCGCCGCTCCCCTCAGCTAAGACTAGGCTGAAGATGTGTTTCATTTTTTACTTTACCTGAATAGTGTTGGAATTGAGGCACTTCATGAGCCTGGATAATAAATTACTCATTCAAATTGAATCAGAATAGGTCAATAAAAATAAAGGCTTATTTGGACTGGTCTACCCAAGTCAGTAATTGGTCAGCTAATGATTTTAGATTAGCATAGAGCATAGTGTTGAGTATTTTTAGAATGTTATGATTTTTGGTTCCTAGAACATTTAGACTAGGTTTTTTTTGCATGTTCTGGGAATGTTTTTGAATAAAGTTCTGAGAACATTTCAGTAAGGTTTGTGCAATGTTTAAAGAACAATATTGGTAGGGTCTTATAAGTTATTTTATATTTCCTTCTTGTTTTTTTTTTTATTTTCAGTATTTACAGTAGAAAGATCTAGAAAGATTATAGCATTTTTAATTATTTATTAAAACAAACAAACAAAAAAAAACACACACACTCACAACATTGGCCCAATCCAAATTGACATTCTGGTAAAAAAATCCAAGGTGCAAAGTGAATTTGGGCTTTTTTTTTTATATCAATATGGAGATACTCCAAATGATTTATCTTTCACTAGAAGCAAAAAAAAAAACAGACTGAGTTTAAGATAGTGTTTAAAAAAGTGTCTAAGCTTTTCAATTCCTAGCATAGGTATGGCCTACAGACAGAGGTGGAAAGAGTAATAAATTTTTTTACTTAAGTAAAAGTACTGTTACTTTAGTGAACTTTTACTGAAGTACAAGTAAAGTAAAAATCTACTCAAGTAAAAGTAAAAAGTAGCTCATTAAAAATTTACTCAGAGTAAAAGTTACTGAGTTACTTTT
>JAOVVA010000054.1:19967550-19986150 GCA_028565275.1 Leiocassis micropogon
TAAGGATCAAATGTCAACAAGTCGATTTTGGAGAGAAGCGGTGTAGACGGCTTTCGATTTTACTTTAAACCTTCAAATCAATTTTATTGTTCTTCTGTCTATTAAAGTTTATTTCTTTTAAAGCTTTCCTCCATGCTCCAGTTAGTGCCTTCGGACTTTTAACTTCTTCGTTTCTTTTTTTTTTTAAGGGGGCTGTTTGGAGTTTATTTTTCTTACATGCATGTACAGTACAACACCTCTTGCATTCTGTGTTCCAAGCCCACTTTTTTTTGATACCAGGATTTGGGCTAAAACCTGATACTGATCCTAACCTGTCAGATAATCCGACTCTAATCAAGATTAGAACGATTATGAACGAGAAGTTATGAGAAATTGGTAATGATGGCCTTGATGGTAATGTGCTTCAGATCTACTGTACCTTGGACGTGGGCCAGATTTTCAAATCCTATCCGATACTGATCAAGCGTTTCAATCTAGTATCAGATCGTGGCCCGTTCCTAGAAATACGAATTTAAACTGACTTTGTAACCAGAGATTTTCTCCTCCTCCGTGCAGAATTTCAGCCATTCCCGTCGACGCGGTGTTGGAATATCTGCGCTCTTTATCTCATTACTTCATCATCGCATAGCCGTTGTTCTGAAATGTTTTCTCATCTGAGAGCATGAATCTGGTCTTATCAGCTGAAAGCTATCACGGGTGTGTAATTGCTAGAATCCCCATGTGTGTGTGTGTGTGTATATATGTGTGAGGGCTGGTTCTTACACTGCAGTGACAAAATTATCATTCCATCAGTGACAGACCTCCAGTGACACTTGCTGGGAGGCCATGCTGACAGCCTTATCTCTTTCTCGGAGATTAGTGGCCATTCTGTCTGTGTCTGTGCTCTCCACTCTCTCTCTCTATTTCTCTCTCTCTCTCTCTCTCTCTCTCTTTCTTTCTTACACACACTGAAGGTTTCTGACTTTCTGAGCTCTTCTTTGAGCTGCACCGATACTTTACCCTATTGTCAAAACTGTGCTTCCCCATCTAAAGCCCTGTAGAAATCACTATGTATATCTTAATCACATGATGTCTCTTATATAAAAGGTAATGTTATTATAAAGGAGGAAACCATTGAAAGTAAGAACTAAATCTAGACTGTTGCGACTGACATTGATCAGATGTGCAGCTATGATACTGTACTTTATGTACATATACCAGGATTTGAGCTAAAACCTCAGTCTTAATTAAGTATGATTTTATAAGCTGTATATATGGTGAAACTGCTGCTTTAATAAATGCATAGCCATGAATTATTAATATGAGCGAATGAGATCTTAATGAGTGGCCATGTCGTGTATGGGAAATGTATGGGAATGAGGTCATTAAGGCATGGCTAAGAGTTAGTATCATGAGGGAAAGAGAAAATTAAGAGCTTCCACATGTTAATAAGTCGTGTCCCACCGGCTACTCTGGTAATTTACTATGTGAATAGTTTGACTGCAAAATGAGATATATCTCCATATTGGTAGTTATGAGAAATCTTAAGATTTTTGTCTTTAATAAAAAAAAAAAAAGAAGAAGAAAAGAAAAGTACTGTAGAATTACATGATGATGAATATTTTGTATGAGGGTGAGTCAAAAATTATCCGCACTCTGGCTGTCGAATTTGTTTTAAAGTCATTTTTACAAGAGACAAATACATCATTTTTCCACCTAATCTCCTTGCTTTTTAACACACTTTGTCCATCAGTCACCAAGCTTTCGTATTCCCTTCCTCATTATAAAAAATGTTTTAGGCTGAGCTGCAAGCAACGAATGCGTCTTAGCTGTCTTCACTTCTTCATCAGAAGTGACTCTTTGTCATAGTAGGGCTGCTTTCAGGGGAACAAACAGGTGAAAGTCTGACAGAGCGAGATCAGGACTATAATGAGGACACTAACATCTCAAAACGAAGTTTTTGCAGAGTGTCGCCATTGTGGGCAGAAGTATGCACATCATGCAAAATCACAACGCCCTTAGATATCGGTCCTCTTCATTTAATCCAAAGTTTAGGCTTTAGCTCTTCTATAAGTGTCTCACTGTAACGAGCGCTGTTGATTGTTGAACCTTTTTCCTGATAATGTTCCAATACTGGCCCTTGAGAATCCCAGAAAACAGTAAGCATCAATTTTCCAACTAATTGATGACTTTTGAACTTTTTCTCGGTCGGCGATTGAGGATGTTTCCAGTCCATACTCTCAGACTCATACTGATGAATCCATGTCTCGTCACCAGTAATGATTCTCTTTAAGAAACTTGCACCTTAATTAGAATAAGTCTACATTTTGTTTGCAGATATCCAAACCCTTCAGTTTATGCTATTCTGTGAGTTGTTTCAGATAATTTTTGACTCATATCAACACTCATACATTGTTTATTGCGTCATAAGGGAGTTACAGTAAAAAGCACATACACGACAAAAAGTGAAATTGTTTTGGGTGTGAATTTAAAAATAAATAAATAAATAAATAAATTAGCTTGCAGTTGTGTTTGCAGCAATGTAAAACTGCAATTTAGTATCAATACTGTGTGGGTTACGTTTTAATTTAAAAGAATACAGCAAACTCATGCACTGATTATGTTTTCGTAGTGAGTCTCTGGCTGAAAATCAGGACAAGGAAAACGTGTTGCACACAACACCTTTTTTAATTACAAAGACTGCTGAAGAGCACGAGAAACATTTTAATCAATTTAAAAAAACCTTCAGCTTGTAATGCACCATCAGACTTCTCCTCTACAGGGTTCACTTTTACTTTGGTACAGTAATTGACGATTTACAGGGATGTACCATATGAGGCCCCTTCAAGGAGCTTCAGATCGTACAATATATACTGTGGTCGCAATTATTTAAGTTACAGGTATACTAAAGTTCAGAAATCTTGATTAGAGGACAGGATAGTGGATGTAACCAAATGAAGCAAAGCACCAAAGCTTAATTTACAGAATGCATTTATCTACTTGCACAGAAAGCGGCCACACATCTCGAGTGCGGTAATATTATCTCTTTAATTTCTTTTTTAGAAATATTACAGTATTGTAAGGTGCATCATCAGCAAAACCATCTTAAAAAAGAAAAAAAATATATTCTGATTTCTAAGAAAAATGTTGAAGACGTGAAAAGTTTTTGAGCCAATTGGTTGTTTTTTGTAACAACCTCAGCAGCAACCTCATTTCCCCTCTCGTCTGTTCACATCGTGATCATCTGTCATCATCTTGACCGGTTTCTCACTGGTTCATGCCTTAAATTAGATGCTTTTTTAAATTCTTGAATGATTCTGGATCCAGATACTAGACCGAAAATGAGAGACAAAATCTTGCCAAAAATAAAACCTGTAAGTCTGGAGAACTATACCTCAAGACAACATTAAAAGATGGGAAAACCTGGCTTTTTAAAAAGAAGCATAGGAAGAAATAAGGGAGGGCTCAAGACTTTCGTACAATACTGTATACGTGGTCATTTTCCAGGCCACACTTTGGCAACATAAGCTGCCATGTAGATTAGTACTTTAAAAGGTTGATCTTTTTTTTTTTCTTTTAAAAAGTTACACAGGCGGGCACACACACGCACACTAAAATCAGTTATGACAATGAACCACATAACTACTGTACCAGTGCAACTTTACAACACAAATGACAAATGAATCCAAGAATAGTAGAACATACAGTAAATGAGGTTACAAATTAGAGAATTACACAAATCAGCTGCACACGATTACAAGCCATGTGATGATGGAGTCATGTGATTTGAGAGGCTTCTGGGAAACGAAGTCTACAGTATGTAAGCCATTTTGCGGCTGCAACCAGCAGTGACATAACACTATGTCTATTTTAGGTCAAGATGTAGACACTGTAAATGCTTACCCGTGCAATTTATCGTTACTTACTTAATAATGGATTTTTCATGGATTATAATATTTAAAAAGACCGCCTCCTCATCATATACAAAGGGTGTTCAAGTCAAACAGGGACTTAAACTGGGATCTAATGAAGGTGTAAAACTGATTATATTGTATAATATTGTATCGTTCCAAGCCATTTCCTCTTGAGTTGGCCATAAAAGGAGTTCCTGGGAGGCCATCATTTCAAACATGAATCGGACAGTACGATCACGTCTCCCATGTATTGAGAAAACTTTCCACCTTGATGGTATCCAAGCACTAGTGAAACGCTCGGCTAAGTGAATTAGTGTAGAAATGGATTACATAGAGAAATAAAGATTTTTTTTTTCCTCATATCTATGTTCTGTTATTCTGCACAATTAAAAGTCCTGGTTTGATTTAAATGCGTCTCGTAGGTAATAGTACAGTCTCTGTATGAAGTTCAGTTCACTGTGACAGTTCTGAAAGTTATGCAAGGAAATAAAGTTTTAATAAAGACATTATTAAGTTAAGTTCCGATAATCATGGTTTAGTATGATGCATGCATACTTTAAATGAATGCATCTAAATTAGTTAATAGGATAAAGTTCATAATCCTTTTTTATGGACTGCTGCTTCTAGCTCACTGACGCATGCGGGATAATAGCAAAGAACATCATGTGAAATCAGCTATAGTGCAACGTTTGGACAAGTAGCCATAGTCCAATTCTGAGACATTTTCTACTTTAAAAGAAAATTGAAGCAATTGAAACTTAATCTTTCTGCCCAAAGTGTAACGGGATTAAAATGACATGGAATGACTCCATTAAATGCCCTCCAAGACACACAAACACATTGCATACAGTATGTGAGAGCATTCTATTTTATTAGCATTTTTTCCAATTTAACATAATAAATAAAATTTAAAGTTATTTCTAAAATATGACCTTGAAAACTGTCTATCTTTAAGTGCAGCTTTATTCAATCCTACAGCCAGTTTTTTAGACATGTCTATTAAACTGGCTCCTTTATCTACATAATATGATCTCTGCAGTAAGCCTAGGCGAGAACTGAAAGTTAATGAGATCATTTCTCATTCATATTTGTATCGATTTGAGAAAATGCATGTAAGTGGTCTTAAAGTAGAGGTGTCAAAGTATGTTAAAAGCTCAATTTTGGTGGAAGGCCGCCTTTCTTTTTTCATCAATTTCGTTCGAAGACGTTTTGACATTTGGCCGATTTCCCAGGACACCGCACATTTACCCCGCAGTGCATGTTTAAAATCCCTGATTTTGAGATTGTCTCATGTTCGCCATGCATATTGAACGTTTCTCTCTCTTTCCTAATTTAGGCTCTAGACGCAGACTTGAACTCAAACATCACCTACCGTATCAGTACGAAGGAGGCCAGGAAGCTCTTTGAGCTAAACCCTGTTACAGGAGAGTTGAAGGTGCTGTACACACTGGACTTCGAGAAGCTTTCTCCTGAGGAGACTACGCACACCTTCGTGGTCGAGGCAGTAGACAGCGAGGGCACCATGCCACCTGGTTTAGCTACTGTTACAGTTACGATCATGGTAAGCCAATCATTTTACTTCCAATTAGCAGGTTCCCCAAAACAGTCAGTACTGATGTCTCACCCTTAATCAGAGATCACTTAAACGCTTGGTTGAGTAGCATCAAAATATATAAACAGTAGATGCAACAGTCATCACACAATGTCTCGAGAACTCACAGGACCAAACAGCTGTGTGACAAGAGGAAAACCACTTGTTAGTGAGACTAATCAGATAACGGCCTCAATTTGCTAGGGTGTATAAAGATTAGACTTTGACTGGAGCATGTGGCCTGATGGGCAGCAATTGACTTTATTCCAAGCACTGTTGGAACTTTTGGTCAGGTCTAAACTCAGTGACGGTACGTGGCAAAAAATTAAGTCAGCTGACGACCTGAAATGTACTGAATGTTTTTCGTCCCTGATGACACACAGGCATATTCCTGTGAAGTCGGATTGGGAAATAGTGGTTCTGGGAGCATGAAGAATCATTTCACACACGAACTGAGCAACCACATTGTGTGCTGTAATCAAAGCTTATGGTTGTCAGAGTGTGTGACTTGCTCCTGGCGTGCAAATCATTCCATGTGTTTCCACATTAGCAGTTGGACAATCATATTGAAACAGTGAATGTGTATGTATGGTGTGTCTACAAGTCGCCATTCTTTCTCACAAAATTCTCTGAGCCCTGTTGCCTCCCGGTGTTGAAAGGATTCTGGAGATGAGACATCAGACCAATGATGAATGCCAATTAGCCTTCAGCGAAGGCCAGCTGCTGGGTTTAGTACCAGCGACTGAAAGGGAACACTGTTGTGATATTTTTCAAGTGGATTGATATTCCTAAGGTCATCTGTTCTAATTTTCCTTAATCTTAATCACACCAACCAATAAAGCTTGCTTTTTTTTTTTTACCCCATAAATAAGATTATAGTTTTTAACTTACGAAAACAAACAAAAAAAAAATGCTTGTCAAATAAATGCCCATGATTTTTTCTACGTTTTGGTTGCCATCTGTTTGGCTTCTGTTCATGTCACAAGAGTTCCCCGTAGCTCATTTCATCGCATTCACAAAGCAGCGCTGCGCGACGAGGCACCGAGCATATTATGTTCCCTTCAGTCTCACAAGAATAGCTAATTGTCTTTGCAGATGAGTTCTGGGACTGTTTATTAATTTTCTCCTCTTTTCATGCCGTAGCTAATTGATCATTAGTTGCTGCGGAAAATGAGAAAGCGCAAGTCCAGGCAGCCAATGAATGTGTTACCTGATGCATGGAGGCTGAGTAATATCAGCGTGATTAAGATGTGATAGCGCCCCCAGGGTACGGGTCCTGATGAGGAAAGCTATAACCGCAAGACTAACATCGCCAGCGGTAGTCTTTCATTTTATTTTATTTTATTTATTTCTATTTTTGTGTGTGTGTGTTGAACAGTATAAAAGGCCTGTATTTTTCATTTCTGACAGGAAATCATACCTGCAGATATGAGGATATGGAAGAGGCAAAAAAAAAAAAAACGAAAACAAAACAAAACAGCAGCTTCATTCTCCAATCCCCCATTATTTTTGACACATGAGTAAACAGCTCAGTTTTATTAGTCAAGAGCTCAGATCATCCCAAGGACATCTTTGAAAGGCCAGCTCTTGTAGGAGGGGCCACGGTGGGGGGAGAAAGGGTGTGTAATTTAGGTAGCTGAACTGTGCTGGCCTCTCCTTGGACTCAGAGAAGCGTGCTGTATTGAAGACGAGAGGCCCGAGCCGTCTGGCTCATCGGCATTCATTTCGCAATGCCGCGCTACTCAGATCCTTCACCAAGTCCTCCACAAATAAACTTCATAGTGGAAAGTCACGTCCTCCGCTATTCCCCTTCAGCTCAGCTCCTTCTCTGTCTTCTTCCACTTTTATTTTCTTCCTTCTAGTGTCAGTGACTTTTATGTTTTCTGCATTCTCAAAGGCTATAATTATCTCTCGTCCGAGTTTTTTTTTCTCTTTTTAAAGAACAAATCCCTAGGCACGTAAAACTGTGTCACATCCTTAATGCTGTTCATGATCTGCTATTGAATAAATGCCATTTTTGTTTAGTGCAGCGGAGGCACAAGGTAATGGGGTCCTGCTCGCATGAGAGTTGCAATTGCAAGCATGGCTGAGGGAGAGAGAGAGAGAGCGGAGATGGAGGAAAGCTGTGTAAAGGTGCCATTAATCAGGCTTGTCATTCTCTTCTCTGTGTTTGCAAAGGACATGAACGATTTTTCGCCCGTCTTCAGCCAGACCCTGTATCAAGGCATGGTGGCTCCCAATGCAGTCAAAGGGACCGTCGTGACCACCGTGCAGGCTGAGGACCAGGACACCATGGTGAGTGTGTGTGTCTGTGTGCATGTGTGTATTTTAATGTACCTTTTCCCCTTCACATTCATAAACAGCACTGTGCAAAAGTCTTCAGTTGTCCCGCATGTCTTCATGTTTTGCTTCCAAAGAACCAGACTGTCTTATATTTTTAAGGCAGTCTGGAGAAATGGTTTTTAGGGCTCCAGAAGGACTTTTTAGCTGTCTTTAATTCCAGTCCATTCTCTGTACCTCAGCAGTTTCAGATGAGTGTTTTTTTTTCCAGACACAGTGACATAAATAATTCACTCAAAAAAAATATATAACTTAAGGCATGAACCAGTGAGAAACAGGTGGAGATGAAGGCAGATGATCTGGCTGGTTCTATTAGTACACTGGTGATGCTGAATGCTGAGTGGCTGGAACAGACGAGAGGGGAAATGAGGTTGCTGCTGAGGTTGTTACATAAAACAACCGATTTTAGGCATGTCGCAGCAAAACATTTGGTCCTATTTCTTTAATTTAACTTCACTCATCTCACTCACCTCACTCATCTTTTACTCACCGCTTAATCTTGCATTCAGAGTCGCGGGGACCTGGAGCCTATCCCAGGAGGCTTAGGGCACGAGGCAGGGTACACCCTGAACAGGGTGCCAATCCATCGCAGGGCACACACACATACACACACTCACACACCCATTCACACACTATGGGCAATTTTTGAACGCCAATTAGCCTAACCTGCATATCTTTGGGCTGTGGGAGGAAACCGAAGTACCCGGAGGAAACCCACCAAGCACGAGGAGAACATGCAAACTCCATGCATACAAAGACTGGAATCAAGCCTGGTCGGGAATCGAACCTGGAGGTGCAAGGCGACAGTGCTAACCACTACACCACTGTGCCGCCTTTAATTTAACTTACATCATTAATTGAATTTGCTAAGGAGAAAGACCTGTCTCTATATCTCTCTCTCTGTGTATGTGGGGATGGCTCTGGGCTACTGATCAGAAGGTCGGGGGTTCAAGCCCCTGCACTGCCAAGCTGCCACGGTTAAACCTGTATGCTCCAGGGGTGCTGAATCCTGGCTGACCCTGCGCCCTGACCCCATCCATCTTCCTAACTGGGATATATTAAAAAAATCATTTCACTTACGCTGTAAGGACAAATTGAATCTTACAGGTACGGAGATTGAAAGATGGATACAGGCTATAGATACGGGCACTGGTGGCTTATTGGTAGGTGTTTCACCTGCCATGTGGAAGGCCCGGGTTTGATTCCCAGCAAGTGCTGGGATTGCAAGTCGCTCTGGATAAGAGCGTCTGCCAAATGCCTAAATGTAAATGTAAGTGCCCAAACCCCCAGCCACTAAATGCATTGCCGGTCCCAAACCCGGATAAAATGAGAGGGTTGCGCTAGAAAGGGCATCCGGCATAAAAACCTGTGCCAGGCTTGTATGTGCGTGCTGGACGACACTGTGGCGACCCCTTGCTGGAAGCATTAGGGACAGGGGAAGTTTGGAATGCTAATCAGGAGGTCCCCGGTTCGAGCCCAGACGCCACCAGACTGCCACTGTTGACCCCTTGAGCAAGGTCCTTCAGCCCCAAGTGCTCAGATACAATCAGAGGTCAAGCTGGGAACCCGAACCCATGAGTAACTACCACAGAATCGACAAATGTATCTCAAGGGTGGCGTGTAACCTTGGCCTGATGTGCCAGGTGGCATGTAGATGTACCCTTTCACCTTTCATGAGACTTTAATAGTATTTTCACATGATCTTTAGAAACAACACAATGTGACTTTGAATGTAGAACTTTTGTTTTGCTTTCTTGCGTTTAAAAGTCACTCAAAATGACTGACTGTGCTCTAAATCACATAAAACGTATTTCATTTCAACTGCTCGGTCTTATTGGCCCACAGCAACCAACACGCCTCAGAACAGACTTACTACCACTATATCAAGTAACATCTTGTGCTAGATTGTTAGCACATCGCTTCAGTTTGAGGTGATCTTCAGTCAGTGCGCAAACAGTGAAATCCAGGAGTGAAAAGAGCTTTGAAATCTTTACCATTCCTGCCATAAAAAGGTGAGTAAATCTCCATAAGGAAACCTGTCATCTGGTTATACTCACAGAGCTCCATATTTCAACAGCCACGTCTTTAGCAAGATGTCGTTGAGATAAGAAATATTAATGAGGATAAATCGACTGCTTTTATACATATTAATCACAGGTAGGCAGTGTCGTGAAAGTCTAAGAAGTGAGGAAATACGCTACAACAATCCATCATAATACACACTTATTGGCCACTTTAATAGGAACACCTCAGTGCATTAAATCATTCAAGGCAAGTGATTTTTTTTATTTATTTTTTCTTCAGTTCCTTTTAAACTCAATGAGTTTGCCAGTGCCATTGTTGTTGGTGCCGGACTCGCTTGTTTGAGTATTTCAGAAATCTGGGATTTTCACAGACAGCAGTCTCTAGAGTCAAAAGGAATCCAGTGAGCAGCAATTCTGCTGACAAAAAGTTTCAGTTCAAGTTGTATTTTTTTATTTTTGATGCTGTGTGCAGCCATGTTGTTTTGACGTCAAAAACATTATTTGCACTATTTTCTACAGGTGATGGTACTGTTACTATTTTTTGCACAGCTCAGTGAACCATTTTTCCTTGACAGAGTGTTTTTTCATGACATAAAATGTCACAACACAAGTCAGCTTGGGGGATTAACATTTTTCTCTACAGTATATACAGGGTGATGTCAAATCAACACGGCTGTCCACAGCATCAGAAATGAACAAAATCAAACTTCTTACTTCTTATAAATGAAATATACTGTATATACAAGTATTAGCTGTGGATTAATCGACATACAGACATATTTGTTTAAGCCTAAAACACTGACTATACAGTTCACTGGTTGAGAAAGAAAATAAATATTACATACCTGAGTTACATACCATTTGCCTAGCATGCTATTAAAAAACCTAAACTTGGTCTGGCTTACCAAATTGTCTGTCAAACATGCTGAAACTACATAATTAATTAAATTTGTACACATTATCTCTAAAGTGTTAATTAAATATTTTGCTACAAGTCCCCTGTGCTTGTTTCAGTAAATTTAAATTAATAAAAGAAAACATAAACCAGCACTAAATAAACTTAAACTATATTCCTACTGGAAAACAACATGCACTGAACCAAACATTCTGTACAGAACTGTCACACCCATGGGTGAGAGTAGGCCGGTACGTTATGCAACAGTACTACAGTACAGTACGTTCCACTAAGGCCGTTTTCACTTTAGGTCCTTGGGATCGTTTCTGAGAACAAATGAAGTCTGGTTCATTTCGAGCAGCGAGAACACCATCGTTCCAGGTTCGGGAACCATGCCCGAGTCCGCTTGAAGAGGTGATTCAGCACAATCAGATCGAATCAGACATAGAAGCCGATCGTACCTGAGCACCTCTTTAGACACGGCGTCATCAGTGCTGCTGGTCTCCGACGAAATATCTGTGTGTGTGTGCGCGTAGCACGCCCTAATCTCATACACAGCCATAGCTGATAACGTAGAAAGGCACAGGAGCGTTGCTCTTGACATTTATACATTACACCGGCACTAATAGCAAAACACGTCCACTCATCTGTGCGGACATTACCTTTCTGTGTAGGTTGGTGAAAACACAGGGCTGAATGAATTAAACTAAAGTGCACTGTATCCTTATTAAGCTTAAACAGTTGTAGCAAAAAAAATAATAATCTCAAGTACCTACAAAACCGCTTTGTTCGCACAAGCATCGATGTCCGGCCTGAGAAAGCACATTACACTCTACCTGCGCATATGAATATCATCCACCATAAAAAAAGTGCATTGCTATGAGCTCTCCTTGCACCCACTAATGACATTTGCCCAGGCTCTCAGTTGCTGATTGTGCAATGGTACTTATCACCACGGGCTGTGTGGGTAAATGTCTCTTTCGCTCATAAATCACAGGCCTTGGCAGTCAAAAGCGCTGCTTAAAAGCACAGTGGCACCTTCTGCTTTTGATTTGGCATGTCAAATTTGATCAGCCTAGTCCTTGCCAAATTCCACTGATCCTGATGCTTTTTACGGTACACGTGCCTGCTTTGTAATATAGCTATATTGGATTGCGAGTGCTGTATTAGATCATTCGTCCAATCCTCTTTAGCTTGGGTGTAAAAGGAATAGGAATTAGAATGCGTCACAGACATATTCACATACCTAGAGGGCATTTAATATAGCCAATCCACCTGTTAACATAGGAGGGAACTGGAGAACAGGGGGGAAAAAAAAAACACTGTCGGGGGAAGAACATTCACAGAAACATAGTAACCCGGGCTCAGGAGCTGTGAGACAGCACCACCTGTATTAGAATTTTGTATTTAATTTTTTTAAGATGCTGATTTCATAGTTTCTACTTTATTAAGAAACGTTGAGCTCTTAAATCATGCAGGGATGTCCTTGGATTTTGCTGCCATGGCACCAAATGGCAGGGGTGCAGTATAAAGGAATCATGGAGCTGAGAAAAAAAAAGAGAGAAAGACGCTTTTGATAAAGGGTGAATAATTGAAATAGTGAAATTCCATTACATTCTTGTTCTAAAAAAAATAATTAGATGAGATACACTACATGTACAAAGCCAATAAAATGCAGTTAGCATCTAGCCAAAATTGCATACAGTAAGCAGCATACAGTATTTATGGATATCCTATGTACAGGAGGTTCAGTATGAACCTCTCATAGCAAAGATGCAACAAGGTGCTTAGAAATCATTCCATAGAGATTTTGGCATCAGACGCTTTTGTTGCAGATTTCTCGACTGCACACCATGATGTGAATCTCTCGTTCCACCACATCCCAAACGCGCTTGACTGGATTGAGATCTGGTGACTGTGGAGGCCATTTGAGTACAGTGAACCCATTGTCATGTTCAAGAAACCAGTTTGAGATGATTTGTGACATGGCGTGTTATTCTGTGGTCATAAAGGGATTGACAAGGTCAGCAACAATACTCAGGTTTTATGTTATTTATGGGAAATTCTGACCCTACCATTCAAATGTTGCAGCAGGAATCAAGACTCATCAGGACCAGACAAGATTTTTTCCCCAATCTTTTATTGTCCAATTTTGGTGAGCACATGTGACTTGTAGCTTCAGTCTCCTGGTCTTAGTTGACAGGAGTTGCACCAGATGTGAACTTCTGCTGCTGTAGGCCATCTGTTTCGGGGTTTCTACATGTTGTGTGTTCAGATATGCTCTTCGGCATGCCTTGGTTGTAAAGAGATGTTATTTGAGTTATTGTTGACTTTCTATCAGTTTGAACCACTCTGGCCATTCTCTTCTAAACTCTGGCATCAACAGAGCATTTTTTTCTCAGGTAGAACTATGCAATTTTCTGTTTATCACACCATTCTCTGTAACTCCTCGAGATGATTGTGCGTGAAAATCCCAGTAGATCAGCATTTTCTGAAATACTCGGACCAGCCATGTTTAAAGTCACTTGAACATCTCTTGAATGGGTCAACCTAATGAATGGGCCAGTGAGTGTATAAGTATATCCAAACCAAGTCCAGTGGTGAAGACAGTGTAACATTAGATATGTAAGAATAACCCACAAAAATTAACTGCACTGGAAACACGATACATGATATCCAAATCTGTAGCAAGACCTCGACACCAACAGTGCTAGCAGAGCTTAAGCTTATCATTAATACACAGATATATAGCAGCATAGATTCATGAAAAGACAAGGGTAAGCGTATCCAGGTCAGGTTATAACTGTGAAAACATGAAAGGGAAGCATGAAATAGTAGCAAAAACATGGGAGATGGAAGGCTTCTCTACAAGAGAGCGCTACAGACGCTTGACTCGAGCTGTTTAAAGAGTCCTTGATTGCACATGATTGTGAAAAACTAGTTGGAACGCCTGAAATTGCTTTATTATCTCAGCAGTCACAAGCCGCACCCCTTCCAATTAGGTATTTGTGCCCCTTAAATCCCTCAACCGTTTTTAATTAATTTTTTTTACATAAATATATTATAGCACACACAGAGAACTAGCTTTTTTGTTTACAGGCCATGAGAAAGCATGAAAGCACACATTTAGACACAGCTGACTTTTGTTTGCATATTTCTCTTATTCAGAAAGCTTATTTCACACTTGTTTCATAGTCTCTGGCCTGTTGGGGAGCCTAATCGGCCCTGATTATTTAGATTTGTTCAGACGCCTCTGCGCATGATTATGATTATGTGCTCGGGCCTTTGTTTAAAAGTTAATGAGGTGAATTCGCAAGCGTGCTCAAATCCGATGTTTTGCATGCAGCATCCAGGGACTAGAGCAAAAGTTTCTAAAGTAGGGACACTGTTTTGAATCTATTATTATCATTATATTATTTATCGTATCGGTCTCATTTATTAATAGTTTTTCTGCGGGAAGACTCCATGCACACAGACCCGAGACAGGAACTGACCCCGGACCCTGGAGGTGCAAGGCGGGGCGACAGTGCTAACCACTACACCAGCAAGATGATGCATGATAATTAATATTATTACTAAATGTGTGATAGAATACTTAAAGTATCAGTGCTACAGAGAACACATTCACGTGGTGTGTTTGAAATGTGTACGAATTTATTCTTTGTTATGGTCCGAATGTGCTCAAGGAGAAATTGGTTCTGGCAGCATGTGTCTCCGGGTTGTCTCAGTATGTCCAATCTGGTTTTATTAATAGTCCGTGCGTGCGTGCGTGCGCGCGTGTGTGTGTGTGTGTGTGTGTGTGTGTGTGTGTGTGGTTTGCATGTAAAACAACAGAGGCTCAGTCTGGTGCCTAGAGCAGACAACCTGCATCCCTGTAGACAGCCCCCTCTTTTTCACACACACACACACACACACACATCTTTTTTTCTCCTCCACATTCTTTTTCTCCTCCAGCTTCCATTCTCGTAACTGTAGGAATATCTGAGTATACTCGACTGACGCACTGCTGCTTTATTCCCTCTTTGAAATCCACTTACACACATATGCACACACAAGCACAGTGTTTTCCCGAAGTTTACGTAAAAAACAGAAATGGCAGTGCAAATGCAATGTGATGATGGTATCACCTTCCTGGCTGAAAGGCTGCAGGGGGCTGATTTCTGCTCATTCCTTTAGAGCCCATAACTCACCGCATGCCAAAGCTGTCCGGAGCAGCAAGAGCCTGGCGATTGAATTGAGCTTGTCACTCTTCTTAGTGTGTCAGCACTTTACTGCATACACAAACTGATCGGAATTCAGTTCTTGTTTACCCTGCTCGATAAGCCTAAGTGGATGTCACACAGCCTACACACATACACACACAAGCACAACAGAGGCTCGACTTCGTGAAAAAGATTCAGTTTTTCTTAAACGGACCCGGTTCTGAAGTATCAGACGGAGCGTCGTTATATTTTAGTGATCAGTAAATGACCACCATTTATGCCTTTTTATGAGGCAGACTGTCATATAGGCATTTGATGAACCTCTAACTTACTGGATGTGAGTGACATTTGAGTGAGGCAGTCTTGGCAGAAAAGTGCAACACGGGAATACTGCAGTTTTCTGATTGAAATGGCCTCACCTTTTTTTTTTTATCACAATTCTTTACTCGCACGCTCTCTACAGATGTTTTAGTAATGTTGCTACATGAAACCAATCAATAGGAAAATAACAGTGAAGTGTTTACTCTGGGTGTCTTGGTTGATATCATTTTCTGTGTGAAGATTTTCATATATAAAAAGGTATCTTTTTGACCTTGGAATTTGAGACCGTTAAATTTTGTGACAAATGCTGTGAATGCCATTATCGCAGGCGTCTACTGTATGTGAATCTACGTTTAGTGATTTGCCAGTTCGCATCCATTAGCTCGACTCTCCTTGTTATATAAGACAACTACCAATCAGGGAGGCTGAACCCACTGAGAGGAAAGTACTATTTGTCGTCTTGCACAAACATGCGCTTACAGACACCCATGATTGTCTAGTGATGCCCTGATTGACAGTGCAAAAAGATACGCTGCCCAGAAAGAATGGGCAATTTTCTCTTGATCTGCCACCACAATTGGCTTTAACACTGACTAAATTTGAACAATTTAGTTTTTTGCCCCTCGGGAGCCCTGCACTTTATTTTTAACCGGCTCACATGCTCGTGGAAGACATCATGTAAACCAAAGCATGATGAATACTTAGACCAAAGCCAACCGCGGGATTAGATACAGCAAGTGGTCGGCACTATCACGAAGTACACTAATACTATATTTGACTAAAAGTATTTGAGCCCTGGGTTATTTATGGGCCAGCAGGGATAAAAAAAAAAACTTCACGATGTGATAATCTGGTCATTCAGTACATTCAGGTTGTAAGTTGTTACGTTGCTGAGACTAGACCTGACCAACTGAAACAACCCCAGATCATAGCACTGCCTCCAGAGGGCACTATGCATGACAGGTGCATCACTTGTGTCCCCTGAAGCACCCGTTGCTCTGGAATGGGGGTCAGTCTGCCTCATCAGATCACATGACCTGTTTCCATTGCTCCAAAGCCCAATCTTTATGATCCCTAGCAAATTGAAGCCTTTTTTCTGATGAGTCTAACTAAAAAGTGGTTTTCTTATGGACACATAGCTGTTTAGTCCCAGTCCTGGGAGTTCTCATTCTTTACAATGCAACTTCAACTCTTCATCTCTGACCAGGATCATCTGAAAATCTCAACATTAGGTTTTGATCATGCGATGGACCATTCTTAAGCCAATCGCAGTGTTTTCTTCTCACTGTCTTTGGTTGGTGCCGGCCAATAATTTGGTCTTGTGTTGCGCTATGCTTTTGTGAGAGGCTGGTGTGCATTTATGGTAATGAAATCTTATGTTTATACACTTCTACCACTAACTCTTTTGGCCTAATTAAATTCACATTTATGCAAATTGGTTGGGCAGCTTAGAACTGGTTTGCAAAAGTAGGTTTAGCTTATTATGCAAATTATACAGAAGTCCGTGATCTTCGGTGCTTTGTTTGATCAGTGGAACAGAAAAATCTTGTTGCCTAGGTGACTCACGACCGAAGAAATATGGGCCAAAATATCAAACTCTGTGTTATATAAAAATAGTTCTTTTTTCGCTGAAAAGCCAAGTTCGTTCTCATTTTTTGCACACAAGCAAGATTCCAAACTCAACGTGTCTGATGGATAGTCTGTATTTTAAACTTTAATCAGCACAGGAAATGCGTCCCGTGATATCGGTCATTTTCTCTATACGTAGCCGATATCTCTGACCCATACGCCACGTATAAATCTTTAATCTCTTTTTTACTGAGAGTTTGCTGAGGAAAAAGTCCGCTGAGCACATATTGTCTTTTACAAGAAGTGAGGGCTCTAAGGAAGAAAAGGAGCGTAGTGACAGCCAGGAGCTCTGTGTGTGGCAGCTGAGGAGCTATTTGGGACTAATTAGTTTGCTCAAGGGTGCAATGTTTGTGTGCAAATGCACTAGCCTTCCAATACCATTTCAGTTGTCTATATTCTCAGGGACTCAAATCCCGGGCCTTGTCTATATCCTCGAGTAGTTTCCGTTCCAGAATGAAACGAAACGGATTTTACAGTCGGACAGCGCACAATGTTATTTCTCTTCAAATTACATTTTCCCCACTGCTTCATGAGTGCGTGGTGTTTTTTTTTACTTTCCATCGGATACTCCTGAGTCTTTCAAAGCCCAAAATCTGTATTCCATAAGTCATTTTTTTTTTGTTGTAAATTACATTTGTTAATGAAGGCAAAAGTAATCACAGTCTGCTGGGTTCTCAGTAGTAAGAGTCCCATTACTTCTCTAATTTTCCGTCTTAACAACCAAGATGTTTGTTTTTTATAAATGTGAAACGCAATTAACTAAAATCCTCTAAACAGCTCGAGCGATAATCATTCTGTGAAGTGCTATGAAATAATCCTCCTTAGAAAAAAAAAATGTTGCCTCTTTTACCAGGGCTTGTTCTCTGTGTAAAGCACTGACTTGGCCATGGAAAATTTCCTTATGTGCATCATAAATACACTCGGCCATGGACTCAGGTGAGAGTTCATGGGAGTTTATGTGATGGAAGAATGGATAATGGAGTATGAATAGTACTATGGAATAAAAAATATTAGATTATATCAGAGCAGTGTAACCTTGAAAGGGTGTTAGGAATCCAAGCGGGACTTTTGAATGTGGAACAGAACACAGTTATGAGAATAAAACCACTGTTATGTCTCTATATAATTCCCTGCTACACTAATGCACGTACACCAGTGATTTACTAGTGCTTGGATAGCATTGTAGTGGAAAGTTTCTCTGGAGTGATGATCAGACTGTCTGCTTCACATCCGAAACAAAGGAACTCTATAAATGATCCCTAGTTTCTCTTGGACACCTTGTATTTTAGTATTTTTTAATCGCTTGACTAGCCTAAAATATAAGAAGCAGACAATACAATATTGTACTTTGCCTTTCAAAATAGGAGAACCAAAATAAATGCCACTCATCTTCTACCTATTTTTCCTGACTTGTGTGAATTAGTAACCATTACGTCTCCAAGAGAAGTGAGAGACATCAGAGAGAGAGGTGATGATATGACACAAAGTGGAACTTCTTCATTTAAAACAAAGGAAACATACAGTGGTTACTCAAGGGGAATGTCTATGACTGCCACGCACTCTGCCGCGGCCAAACGGCAACAGGCAAAATAAATCAGTCGCGATTCAAAGTAATTTGTGAAATGACAGCCAGGTGGCGCAAAGGGACATTTGCAAAACGGCTGCAATTAATTTTGTTTAGACAGACTCTCTGTTTCTATCTGTC
>JAOVVA010000054.1:20018807-20055968 GCA_028565275.1 Leiocassis micropogon
GGATGTTGATTATACCAGTAAGAGACGCGCACTAAGACCCAGCAGGGGAGAAGATTACCCACAATTCCGCAGCGCAAAAGAGAGAAAAACCGTTGGCTTAGTTGTGATCACGTGACACTTGGCATCAAAACAAGAAGAGCATGCTTGATACATGATACTCAGTACTCGTAAACCAAGACTTGTTCATTTTCCAAGTCAAATTTTATTAAAAATCATTGCTCGTCTTGCGGAACACTCACAAAACCGTGTTACTCGGAATCCGAGGTTTCACTGTACATTAGTTACCAAAGTCCAGTTTGTTTGATTAGTGTGAACACTGAGCAGCGTATCCCGGGTATAAATCCACACTGAATGCCCTGGATCACTTAAAAAGGTGGTCTCGGTTACAGTTTGTGTACTTTAGCAAAGTTCACATCAAATGTAAAAACCAATCATTCATACTCGTGCACGGTACAAAGCAATCGTACTTAATTCGAAACCTAATTTGAAAGCACTATGATATAGAATTCGCCAAAGATCACATCATATACTCTGTGACAAGTTGCACTTAATCTAGCTTTGAAAATAAAATCCTACAAAAACTGTCTAGATGGAAATGTCTCAGCAGAAAGTCTTGTATGCAAACAAACAAAACAAAGAAACATTCAGACATAACTGAACGCCTTCCTGCCTCTGACACCGGCCAAGATGGAAGCATTTGTTATGTCTGGCATATACTCAGTCAGGGGATTCGCTGTTTAAATGACTAGATCTCTTGCAGTCATGTGATCCAGAATCAAAACATTTGCCTTTTTTTTTGGCAGTAAATAGGCCTGCCATAGAGAACACCGCCAAGCCAAATAGTGATGAATCGCTGGCTAAATTTGTTGTCATGGATTTTACTGACCACATGATGAGAGACCAGTTAACATGCATGTTGAGAAACAGACTTTCAAGAACCGTGCACTGGCAGATTTAGTCTGCCTTTCAGTCTCTGTATGCTGTATGTTTTATCTTACAAGTTATTGAGGCCGCTGCACCGGTGTATTTAGCTGTATTTGCAAATATTAAATTCGTGACAGAAGCTTCCTAAGGAGGAAGGTTAAAGACATGCAGTAAATGTGTGTTAACTTTTATTTTAGCACTCGTTGTGAATTTATCAAGGGCTTTTTAGCCACAATGCACTCAGGGTGCTGCGGGTAATAACCTTGATAACAAGACAGGTGAGAAGTATTACATTACCTGTAGGCGACACTCAACCACGCCCTTGCTGCCACAATTAGATTTACCGCCATCTAATTTAAACCATGAGGGACCTGCGATTTAACATAACGAGAGCCCATAATGACACATTCAATTCAATTCAATTTTATTTGTATAGCGCTTTTAATGATTGACATCGTCGCAAAGCAGCTTTACACAATCAAAAGAATTATTTAAGTTTGTACGAGATGTGAACATGTATGAATCAAAATGATAAGATTGTCCCTGATGAGCAAGCCGAGGACGACGGCGACAGTGGCAAGGAAAAACTCCCTGAGATGGTAATAGGAAGAAACCTTGAGAGGAACCAGACTCAACAGGAAACCCATCCTCATTTGGGTGAACAGATAACAGGGATTGATCTGCATTCATACTGTGTGAGACTGGAAGTTCAGTGTAACAGGAGATGCGTTTAAGTTAAAATTGAGTCCAGTTCGTTATTGGAGGCTCGGGTAGACTGTAGACCTTGCATTTACAAGAGTGTGGTACCTTGGTATAGGAACGCCCCGCCTCATGAATGTCCACCATAGGAACTGAAGTTTTGCAAGAAATTTTCCTTTGGCATGCGAGCAATGGAGCCGAACGCTGGCTAAGTTGTGCTTACTGTACGTCCAGGAGCCAATCAAAACTTGTTTACATCATTGAAAAGCCAAGTGAAGTGAGGTTACATACTTTGCATTCTTTTGGGATTCTATCTTTTTACATTTTGTGCAAGATTTAGTGAAGACATGGCACCATGGGTCCCAAGAAAGTTGACAAGAAGAAAAGGGAGCCACTTTCAGTTTTATTTGTACAGCAGCCGGTGCCAAGAGGAATCATAAATTAAGGTTAAGTGAGGATTAATGTCTATTTATTTTATATTTTACTTAATTTGCATGCTTTTCTAAATGTTTTGATTGTTTTAATGTGTTTTGCAATAGGAAATTTCGCCTTAAGAACTCGCCTCTGGAACTCTAAATTTAGAAAAGTGAATTGAATGATTTACATAATGTGTATTGGATATGCAAAGATAAAGTGGTCACTACATAAATGCTTGTGATCACCATCAGGGGCAGGGCAGTGGTTAAGTCGTTGGATGTAAATGTAACGTACTGTAACTGGCTCATCTTTAACCAGGATTAGCCTTGTCTCATGATGGCTAATAATTGCAAATCTCTATTCTTTTTGTCTGTGGGATATAACCAATATCCAGGGTTTTTAACATCAAATGAGCATTCCTATGCACAACATTGCCTGTTTGTGTTAACAACATGTTATTGATGGAGTAATTAGGGTTACACAAAGGTCGCGGGAGCAAAAGAAGCGATGCGACAAATGCAGCCTTGACCTGAATAAAGCGGTAAGGGTTCACTGATTTTAAAGAACTCAATCCAAAGTAACTTTCTTAACTTTTCAGTGGACAAAACTTATATCTTATAAAGCCAAAGTAAAATTCTTTTCTGCCTTATAACTTTTTATTCCGGTGTTTCCATGAGGTCAGGAAAGCTCTGAGCTACGCAGAACCCAACCTCTCCATTCTGTATTTTTAAAATGCAGGCATTGGCCATATTTAACACCATATTGTTAAGACGTAATTGCGGTCTAGATAATGGCTTTCTGACTGCCATATAATCCTTTTATTTATGTACATAATGTTTTATGGCATGTACTATCATATCATTTTGCTGTGCACTGTTGTTTATTTCCTAGTGTTGATCGGAGTGAGGATTGTATGTCATCGATGACTTTGATGAGCTGACACCCCTACTACAAGAGCGCAGAGAGAACAAAAGTGAATCAGGGGCATGAGACCGATTAATCATCTTAATGGCTTCTCTTACTTTAATCCATGTATGGCTAAATCACAGATGATTTCCTGTGCACTCTGTTTCATTGGCAGGACAAGGGCTGCTTATAAAATATTCATAAGGCTTTATAGGCTGCTCTAGAGCTTGATTAGTAAACACCCAAAGACTGCTATGTATGCAAATGAGCAGAACACTTGAGTGCAAAAATTTGACTGCTCAAGCTTCAACATTTTAATTTAAAGCATTAGGTATTTATTCGCTCCGAGTGCTGTTGGTACTCATTTTGAAACTCACAAACCGTTTTATTTTCCACTTTCCACAAACCTAATCTTCTCTTATATCTCTCCCGGACAATTTTCTAATTGATTGTACCGCCCCTCAGACCCGATAATATAACACCTTCCTTTCGTCGCAAGCCGTCAAAATTGCTTTGTTGAAGTGATAAATTGCTGGCGGTGGTGATTTGTGAAGCAGCAGCTGGAGTTAGCGTTCTCGCTGGCTCAAACAGCCGATCTATAATACACAACACCCTTGGAATTAATATGTTCTGGTGGAGCGGAAATTGTTTTTGAATGGCAGAGGACATTTCACTCAATGACCACCTCTACCCCACCAAGTTAACCAGAAAGCAGCTTGCCCTTTTGCTCTTGTTTGGAAAGGACAAGCGCAGTGTGGCACCTGGTTGCCAGCGCACTGATTGCAAAAGCTTTAAAAAGGTCAGCGCGTAATCTACTGCCAGAACCTTTAGCACAGCCAAAAAGGGCCTTTTTTATTTAAAAGGGGTCAGCACGGATTGCCATGGAGCGACCCTGGCTTGCTTTTGAGGCATGCTAAGTTCTCACGGTGGGTGGCTCTCAAGCTGATGCGCACTACAGAGAGGAGAGCGAGGCTGTTGACTTCACTTGCTCATGAGGCTGGAACATGTTGTGTAGTAAAGGTGAGAGAGAGTGGTGGAACATCAGCTAGAGAGGCTAAAAGAGCAAAGCTTACACTTAATTCCACTTCAACCACCCTTTGACATCCTAAGAAAAAAGCTATCTAAGATTTTTTTTATTCTTTGCATAAAAACAACAATGAATATGTTTGTTTTTCTTACAGATGCATGTGTTGGTAAACAGTTTTGTTTCATTTTTTGTGAACTACTGACAATATTTCTTCTAAATTCACAATATAACTATTGTTATTTAGAATGGAATTCTATATTTATATTAGATGTATATAATATATATATTAATTTATTTAAAGGAATTTAAATATATTAAATTATATTTTTTAAGGAATTGACATCATCACAACACATCAAAATAACCCAAGATTATCCTTTTTTTCAGAGATTTAATAACTCAAATAACAAAATGCAAATAATTTGTAAACAAATTGTGTTAATGTTTTGGCTAAATAACACTGATTTCTTAATGACATTCCATTTTCTTGAGTAAATTGCAGGTATATATACAGCTCTGGAAACAAATGTTTTGTCTGTATTTTATTAATGTGTAGGGCATTAGATCTGCTTTATCTCTCATGGTATGCTAGAAAGACAGAACATACCTCAACCGAGCGGTAGAGAAGTTAGGTTTATCGCAAGTTTAACACAGTTTTAGTATAATATTAGAACAAAATAACTGATAGCCAGCATGATGCAATAAATTATTATAAGCTGGTGTGCTATTTAAGTGCATAAACACAGACATAATTGGGTCTATAATGTATTGATGACTTGGCTACAGTCATATATATACAGTCCAATAGTAAGTAGCTTACCATGCTACAATACATGTCTGCCAGGAAACTTGTAGTGTTCTTGTCTTGGGCCCCAAGGCTACTCATTTTTGTTCATCCCTAAATATCAGAACAAATTATGAGACATTATTGTGAAAAGCTAAACAGACTAGCCATGGAAATTAAATGAGACTGTAAACATAATCATAAGTAGCAGCATTTAAAAAAGAACAAGATGGTGCATTTCAGTAATAATTTCTACATTAAAACCCTGTTTTTTACACAACGACTTAAACACTTTTTTCTAAATTGTCTTGTTCCTCTAAGGACTGGCATGATTGTATCCTAACACTGCTGGCTTTCGGTCCCGATTATCATCGATGGCATGTTTAGAGTGAACTATCCTTTCATATCCTTGAGCTTCTGGATCAGAGGCTACCTCCAAACACTAAGGGTTTGAAAACAGGCACTTCAGTTTCTATTTAAATCATGTAAAGTGCATTTTCCAGTGTGCATACAGCGTGCGTCTGGCACAGTTAGACAGATCCATTTGTTAAAAAACAAAAAAAGAAAGCAAAAAAAAAAAAGAAAAGAAGAAGTTATCACATATTCATGCCAAATTGCTATCAGCCAGCTACTCTGGTTTGCATTAGATAACTTATGTTCCTATTTTGTGCTTGAATGCCGGCGAGTTGTTTCTTTTATTACATGCCAAGAAAACAAAGCCTGGGGTTTCTGAAGAGCGGCAGTTGAACGTGTTTCAACAGAACGGTATGAATATGGACAAAGACTAAATTCCCTGCTGGTATCCAGAATATATTTGCCTTTGGACTGCGATCTGTATAAAGGACAAAAGTCAGGATAATTTGTGGCCGTCCTGTGTTAATGTAACACTAATATTTCTAAGAATGTCAACTATGGATTATGTAGTTCATTACTTTTAAAAGAGAGAAAAACTATTCAAAACGTGCTGAACATGATCTTGCACCGCGATCATCACAGAGCAGATAAATAATATGGGTTAAGCTTTTTTTTGTTCTTTAACACATTACACAAATAACAAATAAGCTCAAAATATGGCATTAAAATCCGTGGTTTTCTTCCTTATCCTGGAGTAATTTGTGAGACAGCTTGAAAAAAAAAAATCTTATAAATTCGTCATTTTCTACAAGGGAGTTCTTTTGATGAATGAAGGCGTAAAACTGATGGACATTTACAGAAGACTTCAAGCACAGTACAGTGATCAGACAGTTAGCAGCACTAAAACATTTGAATGGTGCAAACGTTTTAAACAAGGCCGTACCTCCGACTCCCGACTGGGGAGTTATTGCATCATCCCTGTTCAGTCAAGACCTTGCTCTAAGCCATTTCCACATATTTGGGTCATTAAAGGAGTTCCTGGGAGGCCAGGGTTGCAAACATGAAACAGCCAGTCTGATCATGTCTCCGGCATACTGAGAAAACTTTCTACACTGATGGTATCCAAGCACTAGTGAAACACTAGGATGAATGCATTAGTGTAGCCAAAGGATTCTATAGAGAAATAAAGGTTTTTACTCTCATAACTGTGTTCTGGTATTTTGCACAGTCAGAAGCCCCGGTTTTACTTGATCTCCGCTCGTAATAAATACAGTATAGACCAAAAAAAAAAATACGGGCTTCAGGTTGCCGTGAAATCCCAAACAGATTCCAGTGTCTTATTTGCACACGTTGCAGATTTTATTCCAATTTCACTAAAAATGCCCTCTCTACCTTTACGGTTACACAGACCCATTTACCTGGGGGAAAAAAGAACATTAATGTCAAATTCTGGCTTGCAATCTCAGGAAATGAGATCATAAGTAATCCACATTATCAGCCAAATCCACATCAGAGCAGTCTCAACACCTGAGGTAATGTAGGCATGTAGTTAAACTAGAACCTCACTATACTGCACTCCTTGCACTCCACTGATCTCTGTTCCTGCTAACATTGGTAGATAAATAATCACAGAGTTGGTCATTCTGGATTTCTTGACATAATTGCCTTTTATGAGGTCATAATTTTATAAATTTATGTCCTCCCTGTATGGAAGTGTGTATGCACTCATCTCTCTCATCTATTTTGATAATGTAACAGTACTTCGGACCAAAATTGTTTGTAAAAGAGACATTGAATAAAAAAGAATAAATGAACACAACATACAGTAATGTTGTAAATATGACAGAAAGATTGTTTCGGCTGTCATGGGGTCGCCACAGGAAACCATTTGACTCGCACACATCCTGGCATGTGTTTAGCCTTGGCAAAAGATGCTGTTCCTGATGCACACCTCCCATTTTATCCAGGCTTGGGACCAACACTGCATGCATTGCGCAGGTAAGTATGGGGTGTGGCAGCAGGACTTGAACCCCAGACACTCAGATCACCAAACCAACAACCTAGAGCCAGCACGAGGCAGGGTACACGCTGGACAGGGTGCCAATCCATTGCAGGGCACACATGCACTCGCACATTACAGGCAATTTGGGAACACCAATTAGCCTAATCTGCAGGTCTTTGGACTGTGGGAGGAAACCGGAGTACCCGGAGGAAACCCACCAAGCATAGGGAGAGCATACAAACAGAGACGGGAATCGAGCCTGGCTGGGAATCGAACCCAGACCCTGGAGGTGCAAGGCGACAGTGCTAACCACTACACCACCTGCACATATAAACATGCTATAAAGAATTGTTGTGAAGTTGTATTTGCCAGATTATGTTGGGGGTCAGTCATTCAACGATATCCCAGTGTCATGTTGGTAGTGTCATGTCGTCTTGGTATATCGATACCAGTGGTGTTCCAAAGTCTGTAATGTTGCCAATTTAACATTGCTACAACGTTTTGAAAAACAGACATTCCTGCAGGGTTGTGGATGTTTCACGAACAGAACTTACATTTGTTTGTTTTTTGGCCATTAAAAAAGGTTTAGGACACAGTTCAGCCATAGTGGCTTGTTACTGTTTTTCCTACACACTGGGATTCCCCCAACTAGTTTGGAAAAGGCTGTCTCATTCTGTCTCGTTTGAGTCAAAATGCCCGGTTTGAAATGTTTACTAAAGCTTTTATTTAGAGAGTAATTGTAATTCTTTTACCGCTTATTTACACTTTGATCCGTGCACCATTTCTGTAGCTGTACTGTACATGAGATCTAAGCATGGTGCAGCGGAGGGCAAAGGATCAGCCATGGAATTCATGTGAATGCACACCTCAGGGGGGCTCATTAGACACTTAAATGTGTGTGTGTGTGTGGACTGGATTGGAGCAGTCATTAGCGCTTTGTCAGCACACTCAGAGCAAGCGAGGAATGCACCCTCTTATCTGGGCCAAAACAGCACACCACGGGCAGGGCGGGCAGGCCAAGAGCAGCTTGGTGAAGAGACAGATGGTGTGTGTGTGTCTGTGTGTGTGTGTGTGTGTGTGGTCAGGGAGTACTTAAAAAGGGATTACAAGAGGTGAAGAAGCTGCTGAGAGCCTCTGTCATCTGCTGGCCTGGAATAACAACAGCTCAAGTGTATCGCCTTCTCCAGTACCTGGAACAGAACAAAGGGCCTTGCTGGTTTGTTCAGGACCAACATTAACTAGGAGAAGGAAAAAAAATCTTAAGACAGTATTCACTAGTGTATTCACAAGCGTTTCACTAGTGCTTGGATACCTCTAATGTAGAACATTTTCTCAGTACAACAGACCCCTGATCAGACTGCCTGTTTCACATCTAAAACGTTGGCCTCCCAGGAACTTCTTTAATGACCCACACATGTGGAAATGACTTACAGTAGAACAAGGTCAGAATGATATAGGGAATTATTCAAATATGCAAGTGGTGCGGTGGGCAGTATGAGTAAGTATTGTACTGCTGTTAAAATTGATCAAACAAGCTTATAAAAAAATGTAAGGAGTTCCTGGGAGGCTAGTGTTTCAGTGACGTGAGGCAGGCAGTCCGATCGTGGATATGGCATACTGAGAAAACCCAGTATTTGATGCTATCCAAGCACTAATAAAATTCTGATATAAGTGCATTAGTGTTTCAGAGAATTATATAGAGAAATAAAGATAGTTTCTGCTTTCATAACTGTGTTCTGTTATTCTATGAAATTAAAAGTCTCAGTTTGACTTAAACTCCTTGTGTCATTTCAGTTTGAAATTTATTAATTTCATGTAGTGGGTGCAACAGATGCTGTAAGAACTTGCAAATGAGGTGCAATGTTATATGTTAATAACTGTAATAAGGACCTATTTTGCAACATTCACCTTTTAGTAATTTTTAGTCATTCATATATCTCCTGTGTGTATACTAGCACAAAACATGACAAAGGAAAAAATATGTTTTTTCTTCTTTTGTCATTTTTATATTGACCTGGATTTAAACAAGCAAATTAGCTCATTCACAGGGACTTGTATGGTAAACACGTCATACAATCTAAGGCAAAAAAAGAAAAAAAAAAACATGGATTAAAACATTTAAAGTGTAGTTATTTAACAATGAAAAATAAAATAAAATAAAAAAAGATTTGTATAATGCTATTTATGTAATACTTCCCACACCTCTTCCCACAGCTTATCTGCTGAACTTCCTCTTACTCTTTTCACCTCTTTTAAACTCCCCGCCGAGTTTGAAATTTCCAAATTCATTAATAAGTTTAAAACTTCTACATGTCAGCTCGATCCTCCCCGAACCCAGCTTGTTAAAGCTTGTATGTCCTCACTCTCCTCTCTTATAACTCGAAACATTCACTCCTCTCTATCTTTCGGCATTGTCCCATCATCCCTCAAAACAGCTGCAATTAGTCCAATCTTTAAAAAACCTGGTGCAAACCCTAACAATCTCAACAATTTCCTTCCAATTTCAAATCTTCCTTTCATTTTATTTTTTTTTTGAAAAAGTAGTTGCAATACAGGTTCATACTCATCTCAGTGACAATAACCTCTTTGAATCAATACAGTCTGGATTCTGTACTGAACATAGTACGGAACCTGCTCTGGTTAAGGTTACCAATGATCTTTTAATGGCTGCTGATGCTGGACTACTAAATATCTTTGTCCTGCTAGATTTGAGTGTAGCCTTTGACACTCTCTCTCACTCCATTCTGTTAGACTGTTTAGCTATAATTGGCATCACTGATATCCCTCTTGCCTGGTCCACCTCATACCTCTCTGACCGTACCCAAATGTTTGTTCTCAGACTCTTTCAGTCAGCAGTGGTGTTCCCCAAGGCACTGTCCTTGGCCCCTTTCTGTTCCTCATCTACCTCCTCCCTCTCGGTCAAATCTTAAGAAAATTCAGTATACATTTCCATTGTTATGCAGATGATACACAACTTTATATCTCCACAAAGCCTGACTCAGCTCTTCCACCCTCCTGTCTCATCAACTGTTTAAGCGAAATAAACACTTGGTTTTCCTCCTATTCTCTCAAACTTTACAGCAATAAGACAGAGGTCTTCCTCATAAAGGTCAAAATCCATCTTGTCCAAGCCCAGCAGTTTTTCTCTTTTTATTGATGGTTTCTCAGTTTCTCCCTCTTCTCAGGTCAAAAACCTGAGGGTCATCCTTGATGGCACTTTGTTCTTTGAGGCCCATATAAACAATATCTTCTGATCCTGTTACTTCCAGCTACGTAACATTTCTTGTATTTGACCGTTCCTCACCCCACACACTGCCACTCTCATACATGCACTGGTCACCTCCCGTATTGATTATTGTAATGCATCATAACCCAATCACATTTAATTCATCACAGCCACCCTTTAGCAACTCCACTGGCTTCCCATCAAATATACAGTAGTATAGAGTTTAAAATTCTCCTCCTTACATTTAAAGCACTTCATTATCTCGCTCCCCCTTACATACCAGAGCTCGTTTAGTTCTCCACCCCCTCTTGCACTCCCCTCTTCTTCATCAAGGCTCCTTGTTACACGCCTTGCCCGTCTGACCACCATAGGCTCTAGAGCCTTTATAGTTGTACTGCTCCTTGCCTCTGGAATTCTCTCTCCAAAAGCATCCGTAACACAGATTCTCCAACCGAAATTAAAACTCAACTTAAGACCCATTTATTCAGAAACGCTTATTTTGCATGATGTAAGGCTGCACTCAAATCTCAAATCATAAATGTTTTAAATCTCGATTTAAACCTTCTAAATCATCATTTGTTTTTATTATGACGCGGTCTCGTTTCATTTAATTTTTGTTTTAATCTACTCTTACTACTCAATGTTATCTCTGTTATCAATGTTATCTAGTTTTATTGTTAAATTTTTTCTTGTTTGATCTGGAAGACAACCTTGGGTGACCAGAAAGGCGCCTATATAAATAAAATGCATTATTTTTTTTATTATTATTATATTATATTATATTATATTATATTATTTTATATTATATTTGTGTACAGATTCTTGGGAGCGAGTAATTTGTAAATGGCTATACATTTTCCACGACAGTATGGTCTTACATTTTCTTTTTTTTATTAAATCTAATTAACTTTACAACAATAGGGTGAAAAAGTGTGACCACTGAGCGAATAACTATTAACAGCTGCTTTTAACATTAGTAATAGCAAGACGATTCACACCATTAAACATAACTGTAAATGGCTATAATGTCCAGCAGAACACTACCCCGGCATAGATCATTTTTCCAAATAAAAATTTCCAGTAAAAGGCCGAAGGATGTTATTCGAGTCAGTATCACTATAATGTACAGTTAAGCGTCCTTGAGATGTCATAATTTCAACTATAAATAAATAAATGAATAAATAAATCTGACAGACATTTTCAAATTAACACCATATTACCTTTATTAAGTAGACCTTAGAACCTGGTAGAAATGCATGTTGCTCAGTTTCCAGCACTTTGAAAATTAACTGCATGCAGACAATGTCCAAATAAATCACGAAATTTAGTCCACTCTGTCATGGACAAATTCAATAAAATTAATTAATAACATTTCCATTGCATACTGATTATATAATGTAAATTTTCAGAAGTATATATTGTCCTTGTGTAAACAATATATTTTAGTTAATAGGAAAAGTATGCTGATAATAATAAAATCAATCCAAAATGTGGCAAAAACTATGATCACATGTCCACCTTGTTATGAAAGGTTTGATGACGGAGTGGACCACGACAGGGCGGAACTTCTTTTTGCTAAAGTTAGCATTAATTGAGCATTGGGTGAACCTTAAATTAATGAAGTGATGGTGATTGTGTGTAGTTTATCATATTGTATATGTTTTGGATTTCTGAAAAGTTTTTTTATTATTATTTATTCCTATTTCACTATAGACATTGGTGGCACGGTGGCTTAGTGGTTAGCACTGTCGCTTTGAAGCTCCAGGGTCCGGGTTTGATGCTTGGTGGGTTTCCTTCGGGTTCTCCGGTTTCTTCCCACAGTTCAAAGACATGCAGATTAGGCTTATTGGCTTTCCAGAATTGTCCATAGTGTGTGTGTGTGTGCCCTGCAATAGATTGGCACCCTGTCCAGGGTGTACTCTGCCTCATGCCCTAAGGCTTTTGGGATTACGTCCAGGCCCCTGCGACCCTGTATACAGGCTAAAGCAGTATAGACGATGAGTGAGTGAGTGGGTAGACATCGTCAACCTTGACAAAATCAAAAACAGGGTCGAGGGTTTGATTTTCACCTGGTATCTGTCTGTCTATTTGTGAAGTTTGTTTGTTTTTCCCTAGTGGGTTTCCTCTGGGTACTCTGGTTTCTTCCCACACTCCAGATACATGCAGACTTTGCTAATTGCCCATTGCTGTTCCCAAATTACCCATAGTGTGTGTCCCCTGTGATGCTTTGGCACCATATCCAGGGTGTACCCTGCCTTGTACCCAAAGTCTCCTGGGATAATCTCCAAACCCCACACAATCTGGTACAGGATAACCAGTATGGAAAGGAATGAATGAAATGTATTAATACTTATATATGTTCTTATTATCAGTGTCTTGCACTGGTTTCTATAGTGTTGCTCGGTGGTTACCATTCTGTCCCAACTGGATGCAAAGTGACTGCTATCATATTCCAGTTGGTTGCTTGGTCGTAACCAATTAGGTGGCTGCTATGCTACCTTTGTTTCGGGTATTGCTAAGGTGTCACTAGGAGGATGTCGTGGGATTCAGGTTGTAGCTATTCAGTTGCTATGGAAATTTAGGGTGCCTCAGCATTTTTATCCATCCTAGTGAATGGTAATAATTTCCACCCAAAATTAATCGTCTGTCCAAAATTCAGCAAGGTATAGTATCTTTCCAACCTAGTGCAATGATATGAACTAAGACTCGAATACAAGCAGTATATCAGCAGCAATATTATGATGCCAGTATGCATGTTCTTGTCAGTGTCTTAATATAGAATATTCTTTTCTACTATCTCTCTCTTTTCCTGTCGGCATCTCTCATATATACTTTACTACGTTTTGTGTCTTCATTCAGATGCTGTCACGTTTTCCCCATCAGCCATTATACATCAAATACTATTAAGACCTGTGCATCACACTTAATGACATAATGATACAAACCAAGCCTGTAAATTCTAGACGTGACATTTTTCACTTCCATACTGCAGGCTTTTTATGCCAGCTGTCTGATTCTGAAACAGCTGCATCCCCTCAATAATAAGACTTTCATGCATCCCATGCACATTTCATTCGCATTTTATTACCTTTGGTACAGCGAGCACTCCTGAGATTCTATTAACCGTAGTAGCTGATTAATTACTCATGCTTTTTTTTTTTTTTGGTTTCTTCTTATTATTATTTCCTCCCGAACGTGAATCAAGAGTGCTTTTACAACCGAAATGAATAGTGGTTGCTTCACAAAACAAAAACCCACCCATCAATTTTTGTCCATGACTCTGGATATTTATGCTCTTGGATGAAAGGGTGTGAAAACCCTTTTGGATAATACGCAAACTTTCTGCATCTGCTACAGCGATCACTGCTTTCTGGTACATGATAGTGGTTTAGATTGGCATTCCCAGCATCAGTAGTGAAATACATTTAGTTGTGTGTGAATGATAGGTTTGTGCTGTTTAGCAGCTTTCTGCTGCTGGTGTACTAGACGAAGGATCTTTATTTTTTTTGTAATATAAATATTATTCTTGTCTGTTCAATGACACTCAAGCTGATGGGCTAAAGCTTTTAGAAGAGCTAGAGTGGATTGTACAGATTTAGCTTTTTGTTCAAAGGTACTTTTTGTAGCAAGATCACTTTTTGTCAGAAGCTGTTCCATTGTCGTGATAAATTTCATTCTTTGTGTGTGTGTGTGTGTGTGTGTGTGTGTGTGTGTGTGTGCGCATGCAGGTTCCCACCAGTCAGCGAGAAAGCTCCTGTAGGGAGGGTGGTCGGGGTCATCCTGGCTTCTGCCATAAATCAGACCATCGTCTACTCCATCATTGAGGGGAATGAAGGGGGTGAGTGCTCACTTTTACCTGCACACTTCACAGCAAATGTGAACACGGTGTAACTGTTACCGACCTATAACACCTCTTCAAATAGGGTTAATTGGGCGCTGGTACTGACATGGATAGAGGTTACAGAGGGGGAATATTAACATTTCAAAATGAAATATTTCTTTATTATGGTCTTCAGTTAAAAGGATAATATCACGATTGCATACTAGCTGTAATACAGAGACACCAGCGCACTATGATCATAATCAGCCTGCAGGATGAGTGAAAGCTAGCATGTTTAAATGTATAACACATCACACCCAGAGTAAAAAGGGTGCAGAGATAGTGCACGGATGCTGCTGAGAGCACAGACAGAAAGCTTTGAGATGGAGTTCCTTATTGCTTATGTTGTCTTTAGGGAGAGAAAGACAGGTAGAGAGAGAGAGAGACAGAGAGAGAAGCATATTATCAGCAATATTAAGCCTCATGCTTGCAGTGTGTTCAGGTGAAATTGCTTGCTATATTGGGAATCCCATTAAAATACATTGGGGGTTGGTCAGAAATGAGAGAGTCTGGTTTGGGTTCGGTCTCATCAGAATCAGAGCATGCAGCTAATCAAAGTGCCTGCGGTTGCCGTAAAAAGAACAAGATGAAGTGATGCCAACCCTTCAGAGTTGCTGAAACTAAGAGGTTTAGCACAATTCGACTAAGAGAGGAAATAAGCTTCAATAAATGATGACGAAGCCTCAGATGCAGCTGGCATTTGCATCTGAAATCCTAATTTTACCCAGAGCATTAGCAATTGATGGCCTTTAGACCAAGACGAATGGAATACAGCAAAAAATAAAAATAAATTCCTAATTATGAATGAGAGCTTCCATGGGTTGGGTAGATTATGGGTAGCTTTTTTATTCAGTAATGTTAATTCAAGTATTTTTCGGGGGCTAGGTTTTATTTTAGCATAGTTGATTGAAATCTTTTCCCATAATGAAGACGTATTACAGTTCAATGGAGTGCTCGATTTCCCGAGAAGCAAGATAATTCAATGAAATTATCTATTAATCTAGTCTATTGGTTTTCCCCCAGGTACTCAGATTTCCTCCCACAGTCCAGAGACATGTGCGGTACGCTGATTGGCATTTTCAAATTTAGTGTATTAGTGTATAATTGAGTGTGTGTGCTTGTGCCAATGGTTTGGGTATCCCATGCACAAATCCCTAAAATCCCTAGGATAGGCCCATGATCACCTGAGACCCTACACAGGATAAGTGGTATAGAGGATGCATGGATGGGTAATATTACTACAGAATCCTAGACTTAATTCAATAACAGAACACTATCTCTATAACAAAATTATCGACTATTATATAAAAATAATTGATTGAGCTTTGATGGCTCAGTGGTAGGTTTCTCGTCTGGCATGCGGAAGGCCCGGGTTTAATTCCCACCCTATACCCAAACCCCAGCCAATTCATGGAGTGCCAACCTGTGCCAAGTTCGACCAACAACATATAAAAATATTAGACTGTCGTTGCATAAGGAGTATGATCAAGTGCCTGTGAGCCAGTTCAGACCAAGTATTCTGTACTTCTTCACACAACTACTATTTATTTATTTATTTATTTTTTCCCCCCCGATTTTCTCCCTAATTTAGTCGTGTCCAATTCTTCCCCATCACTAGGGGGCTCCCACATTAAGGCTACTACTACCACTCACAGTCAGGAGGTTTCCTCCAAACCATGCGACGCCAGCGACCGCATCTTTTTGAACTGCTCGCTCACGCACAGCGCTATCCGCTCCTTCCGCGTGCTCACAGACGCCCCTGATTGGCTGTAGAGCTGTGATTACTGTGGGAGCACTAAGTGAGAGAGCTCAGTCAATCAGGTTACAGCATCACCCGGGTTTTGACCGAATAACCTGATTGGACGCGAGGTATTCCATGAGTGGTGATATAGAGTATAACAGCACTCTGACGCTTACCTGTACATATAAATCCGCATCACAGGTGTTCTAATAACCGTTAATTGTCGAGCAGTACAGTATATAACACACTAGCTTTCCATTTTACGCTATATGGGATTCAACCCCAAAACCCTAGAAGTTAGATGATATTATAAGGCGGAACAAGTAGGAATATAAAGTGCATGTGAATCTTATAAGTTTCTCAGGAAAGGTGGAGAAACTTATAAGATTCACATGCACTTTATATTCCTACTTTATGTCCACCACCTCCATGGTTTCTTCTCCACACCTTTTGGCTTCATAGTACCGGTAAGAATTTAAAAGTACTCTCACGCCGTTAATTACACCAACTGTCAGTCGCCAGCTTTGCCTGTCGCAGAAGAAAAAAAAAAAAAAAGGTAAATAAACAAACAAATTATAATCTGTTGATAATTAATGGTCTTTGAATGCCGAATAAAAGCTTGATGTTTAGGCTGGATGCTTAAATCTTGATAGCTCAACCCTAAGACGTCTCACTTCCACCATTTCTTTCATCCACCATAAATCTTTGTTTACGACTTCCTCAAGTTAAAGCACACAAGTTGTGTGTCAAGTCATGAGGCCAGTAATGCTAATAATATAATACATTAAAATTTTTATAGCACCTTTCACAAACCCAGGGTTTCTTTATGGAACAATCAAAAGAAATAAAACTAAAATACTATACAAGATAAAAGTATATGAATGAGACTCATGGGTCAGGGAGAACATGCAGAATTTGAAGTGTTGCAATGCTTTGGAGGATTTTGATCATACCGTTTTCTGTTCTTTTTTTAGTCTAACCCAAAGCAACATTCTGAAAGCAAAAGCACTAAAACTAAAGCACTTCCAATGAAAATGTTTTAGCAGCATGTGATAAAAGAGACTAGTTACACTATTTAGCCAAAAGTTTATAGACACCTGATGAATTATACCTATGCTTGTTCAGCATAGCCATTCCAGATTTAGTCTAATCTTTGAAATGGCTTTGCGAGAGATTTTTGGTACATAACTGTTGGGAGAACAGAACATTAGTCAGGTCAGGTTCTGATGTTGGGTGAGAAGGTTCAGGGTCTGTTTGGACCACTCAAGTTCTTCTACTTCTACAGTTGTTTTGGAACAGTTTGAGGAAGACCCATGTATGGGTGTGGTTTGGTGTCCACATACTTTTAGTATGTAGTTTAACAGATAATGAATTTGATAATTGATTGCTGTCTTATTTATTACTGCATTTTTTTTAAATAATTTTTTTTATGATTTGATTTTAACCTTTAATTAAATGCACTTTTGCCACAGGCGTATTCAACCTGAACAACCAGACTGGAGAGATCAGTACAGCTAAGCTTCTGGACTTTGAGAGCAACAACAGCTACGTGCTGCGCGTGGAGGCCGACTCTATGAGAGTGATCTCATCCAACCTGCGGGCTCCAGCAAAAAGTGAGTCAACAACCAATTTTGTCTCTCCAGTTCTCATCATGTTGTTGAAATCTCTGCACGGTGTTTATCCGTGACATGAACCCCAGGCCTTGTTGTTCATCTGATTCTAAATTTCCATTTCACATGACAACTGCGTACAGATAGGGACGCTAAGAAAATCTATTAAGACCTAATAAAAACACCTTGTAACTTGAGTGGATATCAGAGATTAATTATAGACTTCTGTCACCAATTACAGAACGGTAATGTGGAGCTGTTTGCTTTTGCCCATCATGTAGACACTTTCAGTTAGTTGGAATACTGGGAGCTTTAATTTATTTACAAGATTGCTCCCACTATGTTGACGTCCCTGGATCTGTCCAAGTCCTAGTTTCTCAAATCAGTGTTTGCATTTGTTACTTAAAAAAAAAAAAAAAAAAAAAAAAAATTCTCTTCCCCGGGTTTAAAAGCCAATTATGATGAGAAATTTTGCATATTACAGGCATTCATGTCAACACCACTCAGTTCCTCTGTTAGTGAACATTTTCTGGCAGACATCTTGACAGGTCCATACTTCACTGAAAAAAAAAAAAAACTCTTCAGCAGTTGATGAAATGCAAATGTAGATAAGGCTGGTTGATTAATATCGCTGGGAAAAGGATCACCTTTTATGAACTACGTAAATGAAAGCTCTTTCCTTCAATTAGTAGAAACAATTAATTACAACACAGATCAGCCCGCCGTGATGCATTAGCCCTGACCATGTGACACGCCGTGGTCAAGTAGCCCGCTGCGTGTGCCAGTAGCACATAAGAGAATGGTTTGGAGGTCCCTGTGGTATAATGCCGTGTTATGTCATATGATGGATGAAGCTATGACTCTCTGTCGCTGGGAACTGACATGACTTGGCTTTCAACTCTGAAAAATGACCGAACAGAAAGAGGGCATAATCTGCCGAGCAGTATTTTGCTATGTATAGGAACTCACTTTATCAACTCTGAGTAGGAGCGCAGCGGCTGCCATTTGCGGCATAATTTAATCATAGGTTTATTCCTTGCCTGCAATTGAGATTAAGTGCTAGAGAGCTTTGCGCAAGTATTCACCCCCTTAAACTTTTCCAAATTTTCACATAGGAACTGAGATAAGCAGAATTGAGATTACAAAATATGCCAAACATTGCAACATTGTTTACAAATTATAACAAAATTATAGGAAGTAGAGTTTGCATGCTCTCCCCATGCCTGTGTGTTTAATCCGGGTATTCTGGTTTCATCCTACAGGCCAAAGACACATATTATAGACTAACTGGCATTACCAAACTGGTCGTAGTATGAATGAGTGTGCTTTTGCCCCTGAGATGGGTTGGCACCCCATTCAGGGTGACCCCAGCCTGGTACTCCAAGTTCTACCCTACACAGTATAAGTTGTATAAATAATGGATAGGATTTGTGATTACCTGAGATTTCATCATGCACTATTTGTGGTACAACTGTTGCTATTAGAAGTCGCATGGTCTTTTTAATCTATATATGATCCTGGAAGAATCCAGAGTTTACTTTAGTTAGAGAACATACCTAATCAGTTAGCTTTGAAAAGCTCAATCAAAACAATTCCAATTGACATCCCAGCTGAACATTCTACGAAACAGGATTGAATCCAGAACATGCCGAATCCATGACTCTGCCCTCATAGAGGAGGTGGTGCACCAAACATCAGTGGAAGAGATTAGTCAGAAAAGCAACCAAGAAGCCAAGGCACTGAATTGAAAGTTATGTAAGATTTGGTTAACTTAATGTGCACCTTTTTATGCACACAGGTAACACTGCCAAGGTGATCATTGAAGTACAAGACGAAAACGATCATCCACCTGTTTTTACTAAACAGCTCTACCTGGCTGGGGTCACAGAGGATGCGAAGACATTCACATCTGTCCTGCAGGTTGAGGTTTGTACTGAAACATTATGCAAAGCACCAATTTATGAGTAGTTTCTGCAATGCGTGGAGCTCAGAGCCAATGGCTGGGCTAAAGTTTATTTTTATGTTAGACTTTATAAAAACTTTGGGGGTTTTGTTTCTGTAGTTAATCAACATCCTGATAAGATGTTAAAGCTAACCATATTATACATACAACATATGAACATACACTATATGGTTCAAGAGTCTGGAGGAAGAATCTAATCTAGGCATTTGGCAGACGCTCTTGGCCAGAACGACTTACATTTTTATCTCATTATACATCTGAGCAGTTGAGGGTTAAGGGCCTGTTCGTGGGATTTGAACCTCGGACCTTCCGAACTGTAGTCCAATGCCTTAACCACTGAGCTAACCCTGATGCTGTGGTTAAAAGGCACAGAATCCAAGATTGATTGTGCCATTATTTGCACAAGTCCAAAGTGAAGTTTTGCACAGTTGGTGATGATTTGGGTTGCCATGTCCACTGGGCTTTATTGAGTTCAAAGTCAATACTCCCATCTACCAGGAGATTTTAGCTGACCAGCTTTATGGAGATGCCAGTTTCCTTTTCAGGACTTAGCACACTATCACTATGTGGTTTGCTGACCAGGATATTACTGTGCTCGATTGATCAGCCAACTTGGCCTGACTTGAAATTCATGGTAGTATTGTCAAGAGATAGATGAGAAACACCCGACCCAACAATACAGAATAGATGAAGGCTGCTATAAAAGCAACCTGGTTTTCAATAACGCCTTAGCAATGCCACAGACTGATCGGCTCTTTGCCATGCGGCAATGTTGAGGTAAATGAGCCTTGACCAAGTATTAAGTGTATAAATTACATACTTTTCGGGAGTTGGAAATCTGTGTATTGAAATTTCTTTTTTTTTTTTTTATTGATCTTAGAAATATTTTGAGATACTGTTTTTTAATTTTTATGAGCCATAAGCAGTAATCATCATCATCAAAATTAAAAGAAAAAACCTCGGAATTTTTCACATTACATGTAATGAATCCTAAATATATATGAGAGAAAGAAAAACCTTTCCACAATATTCAAATTTATTAAGATGCACTGTGTGTATTTTGGAGTGTTATTTCTGGAATGTTACATCATAACCCTCCTAGGTGCTTCCACATATACAGTGTCTAGTCCATTTGAAATGAATCCTGATGTTTTTTAGTTCAGACAGGCGAGATCACAGCGAGGTGGTCTGGATCTGCTTTGAAGCGAATTCAGGTGCAGATTGATTACAGCAAGAATGTAAGTCGACCCCAAATCGACCCAAATGCAGGAGTTGAACCGAACCCGCTGTGCATTTTGGATTGCATTCTGTTTTTTTGTTTGTTTGTTTTTTGGTGTAGACGTCAACTGCTAAGTTTAAGGCATAAAAAAGTGCATTATCTGAGGTTTCATTTCAGCTGGAGCATAGTAAAATATGGGACCTTTAATGATCAATGTCACTCTGATTCAGACACATAAACCAGATTAATTGCTGCGAAAGTGCACTTTTGAACCGAATGAATTCTCGCTGTGCGTTCCACTAAGGTTCTCTGGTAACTGCGATAATCAGTTATATGATAAACCACGATATTTAACATCCACTTTAGGCACCGTGGACACTTTAAACTGTCATCACTCCGCTCAACCACCTATTTAGAAGGTTTTACTGCGGCATTATTTCTGTGAAACGCTATAATATGTATGCTGGGGCTCCTATTTGTTTAAAAAGATACCCGGCAATTCAGGTACAGATAAACCTGTAGTCACATTTTGAATATCACGTTGTAATGAAAATCGTACATCATGATAAAGCCTTAGGTTATTACCGTTCATATTTAATGCCTGCTCCAGAAAAGCTCGAGTAGCACCGAAAGACATCCATCTCCTCAGATGTAGCTGTCTAGACAGAAAATTGCCTTCAACACTGAGTGGGTATAACTCTTGTTTGTCGACAGTGTAGGTGTTTGTCAGAATTTTTTTTCGGGTGGTAATGGATGCACTGTTTGTTACTGGATTGACAGTCCAGGGGTGTTAAAAAGCAGGTGTGGACAGTATTCGACTAGCTTCTGTGAGATTGTTTGGCTGTGAAATTCCAAGGGACCATGATACAGAGCTCACCGTAATTGTCAACAGCGCAGGCGACAAAAAGCCAGCCATGAAGATCCTCGTAAATCAGCCAGGCATTCTGCTCCAGCACATACAAAGTCTTCATTAACAGCCTCGCTCCCTTTCTCCTCCTTTCTTCCGATCCCTTTCTGCTCTCTGTGCCTCCTCGCTCTCAGCAGGCAGTGTCTTTTGCCATTGACGAGCTGTAAGTAAGGTCGCTCTGGCATTCTCCGAGAAAGGAAAGCCGATATATACGCTCAAGGTCGTTATACAGTATGTAAGGAGTGTGAGGATAGAGAGCTGCCACTTATCTAGTGTTTTCCTGAAGCTGAGGCTTTATTCCCTTCATTCAGAGTGTATACGTATTGTCCAAGTCCATCTGGTATTGAAGTGCATAGAATATAAATAGTGAAATAGCATGAGTGTGGCAAGAAGGATTTTGATATCGTTAACCTGAAAGGAAATAGATATAATCGGAAATGTGAAACTGACGGATAAACTGCACAAGCCCACATAACAGCTTATAGGCTGGAACAATGCCAATTAGTACATAATTTATTTAAATTAGATGACGACTGAAAATCACAATCAGTGAAAAACTGTTTTTTTAAATTATTAACCAAATTATATATTATAACTCATAATTATATAGTATAAACCAAAGTTTATTTTAATAAACAAAGTTGTTTTAATCTGTTTAAACTGTTCTAAACTGTTGACGAATGGAATCATATACTGTATATGTGCATGTGTGTATGTGTGTGTGTGTGTGTTATTCTACATAAGCTATTTGTTCTAGGTAATTTATTTTTACAAGCATTTAAAGCCAGCCGCTCTGACATCTCAGCCAAAGCTGAAAATAACTTCATAGTCATTTTGAGTGAGGTGTATCGCTTTCTGCGTCATAAATCTCAGTACAGTTTTAAAGCTTTTTTTTTTTTTTTTTTTACATACGCTTTGCCCCCGAATTGACATTATGAATTTTCTTTGATCCCAGTCCCTTGCCACTATAATTAATTTTTATTTCATATAAAAAAAATTATAAGGCAGAATGGTGGCTTGGTGGTTAGCGTTGTCGCCTCGCACCATCAGGGTCTGGGTTTGATTCCCACCTCGAGGTCTGTGTGCATGGAGTTTGCATGTTCTCCCTGTGCTTGTTGGGTTTCCTCCGGGTACTCCGGTTTCCTTACACATTAGGCTAATTGGCGTTTTCAAATTGCCCGGAGTGTGTGCATGTGTGTGTGCCTTGTGACGGATCGACATCGTCAAGGGTTTACCCCGGCATGTGCCCTAAGTCTCCTGGGATAGGCTTCAGGACACAGGATAAAGTGGTACAGATGATACTGATAACAGCACTGACTCCATAGATAGATAGACAGATAAAGAGTAACTGAAGGAAAATTAATATTTGAATACGTTGATTATTTAAGTTAACGTACTGTACATATGTTTAACATAAATAATTAAGAACAAATAAAATAATATCTCTTGCAATTAATGACTAGTCTAGTGGAAATGATGTGTTGTTATAAGTATAGAAATTATGTCGAGGTGGTGCGATATGGCCTTACACTTTATCCCTGGCACATTGTGTTGTGTAGGCATAGAGAATCAGTGGTAATACAAACAACATTGTTCACTTACTTACTGTATCTGTGTGATTCCTGGTTGAATCTGAAGGATTAAACACAACATTCAGGTCTGTCAGGTTTGTAAGTCAAACTGTAAATACAGAGCAGTTTTAAACTAATCAGTTCTGTCTCTTAAAAAAAAAAAAAAAAAAATCTGTAGCCGTATCTTGGATCCAAACGATGTCATCATGTTGGCAGTGGGGGCTCAGTTCTTAAGGCATCGGAGTACCTTAATCGTCAACTGATCAGGTGTTCAAGGTGTTTTAATTGTGCAGAATAGATCACAGATATGAGAATGAAATCTATCTTTATATTTCTCTATATAATCCCCTGCTTCACTAAAGCAATTATCCCAATATTTCACAAGTGTTTGGATACCATCAAGGTAGAAAGATTTCTCCATACACTTGGAGACTGCTCTTTTATAAATTTATCCCCCTTTTTCCTAATTTTTCCTAAATCTCCCCCCTGAGAGAGCTCGGCCAATCAGCTCTCTCTAGGCCTCCGGCTGTGAGAGGTTAACAGCATCACCCGGGGTTCGAACCAGCGATCTCCGGATGATAGGGCGAGCTCGGAGGTGGAGACTGTTCTTTTAATGAAAAAAAAAAAAAAAAACATCCTGGTTTGATCATTAAACTGGTTCTACTTTTAAAGCATAATGTATGATCTCATACTACACACAGCACCACTTGCAGGTTACTACAAGTACAAGTGCATTAGTGGATTATTTAGAGAAATAAAGTTTTTTACTTTTATAACTTACAACCAAAATTCCCGGTTTGATTTGAACGCTCATTGTAAAACGTGACAATTAAATTTTCTTGCATAGATGCTCAAGATCACAAAGATGGAAGTAACATTTTTATATGACAAACAGGAAGGAAGGAACTATTTCAGAAATTTGACCTTGGCCCTATTCTGACAAATCAGTTCATCTGCTAGTTATGATGATAATTTTATATAAATCCTACAAAAAAAAATCAACAATTTTTTCTTTTAATATTGCATCAACATGAACAACCTTACAATAAATCAATGAAACAGAAGAGAAGGTTGATAATCTGTTTCATGATTCTATTTGAAATCAAGTGAGTCACAACTCCTAGGGAATCCCTGGCTTAATGCATTAAATAAACAATGATTAAGCCTTATTTTATTAACTTTCAGCTTCACCAACAACACCCCCACCCCTAAGCAATTGCACCTCTTAAAACTAACACTACACTGGCATATCTTTGCCTAGCTATGCATGAAAACTGAAGCGGATGTGGTCATGAAGGTGTATGTGCACATTTGTATTTGCGTGTGCAGGCGGATTGTTAAAAAGGTGTCTGAGCAGGAGAGCGGTGTCTTCTTCTCGCTCAGATGCTCTGTGGTGCTGTGCCAGGAAAGCCATCATGACTCATGCAATAGATTGCAATAGATTTGCGAAGCTGCTCAGCGGCGCATAGCTTAGACTAATCTACTTTCTCATCCTTCTTTAAATAGTTTGAAGGTGGAGAAAAGACACGTAAAAAACGCTGCTTGGGCTGACGCCTGGGGAAGAAGACACGGAGTAGAAAGCGTTGCTTGTGTTCTTATTCTGTAAACAGTTGCATGGTGGAGCTGACTGACACTGGATGCGTTATTCAACTCTGTCATTCTGCTAATTAGTGTCAATGTGATACTGAAGTGAAACAGGGACTCGTGATGGCTTTAATTTTCCTGTTCTATACTTCATTTAGAAATAGGACAACTGATTGGGAGGACATCGCTACAGTGCCGTTGTATCATCAGTTCCCTCTTGCTTTTGAGAGATGTATTAATCTTACTTATACTACTGCACTGTTGAGCTCTGTAATCGTATTCATCAGAAGGTCTTGATTAATTATCTAGAACTCGCAGTACTGACTGCAATTTTATATAAATGGGGGCATATTATGCAAAATGCAATGATTAGTCATTTTTTTAGACATTCAGATGGTTCTTCAAACAAAAATTGTGAGAAAAAACAATCCCAGCTTAATTTTTTTTTTACATTTTTGGTTGTGTTTATTTTTCCTGGGAACGCCAGTTGGCCTAATCTGCATGTCTTTGGACTTTGAGAGGAAACCGGAGTACCTGGAGGAAACCCACCTAGCACAGGGAGAACATGCAAACTCCATGCAGGCAGACCCAATGTGAGAATCGAACCTAGACCCTGGAGGTGCAAGCCCAGTCTTCCTTAAAAACATTAAATGCTTCCTTCCCTGATCAGTGACCCTCCATTCTAAAAGATTCCCTTTGCATGAGAACAGTACATGCTTGTCAGTATGACTTTCATGGCTCACCTAGTATGAGTGAAGTGCTATTAAAGTTGTTGCGTCCGATTCTTAATCCACTATTTTAAACTTCCTTTTTAAAAATTTTTCTCCCTCCTTATCACACATGCCTTGTCTTCTATGAAATGCAAATATCTCCCTTTTGTTTCGTTATCCTACTTCTGTTGCCATTGTTGTTTTGCCTTTCCACTCTGACTTTTCCATTTTTATATTGACAACCCTTTAAAAAGACAATTCGATTTTCCCCCTATTTTGACCTCATAGAAGAAGACAACCTCTACCACCTTTTTCTCAGCTCTGCTGTTCTATGGATCGGCATTCGCAGGAGTGGATGATTTCAATTGACACCAAAATTTGCAAATTTGGAGGAGGAGGATTGAATAAATGTTTGGCATGCAAGCAACTGAACCGAGCTGAACTGAATGCTGACTTGCCCCTACGTTCCGCGTATGTCAGGCTTGTGCCTAAGTTCCACGTGCGCGCGTCCAGGAGTCATTACAAACTTCAGTGGAAAGCCAAGTGAAGCAAGTTTCCATCTTTTTTGTGGATTATCTGCATCTACACTATTTCCAATGACAAATTTCACCATAAGCACTCGACTCTGGAACAGATTAAATGCGTATGCCGAGGTATCACTGTGGTAAAAGAAGATACCTTTCATGCATCCTTTCTAATATGCTATAATTTTTCTAGTAACAAGAGAATTAAATACGTTTATGTATCCAGTCTCGTTGCTGTTCTTTCCTTTACTGCTTTGTGCCTGGGGAGCATCTTGGTAACATGCTGTACTCCTTTTTGTGATGCTTCATATCTGTTATTTTGGGAACCAATTTGTTTTAAGAACGTACTGTTCTACAACTTTAAATGTTTTTACAAGGGACGGTCAAGACAAACTAGAACTTGTGATGAAATTGTTCATGAATGAAGATGTAAAACTGATTGACATTTACAGAAGACTTCAAGCACAGTACAGTGATGAGACTCTTGTCTGCAGTAAAACACAAAAAAAGTGCAAACCTTTTAAAGGAGGCTAAACTCGTGTGAGCAACGATCTCGGATGACGTGGCTCGAAGCCCCGTGAACAGTGAGCAACCGGAATAAACGACCTGGTTCGATCACCAAAGGCGTTCTGTTTTTGCAGGACAATGCAAAACCCAGAATACTAAGAAAACCTTTTTACCTTGATGGTATCCAAGAACTAGTGAAACACCAGAATAAGTGCATTAGTGTAGCAGGAGATTACTGTATATAGAGAAATAAAGGTAGTTTTTACTCTCATAACTGTGTTCTGTTATTCTGCACAATCAAAAGTTCTTGGTTGCCTTGAACACCCCTCGTATAAAGGCATAACTATGTAGTGCTTCTTTATTAAAAAAGAATTGATTTTTCAGAGCTCTGAAGTGGAACAACAGAAAATATCACTTGCGTGTTGGATGCAAAAAAATTAAAATAAAATAAAAGGCCACATCCACTCAGGGCTAGGAGTGCAAATTAGCCGTGGTTTCTGGGTGGAAGGTTTGGTGTTAATCATGTTAACACATCAATAGAGACGTCTCGGCATGCAAATTTGTTACTTCTAAACCCAAATTTAGCTGGAATTTTCAGCATTCGAGCGAACGAGCCGGTCACACATATTGCCGGTTTCATGCACTTACCGGTAGCAGGTAAAAAAAAAACAACAACAATATACTAGCCCCAAATGTGTACTGTATTATACAAAACAGTCACAAAATATGACTATTTATAACTATATACAAAATATTTTGGTGTGTATATGAATGGATGTATAGCCCTAAGTCCTGTGTACTCTCCGAGGGTGTGCGTGTGGGGATGTGGGAGTATCTGCCTCATTCTCTTTATGATTCAATCCAGGAGCAGGATGATGAAAAAACGCTGTCCTCTGATAGTGTCCCAGTGGTGAGTAATCCATTATGATGTATCCGCAAAGAGACCGAAGGATTCAGTCTCATGCAGCGCTGGGGAAAAAATGGTGTGTAAACAATAATGGAGCGTCGGCCTCCTGGTGTATTCCCGCCTTCTCTTTAAACATGGTCAGCTGATTCCTGCGAGAGTGAAAAAATATGGAACCAAAACAACTGGTGGGTCAATACATCATATGGGAAGTGCACGCCATATAAAAATGATATAAAAAATCGGTGTGGCGACGCTACATGTTATCAAGGACGGTATCAAGAAGAAAAGGGAGCCACTTTCAGTTTCGTTTTTTAAAGTAGCCGTTGCACAAATTAAGATAAAGTAAGGTTTAATGTTTATTTATATGATATTTACTACATTTACATGTCTTTTATAAATGTTTTGTTTTATACGCACAAATATGATTATAATGTTGGAAATTGGTAATATTGGTAATATTTTTGGGTGGCTGGAATGGATTATCTGCATTTACATGATTTCCTATGAGAAAATAGGTTTTACGATACAAAATTTCTCCTTATGTGCTCGTCTTTGGAACGGATTAAATTCATATGCCGAGGTACCACTGTATGTGGATGAGGCCGGATAACTTATTCAGACTTATTCAAGTCTGTTCAGATGCCCCATGACGTAGCCTGAGCAGCAGCTTGAAAAGTTCCAGTAGTTGGCTTCACACAGCATGAGCTAGCGCTCACCATCCCTGCTTTGTCGCTGTTGTGTCATAGAGGAGATCTGTAGCTAACGGAAGGGAATTGGGAAATTGACCATGTTTGAGGAAAACAGAGTAAAATAATATAGCTCTTATATAGTTTGAACATCATAAGCCGGTTTATCTTGGGTTATTTTTAGCTTTTTGACCTTCTGTCTTTGGGGACATTATTTAGCCAAGTAGGATAGTGATTAACTGAAGTAGTAGTGGTGGTGGTGGTGGTGGTGGTGGTGGTGTTCCCAGTTAGCAAATCAGTTTCATGTTGCCGTGCTAAATGTTTGCATTCAATCTGTAAGGTACTGGCAGGTTTTGCTTCCCAGATGTGTTAATTCAATTAGACACTTTGCTTCCGCAGTGGTAATGAAAAGCTGCTCGATACAGAGCCCAGGTAGTGAACATAAATACAAATATACTGTGACAATATTTAGTGAAGCAGATCTCATGGACATAGTGAGAACCTTATTCGGATTAACAACTATCCTGTTGGTGCTGCCAGGCAAACACGCACTTACTTACACACTGGTGCAAAAACACACACACACACACACACACACACACACACAAAAAAAGAGAATTCCTCGAAATCATTGTCACTGCAAAGAAAACCCTAAAAATGTTCAGTGCAGCGAAGGGCAGTGTGATCGTGACAGCTTTGTCATCCTGAAGCTCACAACCTACAAATCTGTGAGTGGGAACTGTATGTAGTAGCACCGTAGTGCCTGTCCTGCGCTTTCTCTCACGTATCACTGATCAACCTGTTTGTTCTGCAGGCTTTGGATAAAGACACAGGGAATTACAGCGCCATGAAGTACGAGCTGATCATTCCTCCGACGGCTGAGGGCAAGGACAGCTTTGTGATCGAGCCGTACACGGGAGTCATTAAGACCGCAATCATGTACCGCAACATGCGCCGATCCTACTTCAGATTCGACGTCGTCGCCACTGACAACTACGGAGAAGGCCTGAGAGGGAGTGCGGAGGTTGTGGTGAGTGTGCCAGGAAGACTTTTAAAGAGTGAGATAGGAAGGGGAAAAAAGACAAGGACGGAGACAGGCAGTAGGATGGACAGAAGAGAGAGGCGTAGATTTTCAGATAGACAGAAAGACTGAGGGTATGTGAGACATAAATTAAATTGTCACTATACGTACTTAACAGCAGTTTATAATTATTTTCAATCCCCTGTGGTTTCTTCATTAGTTATAAATCTTTAAACGAGCATGAATGAATAGAGCGGCAAGTTTTCTGCCCAGAGTAAGATTTTTTTTGCATGTGTTACTGTACATGAAGCTTTAGCATTTCAGTTCTAATTAGTTGCATCCAAGAACTTTAAAGTCATAATCTATGTACAATGAAACATGTATATACAGTATTGTGCACACTGTCCTCGCAGAGCAAAATGTTTGTAAGGTGAAATACACCAACATATACATATTAATATGCTAATTATTTACTGTTCAATATTTTCAGGCACAAATGCAGGTGGCCCAGTGCTTCTTTACTGGTATTAGCACTTTTGAAAAGGATTCTCACCCTCCCATTTATAGGAAAATGAAAAGTGGGCATTACTTCTTAATTAACATTGAAAAAGTGAAAGTTGAATCTAAAATTTCTCGACATAAGATTACTCACCTCACTCATCTTCTATACCGCTGTATCCTGTATGTACAGGGTCGCAGGGGGCCTGGAGCCTATCCCAGGACACTTAGGGCACAAGGTGGAGTACACACTGGACGGGGTGCCAAAACATTGCAAGGGACACGCATATACTTACACACTACAGGCAATTTGGGAACGTCAATTAGTCTATCCTGTATGTCTTTGGACTGTGGGAGGAAACCGGAGTACCCGAAGGAAACCCACCAAACACGCACACTCCATGCACAGGGTCCAAAGCGGGAATCGAACCCGGAACCTAAAAGTGCAAGGCGACAGTGCTAATCACTAAGCTACCGTGCTGCCTGTATGATTGTAACATACAAAATATAAGATTATTAAGCCTATTTCTAGACATGTTAAAATTTTTTTTTAATGTAACTTACTGGTTCTATTGGTTCTATTAACAGAAAAGAAATTTACATTTAAAAACAATAGCAAACTTTGTCTACTGCAGAATAGGTTTAATATTCTTATATTAGATTCAAGATATTTTCACGCTATATCAGATATCACTTTTTGCAGTGAACTGACAGCTCGTTCAAATTGAACATTTCGGTAGAGTAACTCTTTCCTCAGTATAAAGGTACAGTACTACTCAACATAGTCTCCATCACAAGAGATGCATTGTTAAACCCAGCTCTCAAATGACAAAATCCCCTTCACTTGGACAAAATCCAAGTGATGCATCGCTAAACCCAGCTCTCGAATGAGCTCTCCCTTTTGTTACAATGTGATATTAACTTGCGTGGTTATTAGGTGGTTTACTACTAACCAAGCAGAAAAAGAATTCATCCACCTACTCATAAGTACTATTCGAATGCCAGAGCTGCCAAAAAATGCATCTTATATTAGACAGCAGAGAGTTAATTTTTCCCCCTAACAGAGAGGCTGTACACCTTGAGACCGACTAGCACTGACAAATGAACATCATTGATTTGTGAGCTTGCCGGATCCTATTTAAACTCTACGGAGTCTTTTTTTTCCCCTCTTGTGCCAGTTCTCTGGCTGCTAGCTTTAAATGAATTTGCGCTTCTTAACGGCCCACCAGAAGGAATCCAAGGGATGCCAGTTGGAAGGTCTCATGAATGGCCAATTAAACAGTAATGTACGCATCTCCAAACTGGGTCCATTAACTAGTGCTTAATGGAGCAAGAGGAAGTCAGGACAGACACACTTCTTTGGTGTCTTTGTGGCCATTAAGCAAACGTGTTCTAAAAGAAGCAGAGCACTTACTGTACCTTGGGTTGTGAACTATGGAAAACAAGGAAATAAGAAATATTTTTATATTTCATAGAATTTTACATATACAGTACATTGCTAATTATTAAAATATTCAAGAAGTATTGTATTGGTGTTTAGTGTTGAGTATAAATAAACAATAAATATTCCACATCCTGGACATGTATAGTAAGTGTTAACATTCGTACGGCTAGAAAAAAATTGCGATGACAAAAAAGAAACAAAAAAACCTCACTTTATTTAAATGTTACTAGAACATCCGAACAGCTTGTCAGATGCACGCTCTGTTCCCCAGGTGTCCGTGGTCAATCAGCTGGATATGCAGGTGGTGGTGTCCAACGTGCCCCCGACTGTGGTGGAGCAGAACAAGGAGCAACTGATTGGGTAAAAAAACATCCCGTTCCTTCTCCATCACCCAGACGCAGATAAACGCCTACTGTAAAGTTATTACTCTCCCTCAAATAAAGTTGTCCCAGACATCATCCAAAGGCAGATTATAGTTGTAATATGATAATGAAGAATGAAAGGGTCAGCATGTTTCCAAGCCTAGCCCATTGAGTGTGCCTGGTCTGGGTGTGGCGTACTTGTTTTTCGATGCTGTTTGATTCCTCCAAAAGCAAAAGTCTCTGAACCAGGCCTCCTGCTGTGTCTTACGTTCCTCTAAAGGAAAGAAGACCAAAGCAGGCTCTCTCTGTTCTTCTAATGGATACAGGCGAAGCATTCACTTTTTTTATTCTTCCTTTTTTACTCGATTCATGTTTCTTTTTGCTCGCGCATGACCGCTGGTGATTTCGGCCAACCAGACGTGATTTGTGTTTTGATGGCTCAAGATGGAGCCATACCACTTTACTCGCCATATACTGTGTTTGTAGGAGCGCAAGACATGCTAGAGACGCGTATCAAAGAAACGTTGGAGTGAGAAACTACAGTACAATGTACCACACACACAAATCACATTCACTCACTCTGTGGTCCTGGGTTGCCTTGACCTCACAGTCCCAGGTGCTGTTCTTTAGGAATGGCCTCTTAATAAGTAATCTATCAATCCAGGCTCCTTTCGTGCCACACACACACACACAAAGTGATAGAGTCTATCAATCTCATTCTCAAGTGTGTCTTCTCTTCCACTTGTTAAACCCATCATGTCCTAACCAACATATTTGGTTTAATTTTGGAGATAATTGTTGCTCTGTATCGCCCAGGCTTTTTGTGCTATGATTTTTATCATATGATATTTATTTTTTTTAACTTTGCAGCATCCTGGAGCACTACGTCCAGGACCAGATCCCAGGTGCCAAAGTAGTGGTGGAATCTATTGGACCACGGCGGTATGGAGAAACCTACGAACAAGAAGACTACTTGAGCTCAGACCTCATGGTGTATGCCATCGACCCTATGACCAACAGGGCTGTCTCCAGACAGGAGTTATTCAAGTGAGCCATTTGTTCTCTTTCTCAGTCCTTCACCCTCACCTGTTCTTTTTTTTTTATCATTTCTTAAAACCCTTAGTGTTTCTCTTTACTCGATTGCCCTGGCTTTCTTCATGACCCAGGCCTTGAGCATCTGTAAGGTGTCGTCATACTTTCCAGATAAGACACTATGGTCCAACTCGCTGTTTTACCCTCTCATGACACCAGCCCCAGTTATGCCATTCAACCTTCTGACAAAGAGTGACAGCCCATCCCTGGAGACCCTTTCTGCCCTCCTCTCTCACTTCACATCTTCACACACACTTATACAGCTACAGCAGATATCTCAACCGAGACTTTCTTCCTAGGCTGGTGCAAACACATTAGATTATGCTTATACTTGCTTATGCTCACAATATGAACATACCTTCTGACACCAACAATTTCTTCTTTGCTGAACAGCAGTTATGTCAAGTAGCATGTATTCAGGTTTAGGGCGTTTGCGTTTAAAATAGCTCCATGCAAAGAGACATGTTTGTCCCTCTAATAAGTTTGAGGATAGGTCCTGGTATGGCATGTTCATGATCCCTAGAGGTCTCCATGTAAATTATGGACCACAAATCTGAAAGAATTTTGTATCTTAAGCTCTCTGACAGGCAGGATTCTTCCTCTGATAAAGCTTTTGAATCACCAAGATGATTAAGTATCACCAGACTAAAATCTTTATTTGATTTACTGAACAAGAAGAAGCATCCAAGATATTCCACATGCCTTATGCAGTAGTTATTAGGACTTCGTTCTCCTTTCTTCTTCAGGTTTCTGGATGGAAAGTTACTGGACATCAATAAGGAGTTCCAGCCGTACCTGGGCCGGGGCAGCCGCATCTTGGAGATCCGCACGCCTGACATCGTGCAAAGCGTGAAGAAAGCCGTACAGTCCCTGGGGTATACAGAAGGAGCACTGCTGGCACTTGCTGTCATTATTGTCATTTTCTGCATCCCTGCCATCCTTGTTGTCATCATCACATATCGACAGTGAGTATGCGTAAAGATGCCAGTATCACATCAGCTTTGGGATTAATGTATGTCCATGTTCTAGTCACTACGTAGCAGTTGCTGTACCACTGACCCAGGCCATATATTTTTACAAAAAAAATAAAAATAAATAAAAAAGGTCACACATGATTATGGCACATAATGTAGTGGACAGTTCATGTGTGAAATTCCTCATGCTCCCTGGAACACTTGACAGTTTAAACCCTAACATCGAATTTAAACCCAAACATCGAATTGTTACTCTGGAACATGGCCGTGCCATCAGGAAAGAAAAATTTAATGTGACAAACCTGGTCATTGAGTGCATCAAGGTCGTAAGCTGACTTCATTTTATTGCTACATAATGTTGCTGAGCCTAGACCTGACCAACTTGATGTGCTTCGCTTCGCTGTAGTATATGATAAGTCTGTGTTTATCAGAACAAATGACCCATTTTCAATAGTCCAAAGTCCAATATTTATGCTCACTAGCTATTTTTATGGTATTTATTTATTTATTTATTTTGCCCGGGCTTCAGATTTGTTCACCTCATTAAATCTCAGGTCACAGTCACATCCAGTTACACTGGGGTATAAACTGAGGTGACACAGAGGCCAAAATTCTTAAATATAAAAAAGGTGAACTTCATAAATAATGCAATTGCTATTTAAAAATGTATACACTACTTAAAATACCCATATCTGCTACAGTTGTGTGATTTAATCAAATATGCAATTTAATCGAACTTTAGTTGGTTTTGTTTTAGATTCTGAATCGTTTTACATTTTTAAGTTTCAAATGTTATATTGTATAACTTTGACTAATTTCTTAAAAATACATGCCACAGTCTTGGCAGAAAATACAAACCACTTCTATCTTCCACTAACACTGGAATTTTGTATGGTTAGTCAATTTCCTCCCAGTGGCTTAGTGGCTAGCACTGTCGCCTTGCACCTTCAGGTCATGGGTTCGAATCCATGTAGGGTCTGTGTGCATTGATTTTGCATGTTCTCCCCATGCTTGGTAGGTTTTCTCCCACAGTCCAAAGACTATATTAGGATAATTGGTGTTCCTGAATTGCCTCTAATGTGTGAATGTTGAGTGGAGGTCGTACAAAATGGGAATAAATACAATAGTCTCTGATGGTCACCAATGGTCTCCACGGTTCCTGGTTGGACTACAGAGGTTCCTAGATGGACGGATAAGGTGCATTTCCACCACCTACTGGACTAGCAGGAAATAAAGATTATTAAATGTATGAGACATGACATTTAGATGCTAAACAATCCAAGTTGCAGAGCATTTTAGTGCACATTAAACACTTTTAGCAGTGTTCAGTAGTTCGAAACCTTTAAGAAATATAGCTGTTTGAGAGAAAATCCAATCAGACAAAGATTATTACTATTGAAGCAAATCAAATTGAGCTGACAGTCTACCTAAGATATCTAGTGTTAAGCCAAAAATATGTAATGAAACTGCGTAGAATATGAGGCATATATAGAGGATGGCTAGAGAAGCAGAAATTCGTCCAAAGGATCACAGTTGGCAGTGTCTCTCGGTCAACAAGTCTCCATGTAAAACAATTTGGATTTCAAGCCAAAAAGCTTTTTCTTTCATCTACCCCTAAATGGATGCACCTGGAGTTTTCTGGACACTGCTGGTGATGATTGGTTTTGGGAATGCAGAGTGGGTTTAGACATAAAAGCGGGATGGAGATAAGAAAACCATCTAACCTCTGCTCTTAAGTGTGGTGGAGAAAGCCCGATGTTACGAGGCAGAGTTTGTTGAGAGACACAGGAGAGATTATGTATCGAAGAGTGGTCTGTCTTCTCCAATCTCATCAAGCATTGTAGGAGAAGATTCGGTACTGTTATGTTTGCAAAAGGATTTTCTTTTTCAATTACTAAAAGGCAGGGTGGTTAAAGAAAATAAAATTTGACTTTAATAAAAGCCTAGTTGTAGTGTGAAATTAAGCTGATTCACCACAAAGACTTTTTTTTTTTTTTTTTAATGCACTAATTCTAGAGCAGACTGCATAAAAATGCCCTCCTGTTTTTATCCTCTGGCATTTTTATTCCTGGGAAACCTAACTAGCAGGTTACCACGGTTCAACATCTCTATCTCTGATTCTCCATGGAAATATCTTCGCTAGATAGTCTGATCTTCTGTATATTCATTGTGAAAGCAAATTCATTACTTCTACTAGGGACAAAGCAGAGAACCTGTTTGTGGCTGTAAGAAAGCTATTTTGTTCTGTACGGAGCGAATGAATGATGGAGGCAGTGATCAGGTGTTGGGGTGGGGGGAGAGTGGTTGGAACACAGGAGATAAGCGTTCTCCTCTAAGAGCCATCTCTTTTATGAGGGAGCCGTATAAAGCATCATAACCACCGAGAGAAAATTGCTGGGCATCTCCTGCAGCTGTGTCAATAAAATTTACTGCAATAAGGGGTTGTTGCATGATAATCCTTTGCCAAGTGCCTGACTGTTTTTCAGTGTCTTTTCTGTTTTGTTTTTCTCACTCTCTTTCTTTTTCTTTTCTCTTCCCACAATGCATTATCTGCAGATTTAAAGAGTAAGTACCCACATGAACACATGACGACATTTTACATTTGACTCATAAACCAGCTGCTAAATATTGCTTGCCGAGATGATAAATAAGAAATGCACCCATTAAAGTGGCATACATTATTTATTCCTGGAGTGCATGTATACCATATTTCCCCTATTTTCAAGATCAAGTTAATACTATAAAATGTGTGTAACTTGTTGAATCCATCAACTAAAGACGGCAGGCTGAGTGTGCCAAAACCGCCAGGATCCAAATGGCTCTCCCAGCTGGCAAACCTGGAGGCATCGCTGCTAGCAATCTGTATGAGGAGCTAGGCGACAACACCATGTAAGTGTTTATGATATTAAATGGTATCTCGAGAATTGCCTATACTTTATTTTTACAGCCGTTTAACACCTGGTCCATAATTACGCCCAGAACATCGTTAGTCACCAGGCGAGGAGCTTTTTTATAACGTGTTGGTTAAAAAAAAAAAAAAAAGAAGTTTTATGTCTTAATTCTTGTACTTTTTCCCCATAAAACTTTCTGTTTAGCAATTGAAATTTTTTGAACATTTAATGGGACTCTGCAGTCAAACACGCTCTTGAGTAATATAAAACACTGCGTTATGTATTTGCTGAGAATTCTGCCCAGGCAAGTGACTACACGATTGGTCTCAATTAACATAATGGAATTTCATATTCAAAGAAAACAATCTTTAAAAGAATTTAAATCCCTGTTAAAAATGAAACAGCAGTGTTTAAGGGGACACCCACTAGGTGAAAGAAATGGTGAGTGAGTGAGTGAGTGTGCATTGAAAAGCAAATAATAGTTTGAATATAAATAGCTGTTACAAACTGTAATTAAATTTGCTGAAGAGGCCATAGTGCCATAGTGCTGTGATGTAATTAGGGCAATTAAAAGATGGGTATGTTTAAAGGTTTTAGGATTTTATATATATATATATATATACTTGCTAAAATGTCACTAACCCTCAGTGCTACCACCTGCTAATGGCTACCAATACGCATAAAAAAAAATTCCCGTTATTCTGTGTCACCTTGTATGTATGTGTGTGTAT
>JAOVVA010000054.1:20056068-20073757 GCA_028565275.1 Leiocassis micropogon
CAAGAAGTCTGCAAAACGTATATAATCAGAAAATTAACACGACTTTCACGACTTCTAATTCACTTTGAAAGCACACGCGAGGACCTACAGGTCTTCACTCTGGAGAGCCGCCGTCGTCACGTCTGTCACATGAATGTCAAAACTGACTTCTGCAACGCAGAGCGCCCGGCAGGAGGCCGAGCCTCACACTGACTAATAGAGTTGTAAAGAATTAATTTGCACTTAGCTCAGCGTGGAGCTATACCATAATTGTCCCTTAAAAATCAAACCTTCATTATAACAGTCGGCCTTTATGTCATTATCTTGCGGTGGGAAGGGAACACATGGAGCTTTACACTAATTTATGTTTCCTAATGATAAATGACTGAGCTTTACTTACTCGCTGCATTTCTAAATAAAAGACGAGGTGTTCATCGTGGTGGAAAAGCTGTTCTGTGGCGAACGGGCTGTTTCAAAGAAGGTTGTTTTTTTGAATTAACACATGCTGGTTAGCATTTGAACATTAGAACCCTGTGCCCACATGTACCTGATGTGTCTATTCTGTTCAGCCTTATTAGATGCCAGCAAAGGTAAAAAAGAAAAACCAATAGGTGTCTGGCAAATAAGCTCAGACTATTGCAGAAAATATCAGAGAATTAAGGTTTTTTTCCTCCAACATCACAGTTAAGACGAGAAACGGTTGTAGCTAAAATAGGGCATTTATTTAGACTTCTCTTCTTGTCCCATCACACTAAAACAGCAGGCGAATCAATTTACTGGCCGAAGTGTGTCTGACTCCGCTACAATGTGGCGGCGATATACCGCGCTTCAGCTTGTTAGTATTGGACCTTTTGCCAGTTGACCTACTACGTCACACACCTGACAATCAAGTTAGCTAGCAGCAAACTGGTAGCATGTTGAGCAGTGGAAACACATACAACTTTCTGCTCTGTATGTGCTGAACACATTGCTGTTTGTACAAATGCTATCCCTTACATTGATGGTATAATTCAAAGGCAGACAATGTATTTTTAGCAGCTTCTTTCCACATTTTGTTTAGACTTTTTTGTTGATCACATTCTGTTTCGTCCAAGCCTATGATGGGAACTGTGGAGCATGTGCAGAGTTCCGGTTTATGTGTTTTGTTTATATGTTTTTAGAAGTCACATTTTAGTCACACTAACACAATTAGTCAGTGTATGTTTTGTTAGGGGGGCACTGTTGCTTCACACCTCCACGGGTCTCCTTATGCTTGGTGGGCTTCCTCTTTGTACTCTAGTTTGGGGGCAGTTGTAGCTCAGTGATTAAGGCATTTGGCTATTGTCCGGAAGGTCCCAGGTTCAAACCCCATCACCCCCAATTTGCCACTGTTGAGCCTTTGCACAAGGCTTTTAGCCCTAAACTGCTCAAATGTATAACGATAAGGTCACTCTGGCTAAGGGCATTTGTCAAATGCTATGAATGTAAATGTTTGGTTATATCCACGGTGTACCCAGCCTTGTGTCCCAAGTTCCCAGCCGTTAGGGTCCTAGTCCACCCACGACACTGCCGAGGATAAGCGCAATACATAATGGATTCATGTTTTCTTGGGAGGCATGTCACATTTATATTGATAGTTATTATTCTACCAAATGTAGCTTACAATACCACAATTAAGGTATCATCACCATTGTCGTCTTGCTGTTGCATACCTCATTCAATGTTCTTTCTATTCTTTCTGTCATTTCTTCCATATTTTGAAAATCAGGTCCAAGTAAGTAGATGTTATTCTTTTTAATCATATGTTCCCAGATTCCCTAGGCTCGACTCAGTTCTTCCTCCGTGTCTTTGTGGCTTTATTGTAGAGGATATTTAAGAATTCCTCACAGTATAACCCCTGTCTTTGACACCTATTGCCTGGTCTCTATTAGTATAAGTCTGCTCTCTCAGTACTTATTGCTGAATTTTAAATGAGCTAGTTTCCTAGTGCATGTTCCCTGCATTTAGATGCCTTTAAGATAATTGTAGAGTGCATCTAGAAGTGCATTGTTTATGTGCAGTAACTGGGGTAAATGGTGCCATGAATTAGCTGCATACTGTAGATGTCTCCTTCTACCTCATCATTCATCATCCATTTTGGAATGTTTCTTTCATCAAGTATATGTCTTTGTCCCCCTGTGCCATCATTGTGACAACAGAGCTAAAAGATGTGTTTTGGAGGAGGCAGACAGGCAGAAGCTCATCAGTTCATTTGCATCACGTGCCATTGCAACGTACAAGCAGTCCACAGCCAATGGAGTTCTGCTCAACAATCTTCCTCGTTCTGAAAGCAACATCACCTTTCTGTCAGATGAGAACCCCTTGACCACCACCAATCCTCTCTACCATGATGATGGAAACTTCAGCAATCCAGAACATATGGAAAAAGCCCAGCACCTCAGGTACCTACTGGGGCTGCAGTCACATGGCTTCAAGAGTCTGAAGAGCTCTAAACTGTCCTTAACATCTGAGATATCCAGCCATTCGAGGACTCTGCCATCCAGGCTACACAAGTGTGAGGCCAGTGAGAGCTCTTGTAGACGCCAAATGCTGGTGGACTCAAGGCAATGGAAGTTACATCTGCTCAAGTCAGAGCTTAAGGACAGTGAAGAACAAAGGATCATGGAGACAGAAAAGGGAGCTGAGCCCAAACTGACAGTTAATAAGCAGGCTTGCCAGTTTGACGAGCAAGCCCAGCAAGAAATGATGCATAGGCAGGGGGAAGACCTTCAGGACTTACTGCCCTCAGAAAATCTGCTGTCCTCTTCCAATCCAGCCAGGTCCAGAATGGTAGACATCGAGGCGAACAGTTCACCTCCAGCCATCATAATCACCCAGAGTGATGGCACACCACCCCCCAGCCACAAGCCAACTCCCCCAGGCCTCCAGAAATATGTCAGCTTGTCTGCCTATGTTGGCGAAGAGACCTATGAGGTTAATGTAGAGATCATTCCAGACCCTCCAAATGTACCCGCACCACCTCCACCAACAGCACAACCACTGTCCTCTCCATCTCCTTCCCCCACTTCGAGCCCTCCTCCTCTTTGTTCTCCTCTTCCTTCTTCCTCATCACTTATTTCACCACCTCAAACGTTTACTCCACCTCGACCACCACCACCTCCTCCTCCTCCACCACTACCTCCACCTTCTCCTCCTGGCACTTTTTCTAATTCTGCCTTGCCCTTTGTTCTTCCACCCCTACCACCGGCATCATCTCTCCGTCCTGTGTCCTCACGTCTTCCTCCATCTCCCCTCCCAGTAGAACCTGAGCCTTCCAAAAAAGAACTCAAAGGGATCCTTAAGAACATCAGGAACATAGCTGAGATAGAGAAATCGGTTGCCAATATGTACAGTCAAATAGACAAAAAGCAGCAGCCTGTAAGGAAGATACAGAAGCCGGACGTTTCAGAGGAGCCTGAGGCTCATAAGCCAGAAGTGGTTGGTACACATGAGGCAGAGAAGTACAACAATCCAACCATGAATTCTGTAGTGGAAGAGCTGGAGAACTGTTTCCCATCTCAATCCACAATACTTTGACTCTTTACACATCATCCTCATTTCTCTCTATAAGTTTTTTTTTCTTTAATATTGCTGTATTGTTTTTTTTTTAATCTTTGTGTTCTCACATTTCTCTCATATCACTAACAATTGCTCTTTTTGTAAAACAAAATGTAAACAGTATTTGTATTTCTTGATTTAGATTTAATCGTCTACACACTTAGATTATTTAAATGCAAATCAGGAAGAGGTGGCTGAGAGAGTTGTCTTATAAGAAGAAGTATTTTATTTTCCTCTAGCATTTTCTTAGACTAAAACTCCTCAATAATATGATATACTCAGTGCACTGAATAAACATTGGGTATAAAACTTTGCGCTCTGTGCAATGATGTTGTCTCAAACCCTTTTTCATTTATTTATAATTTGGCAGACATAAAGAAATCGTGGCAGAAATCAATCCAAGCACCCGGCTGTCAGCTTTCTTCTGTCTGTTATTTATTCTGTATCTTTGTCTCTGTACAGCCTCATGTATTATATATACAAAGGGCATTAAAACAAAATCATATGGTTTACACATAGTCCAGTCATCTTTAATATACCATTATTTTATTTTGAATGATGGATACAAAATCAGCTAAAAGGTATATCTCAGATATTTCACTCATGGTTCTATGCAGATTCAAGGAATCATCTCATCTTGTCCAAAGTCTTGTCTGGGCCAAAAGTCTTAATGCTACAAGTGTCAGTTGGTTTGTCAATTCTGAACACGGGTGGCTTTAATTACAGACATTATTTATCATGTGTGTGCGTGCAAGTCTGGCACGGTGGTCTCTGTCTCATCTTTCAACGAGCAACACAGTGCATTTGATTCAGCCAGCGTCTTCTTAATCCCAGCTTTAATTAGCACTCTGTTAATGGATCGATCCCTCATCAGAGCTGATTATTGTCAGCTTTTGTGAGCATGTGACTCTTATCCAACACTATTCCATCTCTTTTTGAGGTCGTGGTAGAGCACTGTCATGGTTAAAAGGGAAAATGAAAAAGAAACATGGCTTTCTGATGATGATGATGCTTTAATTGTAGTATAATATCTTGTTTTAATTCTAAGTTCTATCCACCCACGTCATATCATTCGCAGTCCTTGCATTATATCACGTTGCACTCTTGAGAATTTATATTCTCTCGTTAAGATATTATTTTTATTGCATTTTAAAGTAGAAAGGAACTCCCAGACCAGCATGAAGACAATCAAGCCAAACTAGCAGCGACTACTGCGTTCAGTTGAACACAGGTGGTGTGCTTAGTCATCTGTTTCAATGTGGATTGCACCATGTATTGGAAATTCGTTTAAGGTCTTTCTTTGTGAAACTTTAGATCAGTATTGTTAGAGCATTATATGAACAAATTATGGCTAACTTAAAATTATAAAATGATCATGTTTAACAAAGACTTTGATACAGAGATGCAATATTAAACAACAATAAAGTCTTAACAGATCCCTAGCACTGTAAGTGACCAAATGAAGACTGGTTACTCAACAGAGTATACAGAGATTCCCCGACCAGCTATAACATTAACAGCATGACCAGGTGAATCACCAACATTAATCACCAACTATACACTGGTAAACTGGTTCACAGGATCACAGCTCATCCCATAGAAAAGTCAATGCAGCACAAAAATGTCAATGCTGGCCATGACAGGAAGGCACCAGAATACTCAGTACACCAAAGTCCACCATGTACAGGACCCAGCAGGAAAATGTCCCAAGGCTCCCTACCTGGCCTCCAACCTCTTCAGATCCCACTCCAATCGAGCACCCATGGGATCCAATTCACGGAGGCCCCAACCTGCAACCCACAGCACTCAAAGCAACTCATGGTGCCAGACACTACAGGATAACCCCAGAGGCCCTGCAGAGCCATGTCCCAAGGGACCAGAGCCACCCTGGTGGCAAAAAGGAAACCTTAAATCTATTGTAGGTGCTTTTAATGGTAATGTTTTCAATATGATGGCTGATCACTGTATGTGGGCCAGACACAAAAAGGACTCCAGATATGAACATTTCGGACGTGACTTTTTCTGAAAGTTTCTCTGAAAGTCACTGATTATTGTTTAGTTGTAAACCTTAATTCGAACTTATCATTACTCTTTGGAGAACAACAGCGGTAATTTGTTCCCTCTGATCAGCTTCACAAATAGAATTGTAATTTGGCAACCATTTGTAAAGAGTGTTTGTCTGGATTCCATTTCTTCTCCCGATGTATGTCCACGTACGTTGCCTTTGAACTATTTCAGATCGGTTTCTTGGCGAGATCATGGAGTAAAACCTGATACTGTGTTGATCTCCTAAACAGACACTCAGGGGTACAGTGTGTTCTTGCTAAGACGCAGTGTTTTATATTACCCTTTCTCTGAAGCAGGTATGTTATTCTTGTAGTTTTTAGAAGGATGTCCATGTATGGCTAACAGTCCTAGCTGTATACACCCTGGACCCAGAAATGAGTCTGAAACTCCAAACCTGGCACTGTCCTCGACCAGAAAAGGGCTTGAAGCATGGCTAGCCTCAAACCACATGTTTAAGTTATGCATAGGTGTTTTGAAATCATTTAAAGTATTTCTACACAAGTCTGACTTCACGCTTCATGCTAATTCTCTGTAGTTATTATTCACTTTAAAATTGTTTCTTTACAATATCCTGCATTTTACATTTTTTTCATTTTCTTCTTTTTAAATTTGTATAAGCAAGACAAACACTGAGAAATTCATGAATAGAGTAGAACAATAAATCAAATATTCATTTATACCGCATAAGGAAAGATTATTTCCTAACAATTGCGAGTTGACTCATGAATTTAAATCTGCACAAAAACAATGAATACGTCTGATAATCTGACTGATATACTGTTATCTCTCCGTAGGAGAGGGTACGGACATCAAGAGGTATGTACTTCTATTTTTGACTTAAATTATATTTTTCTGTATTATTGACCTTGTGTTTTTTTTTTTATCAGTAGACATGATGAAAAGATTTTGGAAGTAGATATTCACGATGACAGAATCAGACATTGCAACATTAAATAAAAAAATAAAAATCAGCAGACAATTGTATTTTTTCATATTAACAAATAAAAAAATAAAAAATAAAATCATAGCTTTCTTTCAGAAACTTTAAGCCAGTACAAATTCTCCATCAGTATGCCTTAGTACATACAGACATCTCATTTAATGCAACCTTTGACTGCTCTTTGCTTTCCAGAGCTGTTCGTGACCTTTTCTTTGTCATTTCCTACATGCTTCTGAAGTGTAATATTTCTCCTTTCTTCTTTCTTATACTTTTTTTTCTGCTGTGATTTCCCTATATCTCATCTGTAGCAACAGCAGTTGCTTCGGCCGTCTCTCTTGAGGCCTGAGGTACATGCTTCTTACGTGTAGAAATGTGAATAATGCTACAATATTTTAAGTTATTTTTACTCTCGTCCACTATACATCTGCATATATACTGTATACAGTTATCGAAACAGTCAGTCGTGTGGCAGCAGCATGATGCATACTTACAGGCAGATCGGGAAGGTCAAGAGATTTACATAATGTTCATTTTAAATACAACATTTGACATGTCAATTCTAAGATGCTTTTCTATTAGAGTTATCATAACCTTCCAGTCAGGTGATTCTGCTCTTAACTTACTCATTAACCTATAGAAGTGCCTATTGCCCCTTGCCTTTCCGTAACCTGTTACAATAAAAAATTTATTAAAATATAATAAAAATATATAATTTATAAATGAAACATGGTGTGCAATATAGTAAGATATGGAGGTATAACAGCAGCAGGATGAGTGGAACATGAGGTATGGAATGAAGTGATGTGTGTCGGCAGCAGTGATTATGCAGAATAACAGAACATAGTTATGAGAGTAAAAACTCCCTTCATTTTTCTATATAATCCCCTGCTACACTAATGCACTTATCCCAGCGTTTCACTGGGGCTTGGATACCATTATGGTAGAAAATTTTCTCAGTATGCCAGAGCCATGATTGTTCTACCTGCTTCACATCCCCCCCTTCCCCAGGAACTCCTTAAATGGCCCAAACATGTGTAAATGGCTTGGAGCGAGGTTAGGACTGTACAGGGAATCTGGCAATAACTCCCAGTTGAGTTTCTGTGATGTGCATGTGGTGTTCATGAACAATCTCTTTCACAAGTTTTACGGCTTCATTTACAAAATTTGTGAAAGTCCAGTCTGACTGGTCCAGTGCCTCATATTTAAACTCTTTCAGCACGAAAAACCATGTGTCGATTGGAGTCGCTGAGATCCCGATTTTCCATTTGTACTGAAGCTCTTGACCTGTATCTGCATGCTTTTATGCAATGCGCTGCTGCCTCGTGATTTTTGGAGAATAGCATAAATGAGCAGGTGTACAGGTGAGAGTGTTTGACACATGCACAAATCATAGCCAGAATGCTAGTCCATTTTTTTTTTTTTAAGAAGAATGGTTTTAAACTCATGCATGCACATTTAAGTGAACGCTGCATTTAATTCCCCTGCCTTCTCTCCTTGTGCACATGCTGATTAATGGCTTTTCCTCTGGCCGCAGGAACTATCTATGGAATCGGGCATTGACCCAGGGCAGGACTATTATACGCAGGATTACTATAATTATGACCACGGGTGAGTGCGTCTTCATATTGCTCTCACATACAAGTGTGTCTACTGTATACGCACGCTCATTTACATCCCTTTCAACGTCTCATGCCCCACGCGACCATCGTCTCGACAGCAGTGGCTCTGACTGAAGTGCTCCGGGACAACTACTTGGAATACATGAGCTGTAATAGTATCGATAAGAACGCTCCAGTTTACCCAGGAATTAAAAAATCCCGTCTGCTTATCTCAGACGCGACGGACCGCCTCTGGCATCTTCGTCTACTACAATAGCCAAGCTAATTATTCACCAAGCCATGTACAATGAGACTCGTTCTTATGGCGTCTCTCTCTCTCTCTCTCTCTCTCGCTCTCTGAAGAAGGACAAGAGGAGACAAAGATCAAATCGAATGCTTTGAATTTTTTAAAAAAGCATCTTCCTAAAGTCAAACTCTCTAAAGACAATGAAGGCAGATGTTAAATTTCACATCTCTTCCGTTCTTTGTTTTTTAAATGAAACCTTTTATCATTTGGTTGTATATATATTCTTTTGGGCCTTTTTTTTTTGGAATTCATTTGTAACTAAACAATGAATGAATACATTCATAGTGTCCTTCGCATTACCCCTGAGAAGACTGTTCTCTGAAAAAGTGAATTTATACTGCCCATACAGGCTAGAACGCGCAGGTACACGCAGTACTGTGTTCCATCCAATAAATTAGATTTTAGTCAGCCAGGATGACTCAAAGCACCTAATCAGAGCCTGTTGTGCTCTTGTTCAGTAAGCGAGTGGGGAAGTTCCAGTTTTGAGTGTGTGTTTGCACTAAACATGACCATAAACGGAGATAAAGATCAAATACATGAAGGTTTTATACCTAAAAGGAATATCAAAACTAACCGTTATAACTAATTACTTTTTGTTGACATGGTTCTTACTTAACCTTTAGCTGTTTACTTGTTATTGTGCCACGTCAACATATTAGCAATGCAAATGTCACAGACTGGAGTGTCTAGAGGTGCTGGAGATTCAAAGGTATTGTAATTATTATTTGGCGCATCCCCACGTGTACAGTATGCTTGTCACTTTGTGTTTGTGCGCAAACCGGATGTTAACACAAGGGAAGAAAGATGCAACAGTTTTGACCATGTGTAGAGATTTAGCTGGTCCATGAAGGCAGAATGTTTCCTTTTAGTGAAGGAGGATTGAGCAAGACAAATCTATGTATGTGTGTATGCTGTATATCTTCCAGATACGACTTGCCTCAGTACGGTAGCCGCAGGAAGCTGATCTCTCAAGCCGGAACGTATGATGAGTACGGCGAGGTGATCGTCGAGGATGATGGCAGCTATTATTACAGTCCTCATGAATCAGAAGGAGAGGTAACAGATTTTCTTTCTTCACCTACAATATATATTATAAATGACAAATATGTATATTTATACAGACAAATCTTTGCATTCAAAATAATAGATGTTTGGACTGTACCAGATTTCCAGACAGGCTAAAAAGCTGAGCCTGCCCCAGAGTCAGACTCTTCAAAGACCACCTAAATGGTCTCAAAGAGATCAGGTTCCCAGACCGCAGCAGACCGGTTCTGATCCAGCCGGGGATGCTGGGATTTTCCACAACTCAAATCCTGTGATCAGTCTCAATCTGATGAAACTCAACAAACTGCTTGCTGCAGGCAAGGCCTCTGGACCACCACTGCCTTTCCGTCCACCATGGAGGAAGGCTCGGATATTCCCGATGACGGAGCAGGCACAAAGTGTAGAGCTCGCTAAACCGACTCGAGGCTCTGATAGCTCGGAGAGTGGTACAGTCATTGACGGTATCTTCTTCCAGGCCAAAGAAGGGAAAACCTCAGGGGAAAAACAATTCTCTTGTCAGCTTCGCACTTATAACAAATGTCTGAACAAAACCACAGATAGCTCAAGTGATGGGAAGATGTCGGTTTCCCAGGAAAGCAGCGATTCCGAGAGGGGGATTCAATATGGCATTGTTAACAACAGTCAACAATTTACGAGCAAACTAGAGAGTGTAAACAAAGGTGTTTTTGTCAACCCATATTTAGACAGATGTGTGGTATCCTCCCGATACCTTTATTCAAACCGACAAAATGTGGCATATATGACTAGCTTTGATTCCGACAAAGAGCGGGACATGTCTGAGGAGTCAAACAGTGAGAGCAGCACGGATCTCGAGCGAGATGATTCTGAGGACTCCAAGACACCTACAGAGCAAGACTCGGAGGTCGATACCGAGAGTGGATCCGAAAACGAGTCAGATACCGATGAGGACACCTCACCTCATTTTTCCGATAGCGGAAAAGAAGCTGAGAGTCATGATTCATCAGATTCACACCTCAAAGCCGCTGGCACGCAGAAGTTTGTGAGGTCTGTTTTGCAGACGATGAACACAAGGCGATTTCCCAAACCTCGATTTGCATCCAGCGTAGCGGAGATCAGTTCCAAAGTAGGCTTCAACTTTACACAAAACCCTTATCGAACATCTGAAGAAACCATGCATGAACGTAAAAACAAGAACGAAGAGAGTGAGATGAGGAGCAAGCAACCCAAGCCTTTAATAGGACAAGAAAATGATTTTTCTAAAACAAGTAAAAGTCAACGCAAGGGCAGCTCATCAGGAGGCACCACGGATCTTCCACCCATAGCTGAGGAAGATGAAATGACAAGAAGTAGTCTTGGCAACAAGTGGTCTACCAGTGGAGCTGGACATCCAGAAGACGCCACGGAGGATTCAGACGCAGATGATGGTGTTTCAGCTGACTAAACTGGCTTGGTGGCTCCTCAGTAAGCGTGGAAGACTGCTTGTTGTTCTGACTTGCGTGGTGTTTTAGTGCATCCTTAGTGAAATGGTGTGCCCCCTGAGCCTACAGTACGCTCTGCATTTCTAACTTTCCTAAACTGCACATTGTCTTTTCAGCAGTTTTCTTTCCTTTCCATCTCACTGTATGCTGTGCCTAATAAAGGTTTTGTTCATTAAGCAGGAATGTGAACCTGGTGTAATCTACCTTTAAAAAAAAAAAAAAAGCGCTTGATTATTCATCAAATCCAACCCACTAACCTGCTGAACAAAATTTTCTGATATCAAAGCTTTAATAAAAAAATCATTTGATACTGGATGATATTAATGTGTTAATACTCTGTTTCCATGGTTATGCAGGTGTTCCAGTAAACTGATCATGTGCTTTTCCCCTGACAGTTGGGTAGAAAGAAGAGAATCAAGTTGGTGGTGGATCGGGAATACGAGACCAGTTCGACAGGAGACGATAGTGCCCCAGAGTCCCACCGAAACCGGCTGTCCAACGTAAACAGCCACAGTAACATCAATGGCAGCGTCTACTTGGCTCAAAATGGTTCCATCATCCGAACACGGCGCGCCACCCACACCACTAATATCAAATTCAGCTCACCTGTGCGACTCGGAAAGCACTTCAAAAAACTGGACAAATTGGCTGTGACTCAAGAGGAGCGCGTTCCTCTGAACAGCCCAGGTGCCTTGGGTGCCGCCTTGGGTGCCGCCTCGGGCGAACAGAACATTAACTCCAGGCCCTCCAGTGGGTCCCTGGCCTCCAGTTCTATAGGACCAGAAAGCATAGCTTGCAAATTTAATGTGGCGACTGCCAGATCTGAAATAACACAAAATGCGGACGAGCAAGAGTCCACCGTAGACAATGCGGAGGTGAGGGAAATGTTAGGCTCGCACAGTGATCGCACACAGTCCGACGAGGAAGAACTGTGGATGGGGCCTTGGAATAACCTGCACATACCAATGACGAAACTGTGACATGCCTTGTAATATAACCCCTTACACGGTCATTTGTATTGTCTTAAATAAAGGAAGGAAAAGAAATACACAGAATTTGCAGCTTTACAACAATATTGCACTTTTATTCCGTATTTGGTGTCTTCGCTGTTTTTTGTTTTTTTTTGCTTTCTGGAAAAAAATAAATCACCAGCGAGCTTGCTTCATGAGTATCCAATTCATGAACAGCCTACAGTAGACACTCATGATTCTGGTCTTCACTTGTTCACTTGAAAGATTCTTTCAGGTTGTAAAAGACTGTTGAATTAAATGTTTATTTTGGATTTTTATGGTTCCACAACAGAAGCAGGGTTGTCTCAAGTGGTGTACATGGGCCTGGGGCGATGTGTTGCGCAACCCAGGCTGAGGGAATTGTGTGTCTGTATTTCTGTGTGTATGTGTGTGTGTGTGCGCATAAAAAATGAACTAAACCAGCACACAAATTTCAGCACCATTAATTAAGTCCGGCATGCTTCAAAAGCCAACTGCTGAACTGGACCTTCTGATCAGATTTAGAGACAGCATCGGCGTAAATGGTTGGCATGTGGCAAATGTGCCGCTCTGTCACGCAGGCTTAATGAAATTTGGGGATCTGATATTAGTTTTGCAAATGAGCTATTTGGGTGCAGAACTGCAAGCAGTAATTACAGTCCATTTTTATTAATATTATTAAACAGTTTTTTTTTTTACATTTTAAAATCGAGGACGAGAGTAAAGATTTGTGTGTACAGTATAACTAGGATTAATGAAAAACAGCATATTCCTCTAATATGTTACTAATATTTTTGAGTACTAGACTTAAAGCCCTATAAAGGCCATTATTTACATTTAATTTGAGCATTTGGCAGAGACTCTTATCCAGAGCAACTTACATTTTATCTCATTTTTTGTATATCTGAGCAATTGAGGGCCTTGCTCAAGGGACCAACAGTGGTAAGTTGGTGGTGCTGGGGTTTGAACTTGGGACCTTCTGAACTATAGTCCAACAGCTTAAGCCCTAAGCTAACCCAGATACCCATTATAATTAAATGACAGGAGGCAAATGTGACTTGTCACATCAAATCAAATATTAAGTCGCATTGTGGGTGATTTTTCAGATTCCTGGTTCAATAAGCTCCAGTTTAATACCAAGTTTATTACAGTATCATGAGATACTGTGCGGCTGCTGCGAGTTTGTTTATGAGAAAAAATAAATATAAAAGGGTAAAGTCCTATTTTTAGAATAAATAAGTCAGGATTGTGTGATATAGTAAGAAAAAGGTAACATTTGCAGCAGAAAAAAAAGATGCAAGTTTTTTTGTTTTTTTTAATCAGAACTGGAGTAACCCTGTGGATAGAGTTCATTAAAGTGCTTTGCAACAATGTTTAGGATTAAATCTTTATGATTTGTGTTGAAGGATCAGAATCATCCAATCAATTTATCAACAGATTTTAGCTGAAGATTTCATACTTTACCTACTGTCACACTATTGTGTGCCATCAGGAAAAACTAACCCATGTGACTTAATACTTGGCATGATGTACTTTACAGACACCAGTGCAGTCAGATGATTACGGACACGCCATCGTAGGGCACAAGCGCACACACACTTACACTAAGCATGGAGGGTTTGCGTCGCACCTTCGGGTCTGTGTGCATGGAGTTTGCATGTTCTCTCCATGCTTGGTGTAAGTGTGTGTGTACTTGTGCCCTACGATGGATTGGCACCCTGTCTAGAGTGTACCCTGCCTAGTGCCCCAAGTCCCTTGGGATAGGCTTCAGGACTACCTGTTTGGGATAAACGAGATTCTCAGAGATCACTCAGTGCTTGATATTCAAAGACTAAAATATTTACCCAGAGATTTTATGCATTACATTCAGGTCACACTTTGAGCACATGTCTAGGTGCCTCTTCTGCCCACCCTTTGAGACAGCCCTGAGTAGAAATTTATATTTCTGTTTTTGTTTGTTTGTTTGTTCAATGAAATGGGTTTAAAACTGGGTTTATTCCTCAATGCACTAATGCACATGAGTTAAAGGAGCAGTTTGTCATTGTTAAGTGCTTTTATATTACTGTATATGGATCTTTACTGGGTTTTTTTTTCATGCTTTGTCTGGATTTTTTCTAACCTCCTTCAGTCCTGTGCAGTTTCGCCAAAAAGTTTGAAGTTCGTTTGGATGAAGGCAATGATTATTTTTTTCATTTTTTAAAATGATTATTGCAGTTATCATTACAGCCAGCAGAGGGCGCTTAAATTTACAAACTGCCTCTTTAATACTATAGAATTGGATCGTATTTAAACCTGGAAATACTTTTATTCAATCAATAATGTTCTGCACACTTCCCTCACTTGTTTGCTGTGACTCAAGCAAAAGCAGGGCATTTTTTTTCCCCTGAGGTCAGAGAGAACAGCCACATAAATAAACATTCCTGATCAAAAGTCTGTGAGTTTTAGTTTTTCTTCCTTAGGGTTAATTTAACAGCAAGAAAAACCTGAACACCAAAGGCACAGGTAGGTAGCGACAGGTTGGAATAAGGGCAGGAAGTTTAATACAAATTTGTTATCTTGTGAACCTTACTAAATTAGACAGATTTGTGGTATAAATATATACTGTACGTACACTGCACGAATAAATTATATACAGTATATGAGGTCCGTTCAAGTGAAACTGGGACTGAGTGTCGCCTTCATACTTTTTAGCAGTATATATTCATATTCTTATTATAAGTAACAGCCTGGAGTCTGGGTGGATATCGTCCTCCACGAAACATAGTATAACAACAGGTTTAAAACCACTTTACTATAATAGAATGAAGGGTCTACAAATTGTGTATCAGCAGACATGACTGTTAGATGCTTAAAAAAAACTTTATCATCAAATAAAAACATTTTAAGCAGCACAAAGACATAAATCAAGTTGTTTCAGAGATTTGTCCGGAATGATGTGCATATATAAATTTTTAAATGTTATGTTTACACTTAAATTGCTTTTTTTCTCTTTTTTTTCCTAAAAGAAATGCTGTTTGCATGCAATGCATATTCTTGCCACGAGGTGGTGCCTCTTTCTTTTGTTCTTGTTTTTTATTTTGTATTAGTCTTCTGTAATTCTTTAAATTCTTTAAATCTATTAAATTTCAGAGAAATACCCAAAAGTGTAATTAAAGAAAAATGGAATTAATTATAAAAATAAAATAAATAATCAGGAGTTTCCATTTTACATCCTACCTTTTCACATCCTTACAAGTCAGGAAACGACTGACATCAACCTGATGAGACGAGTGACTCTGAGCTCGAAGACGTAATTACACCTTGAGAGATGACATGGTTACCATAATACCATTAATAAACATTTGATCTTCAGCTCACGTTACAAGTGAACTATTTCACAGCAAACACGTCCAAAGTAAACAATTAAGTCGATGATTACAAGGTGCCGATTCGGCGATTACAGGTGTAGGAGCATCACGGTTATTTAAAATTCTATAATTAGCCCTTAGATCATAGAGAAGCTATTCAAAGTGTCCCAGTGCACATCCTGGAGCTATTATACAGTGCGAGGGCCTGGGTGTGTTGGCATGTGTATACACACACACACATTCTTGTCTTAATGTGCTTGTGGGGACCTTTGACAGGCATAATAAATATTATAATATATAATAAATATTATGACTACACATAAATCCCACTTTAACCTTAATGACATTATGACTTTCTATTTTATTTATTTTTTTATTTTTTTATTTATTATAAATAATAATAAAAAAAAGAAACATCCCATCAATACTTTTAGATGCTCATATTCTTTGTAGCATTTCCCGACCAAGATCTAAACAGACACACACACACACAAGCACAAGCACACACACTTACCTGAATAACTTTGGCGGACATCCAAATACACGCAGAGCAGCTGTGCTGGCTTCAGGTGAATAATAGGTTTGTGGTTTTGTCTTAAACTCATTTAAAGCCTCTGGTTTATAGAAAAGCTTTTCAAAATCTCAAACATCCACAATAGATTTTGTTCATGTCAATCCCTGGAACACATGTTTTCTACATTTGACATCACTTTTAAATAATAAGGAGTCTTCCGAATTAATTAAAAAAGTCAATAAAGTGATGCAGTTGTATAGTACCGTCGAAAATATAAATTCGGAATAAAAATCTATCACCGATTTTGTTGCATTGTATATTTAGAGCCTTTTCTTTTAATTATACACTGACTCTCCTATGCGCTGTGTAATTTCCTCTTTTCAAAACAACTCCACAGACATAAGGCTGAATGCTCACAAGTACACACCGCGCACTCATACTCGTGCACAGTAAATAAAAGTTGATGGCATCTCGCCCAAGCGTTTTATTACCGCTGAAAGGCTGGGCATATAGAAAAATATAAGCTTGGCAGTCTGGCTTGCGTAATGAGGGGTTGCACGAGGCAGGCAGGGGCTCCAGAGCGGCCGTTCTTAAGACAGGCCCCTGCCATCATGCCAGCAGGACCAGTAATATGGCATGTCACAATAATACAGAAATATCCGGTGCGCGGCTTAGTTTGTTGTGACGCGTGCTTTCTATACCTGCATGCATGTTAAAGCTTCCTGGATATCAGGTACACGATAAACAGTAGTTTTGAACGCCTGCAGTTGTAAGCTGATGTCTTTTTCCTTTTAAAAGAAGTGCTCTTTTTTTACCAGATTATTTGTGATATTTAGTCATTTTCTTCAAATATAGTAAAATGAAAAAAAAAAAATACAAGGAAGCTGCCAGAAATGCAATTAGGCCTCCTTGTGCTTTGAGGCAGTGTCATAGCTTCTGCATACACTCTGGAAATTTAGATCCACTCGTTCTCTGGAGTAAATCAACCAGCTCTTCCTTGCTGCGCAAAAAAAAAAAAAAAAAAAAAAAGAACATTTTGGCTGTTGTCCTTGGGAACATTAACACACGGTGTAGCATCAGCAGGCCTCTTTTTAAAGCGAAATGTGATGAGGAATGGCATGCTCGCTGGACTGAGTCTACGTTCAGCATTTGGAGGTTTTTAAAATGGGAATTTGATTGTCTGCTCTCATTAGAGCGTATTCACCAGAAAACCACAGTGCCTCGATCTCAGCAGCCAAGAAAAAGTCTTTTCTGAATTTGTTTTAAAGCGTGTTTGTTATGAGCCGCTCAATCTTCTCTTTATAACCCGAAATAGACGAGGCTATACGTCTCCTGCCAGGCTGCACAATTATACCTTTCAGCTCATACATGTCACAGCATTTTAAACACCTTGAAGTCAAGCCCCGGGTTTCTAAGTTAGCCCTATCAAATGCAATAATTGAATCATTCTGAGCTTTTGAGAAGTTTGGGTTTGGTTTGGGTAGTGGTGCTCAAGTCTCCGTGGTTGCCAATATATTGTGGCAAACCTTAACTACACAACACCAGCTACTGTAAATACCAGCTAAATTGGTCATTCCGCAGACCCCTTGCGCAGCTCTACTGGACAGTTCTGTAGAATTACTCCTTTTATTTTCCTTACGGTAACCCTAATGAGCTTGGCGCCATGGGGCTTTTGCCCCATGTTGCTAGGGTTTGCAACCCAGGTCTTGTGCATTTGTATGTCTTGGTGTGCAGCTTTTGAGGTTTGAGGCTTTGCTCAGAATGGAGATTTTGTGTAATTCATATAATATATATGTACAATGTGTGGACAAAAGTTTTTATCCAAACCTGTCAATTATTGAATTCAGGTGTTTCAATCAGGCCCCTTA
>JAOVVA010000054.1:20091113-20101202 GCA_028565275.1 Leiocassis micropogon
ATACATATTTCACTATATTACATAATAAAGGGAACACTTAGTCCTGGTTTGACTTGAACCATGCATACACATAAGAGGCGTTCAAGTCAAACTGGGACTAAGTGTTCCCTTTATTTTTTTGAGCAGTATATATAAATCATGCACACACACTTGTCTATGATCCAAGACATTTACTTTGTATTGTGTACACACTTAAACACTCTGGCAATCAAGTCTTGGCAGTTATTACATCATGAATAAAACACAGTCTATTTGTAAAACCCATATTTGTTCTGGAACCAAAAACCATGGAAATGTTGCAGTTTTCATGGATATATACCCTTGGCTGTCATTACCACTTTTGACTTGTTCAAACAAATAACATCGACCTCAACATGGCATGAGCTTTGGTTGGATGAATGTGTAAAAAAAAAAAAAAAACAAAGAGAAAGAAATTTCTTAAAACTTTGGCATTGACTGAGGGCGGGCACTTGACTCAGACTCATTTATTTGTCAAAATGATAACAAATTACGAGGGTGAGTCATATGAAACCATACAAATGTGACAGAAATGAAACAAGTCGTGCATTAAATCAGTAGCTGCAAAAATAAAACTCTTCTACTAGTCTATTGTTTTTTTTTCTTTTCCACTAATTGATGGAAGGTTTAAGTCTTCATCGCCATTATCATCATCATCATCACCATCATCATCATCAGTTGACTCTAAGGCCTTGACCTAGTCAGTATTTTCTTAACAGCATGAAGTTATCTTCCTCATTGAGATAATACACATGACATCTCCTCACATCTGCTGATAACCAAAGTGAAAATACTTACAGCAATACTACATGCACTAATAGAAACTTACCTTCCATGTCCATACATGTCTAATCCTTTCTAGCAACACTTAAAAAATAAAAAGTGCACTGAATCTGATCAAGAAGTCAGCATGATGTCTAGGTAAAGTAACCAAAACAAAAAAAACAGCTTTGAGCTATCATTTGAAGCATCTGAAGTCAATTTCCGTGTGAGTGAGGTTTGGTTAGTGTGTTCTTGCTACTAATTATCCTCTGGAAGCCTTGTTGGAGTTTCTTTAGCTCAGCTTTACGTTCCCTCTCTGATGTTCAATTCATAAATGATTGAGATAGAAGATAAGGTATCTACAGCAATTTACATTGAAGTCCATTCTTCCATCGTGTTACAAACTGTGACTAAATCACTCGCCCTGTTTGTGTCATTCTTCACCTTCCACGTTAAACATGTGCCTTAGTGACGAGCTTATGAGGATAAAAATAAAATTGTTGTTTATTTTGTATAGACAAAAAAGCATTGTATTCATTATATTGTTGATATTAAATAATGTTAAAATTTAAAACATTATTAGGTACCTTATTTATAATAACATATGCTAGTTCATATAATCTAATCAATTAATTCTCGTTATATTTTAATCGTGTGTGTAATTTAGTAACACAAATGAAAAAATATGATGTGACTTTTTTTTGTTTGACTTTTATTGTTTTGGTTTGTTCACTCGTTTTACTAAATCCTTAGTATGATTTAGTAAAACGAGAAAACGAGTTTGAAATTAAACCACTCCGGGGCTCTGTAGATTTGTAATATAGTCAATTTATTTTTGATTGTTTAAATTTAATTTTGCCAATATGATGATACAGTGCAGTGCCTTACTGGTAATCTGGCATATTGATTTATTACACAATAATCGATTCCAAATTATGAGAAGCACAACTGATTTCTTTCTGGAAACAAACAAACAAACAAAAAAATCAAGAATTACATCAGAATTATTTCTCCCCATCTATATTCACACAAGTATTCACACTCTTTATTATGACACTGGCAATTGAGTAATAGCGCTTCTACTACTTGACTGGAGTCCACCTGTGCTTAATTGACTTCCTTGAACATAATTAGAAAAATGCACACACCTGTCTATATAACGTCTCACAGTAGATTGTACACGTCAGAGGAGAAAACAAATCCATGAGGTCAAGGAAATTACCTGTAGACCCACAAGGCAGGATTGTGTCAAGACATAGATCTGAAGAAGGATACAAGAAGCTTTATGGAGCATTACAAGCATGAAAGTGCAGATAGCCTTCATCATTCTCAAATGGAAAAGATTTGGAATGGTCAACAGTCTTTTCAGATCTGACGGCCCAACCACACAGTAATTGGGGATGAAGACCCTTAGTCAGAGAGGTAACCGAGAACCTAAGGGTCACTATAAATGAGATCTTAAGTCCCCTTGTGAAGATGCGAGAACAGAAGAGCAAAAGGACAATCATCACTGCAGAACTCCACCAATCAGGTCCATACATACAGTAAGCGTGATGGGATCTGAAGGATCCAATCTGATACAGATCTTTAGCATCTCAAATCATTATGACACAAAGATTCTCTACAGTCAAACATGGTGGTGTCAGCATCGTGCTGTGGCGATGTTTTTTTTTTCTGGGACTGGGAGAATAGTCATTGTAAAGGAAATATTGATGCAGATAAAATAAAGTCCTATCCTATACTGAGTAAAAACCTTCTGCTTAGGATCTTAGGCTGGGATGAAGTTTAACAAGACCATGACCCAAAAACACATTAGTGGCTTCAGAACAACTCTGTGAAAGTCATAGAGTGGCCAAGCTTGAATCTGGACCTAAAGCCAGTCTGCACTGACCCTGCCCATTCGACCTGGCTGAGCTTGAATGATTCTGCCAAGAGAAATGGAAGAAACAACCAAAAGAATGGTGTGTCAAAGACTTGAGGCTGTCATTGCTGCCAAAGATGCTTTGACCAAGTACTAAGTAATGGGTCTGAATACTTATGTAAATTGAATATTTCAGACCCTTTTTTTTTATAGCAGTATATACTGTACAAACACCAGTTTTTATGTTGTCATTGTGGAGTATTGAGTGTAGAATGATAAGGAAAATAAAAGATTTGAATATGTTTCAAGATGAGTGTAAAAATAAAATATGGAAAGCTTAAAAGGGTCTAAGAACTATATATATTATATATACACATATACACACACACACACACACACATAAGCTGGAAATTCATATATGTTCATATATCACATTACTGTATGGGAAATGCTTTTTAAAATATTAAAATGTTTTGTCAATATTTACATTTCTTTATTTAATGGCATTTCATTTAAAATCAACACATTTCAAAATGTCAGTTTTCATTGTAGTGGTCACATACTGCAATATATTGTGTCTATAGTATGTTGCTCTGCACTTTGTATATACACTATGCAGTCAAAACACTGTACTATTCTGTCCATGTTAAAATGTTATCATTAGGACCAATTAAAGATTCATTCAACAATATATTAAATTATATAATAAAATTATATAATAATAAAACAAGCATGCAGTACTGTGCAAATCTCTTAAGCACATGCAAGGAATCAATGTAAAGATGGCTTTAGAAATAATTAAACTAATTGTTTCCCCTTAAAAACACAGGTACTAAGATGATCACTTAACTGTAATTAACTAAATCAATTCAGTATTCCATTTGACAAACCTTAGCTTTTTAAAGAACATCAGTATTCTCAGGTACAGTTTATGCAGTTCAATAAGTAAATTAGCTGATAGATTTTTCTGAAGACTTTGACACACCCAGCAGTCGTCATTATGTTCTTTATCTTCATTATCACTGTGTGGCTTAACAAACAAAAACATTTCTCTGAAACGGGATAGGTACAGGTACTGGACTGAAAATGAGAGACAATGTCCTGCAATACTATTCCTCAAGGTGTACAACCTGCAATAGAAAAGTGCACTCCTAACTGTTTAAAAATATCACTTGTAAATCATACACCACCTTTTGCACCACCTTTGCAGAATGATCAATATATCCCATAATACACAGTCTGTTCTGCAGGAAAAAAGTAGCTGTATGTTAAAAAACAAGAAGCCACATATTCCTAACCGGTGTCAAGTCAAGTAAAAAAAAACTTTATTTATCCCCATGGAGCACTTTAGGACCCGTAGAGTAGTTTTAAATAAAAAACGCCATCAGTGCAAATAGCAAATAAAATAACAAATAAAATACAACTGTTGGAATGATGATAAATAGCATTAGTCTGCTAGTGCAAAAAACCCGAAATAAATAGCGGTATAAAATCCGTAAAAATAAACATCTGTATAAAATATCTGTAAATAAATATAAACTGTAAAAAAAGGCTATGTTTCATAAAATATGATTTCATACTATTAATTATCACTGTTAAGAGTCAAGCTGCTTTACTTTCAGAAAAGTCTATTCTTCTTCTTTTTTTTCTTTTTTTTATTTACCTGAGGCACTATGCCATTTTTAGACTTAAAAGACTAAATAAAAAGGCAGTTCACTGGTGCTACTCGACTGTTCCCAACCTCTCTATTTGGCTTTTCTCAGACTGGCGTCTGCACTTCCAAGCCTGCCATGTCTTCCACAGCTCATCCTTGTGACGCCTGCCATCATTATCGTCTGCTCTTCCTGTCTGTAATTTTCCAGCATGGCCGTCAGTCAGCTAGCAACACCAGCAAGGGCTAAATAAAAGTGTGAATGCACAACTGCACAGTCGATCAGCATCACTGAAGAATTTAATGATTTAAAATGCTCTAATGGTGCACAAACTAATGTGACTTGCCAGAACGTTAAAAAGCTATTTGAAATGTGGAACGTTTGAAAATATGATTTTTTCCCCCTTCAATTTAAACTAATAAAAAGGACCAAATTAGAACATATCAAATAGTTTTTATGCATATGCATTGTATGCTTGTGCTGATTACATTAATGTAAAAAATGTTCACTGTGAAATCTTGTCAGTCTATAGCATTGTATAAAGAAAGGCGTTTATTTTCTCTTCAAGTGTAGGGTTGCGCACTCTGTGGCTCCAAGAGAAGGACTCTAATTAGAAATCCTGTTTTTTATCATTGTGTCAACGTTTTCACCCCTTTGATGGCAACATCTAAGAGGAGCCCTTGTGATAGGTAACCTCTCACCAGCAATTACACCCATCTCTAAATTAAAGACACCTATCCTGATGCCCCTATTTATACCAGGCTGGTTATAAAAAGTCGAGAAGAAACGTCTCTTAAGTCGAACGACTATTTAAGGGCGCACCACATTTCCTCACGTCTGTGTTCCACCTGTAGGAGATTAATGAAAATTAAGAAATTAGAATCAGGCTCAGTCAATCTTGAAAGTAGGAAACCACTTAAATGGAAGATAGAGCTTGTGGAAAAACATCTGGAAGTACAAAAAAGGCTTAGATAAGAAGGAAAAGAAGAGCTATTGGGTAAAAAGCAGATTGCTACGTTTAGACCGATACGAAGAAAATGCGCCTCGTCTGCTTTCCTCTGTCTTTATTAAATCGTATGATGGGCTTGTTGAACATCTGGACTTTTGACAGGCATTAGGACAAAGAAAAATCAAAAGACATTAAAAGCAATACTCTGGGAAACATTCTTGTCTGTCTTTAGATCTCTACTGGTTACCTTTTTTCTTCTTATATGAAGGGCCATAAATAAAACTATACATTTTTATGAATATCACAATTATTTCTTTTCTTTTTTTCTTTTCTTTTGCTGCCTGCAAGTGACCTCGAGGTGACGCATTAATCAAAACATAAATATTTATCATATATTAACCTGGTTGCGTCTTTCTAATTGAGTCTCTCAGGAAGCTTCAGTCATTTAACTATTTGTTCCAAACTAACATTGTGCCACGAAGCCGTCGACTGATCTCGACTTCAAAGTGAGGCAGGCCTACAAACATTCACACTGGCCTCTTCTGAAGTGCTTTAACTGCTATTTTATTGTCTTCACTCCTCCAAAAAGAAAACAGAGGGAAATCCATGACTTTACTGTAATGCTTGCAGATCGGTTATGACTAAATGACAGAGACATCCTTTAATGGCTTGTTTATCCCCTGAAGCAAAGAACAAATTGAATAGTCCTGGAGCTGCTCCAGTATTCTAGGGATGCTTGCTCTATTGCCTAAAGAATTAGCCACCTTACTTGTATGCTTAGTCGAGGGACTTTGGTGTCTGTTTGCGCAACTGTTATGATTGGGATTCCATGCACAGATGTTTTTGGTCTCTGAGCTGTTGTCGGTATTGACAAAAGATGAGGGACGGCCTCTCAAACAGCAGCCAAAGCACATGCAAAAAGGACAATGTCAGTGTGTATATATCCTGTGCTTTGAAATGTCTACCCCTTCTGTTTTGTTTCCTTTGACAGATCCAAGTAAAGACTTCAAACCCTCAGTTTCTAGTTACTAAGGAGGAAGCGCAAAAGGGACACTCAAAGAGGACGCAGCTCTAAAAAGACAGCATGTTATGTTATGAGCAGTGGGATTTCGTGCTTTTGTGATATCACCGTACTTTCTTTGAATTTACAAACCTTTACGCTGAGTTCCCTCTCCTTTAACATACACAAATGCACATACACATACATTCTGACACTTTGCTTCATCATATATGAACTATTGAGCATACCCGTCATCTCTGGAGTTTATGATCTATTGTTCAGCGTCCTTAAACCTTTAAGACTAAACAGATCAGTTATTATGAAAAGTGTAAAGCAGATTTTTTTTTAAACTGGATTTTAGCACCGGATTTTTTGTTTGTTTGTATGTTTTTTGTGTTCTCGCTGTCGCAAACAAAGTATTATCGCCCGATTTGCATTTTCATAATGTAACCAGTTGAAAACAGGAAATGACCATGCAACTTTCCTTTGCCCATAAATAAAATAGCTTTAAGCCACCTAATTAAGTGCATAAGCATAGCTGTTTACCATCTGTTACTGCCTCCCTCCTCCATTTTTCCCCATATTTATTGCTAATAGGTATTCTCACAGTGCTAACAATTAAACAAGTTTTAATATTAGAGTATGAATAAAAGAATGTAACTCTAAAAGATTACCATTGGTCTTTTTTTATTGGTAATTATGGGAGCTATTACAGCTTAAACACTTAAACACAGCCTAAAACATAAATAGCATTACACTCTTTATTTAGAATAAAAAATAGACATATATCAGTCTCTGTATGATTATAAAAATCTGTATATACAAAAGGGGGTGATGCATCCTCTGTGTGTTGACAAAAATCAGAGTTAAGTGCCAACATTCCCAATAGTATTTACAATACAGTAATGTACTGCAACCATCAAATGCCAAGTTCCATAGAGAAACATTTATATCTACTCTGCAATGTTGACACACACACACACACAACTGGAGACGGTAAGAAATAAGAACAATATATTAAAAAAACAAAAAAAATCGAAACAGAGTATAGAATCCCATTCCATTCCATGTCATTTCCATTTCCACTGTTAATGTTTTTCTTTCTTTCTCTCTACATTCTTAAAGATTGCTCCTTCTTCCTGGAAACTTTCAGGAAATAATCCTCAACTTGAGCATCTCAGTGTCTCTGGCATGTGTGGAGGCTTCGCGAGACCTTGCCGTGATCTCCTTTCTGCATCCTGCAACTCAGACCTTCCCCGCAGTCACAGCGCTGGAAGATCTCCAGAGCATGAGTGGCTTTCCGCTTGTGCTTCGTGCACACCTGGCCCTCTTTCAGCACCGGCTTGCATATCTTGGACCAAAAGTGACGGGCACAGCAGAGACCCTCGGTGCAGTCTGAAGATCTCAGGCAGCTCTCTCCTTCCAGACCTGAAGCAACACACACACGCACACAAACTAAATCAGACTTCCTGCTCCACTGGAGGAAAGGGTAGAATATTACTTAGATTTTACTTGTAATAACAAGGTTTACCTTTAAGGTTTTGAGGTGCTTCCGGAAGCGGTAGTTTGGATTGGTGGGTCACTGTAGCGTTCTCTCTAAGATGAGTGCTGATGGACACAAGCTCTTCTACGGCGGCTTGAAGAATGAGGTCTGGGTCGTTCGCTTGGCACACTCCTGAAAGGAAAAGAAAAATAAACTGTTCAGATAACCTGTTCAGGTTGTATGTAGGAGGGTTTAAAGCTCGAAACTCAAGCAGGACCCTTAACCCTCAATTGCTCAGATGTATAATAAAATAAAAAGTCGCTCTGAATAAGGGTGCCTGCCAAATGCAAGGAGTGTAAATGTAGATGTGTCTTTAGTACAAGGACTTTAGGAAGTTATTCCTAAAGACATCATGGATGTTAACATTTTAAGATGTCTTGAGGACATCCCTATGGGTTCTAGTCTTGAAGCAGTCCTATTGTACCCACTAAGATGTTTAGAATGTTATACAAGTTCCAGAATAACTGATGATGCTTTTATACAAGAGGACAAGATAATGCAAAACAAGTCACTGTTAAAATTAATGTTTTGTGAAAGACGCATCATACCTTTGCTACAGTTGTTGTCATGTGCTGCCTTGGTTTAACATTTTTAGAGCTTTAATGAGTCCTGAGGACATCACCAATAGGTCTCTAGTCCTGAACACATCATGCAGGCCTAACCTGTACCCACTACAATGTTTAGAATTTTATAGATTTTCTAATTTAGTGAGAACGCAAGACAAGTGACACTGTTATGATTTGTGTTTTGTGAAAGTTATCATACCGTTGCATACTATGATGTTTAAAATTTTATAGAGCTCCTGATTTACAGACTACAAAAGGAGGGTTTGGGCTGCTGAAGGAATTATCAGTGCATATCCAGAATGAAAAGTGAACAGTTTCATGAACAGTTTCAATGTTCTCCCCACTTTGCAATAAATAGATGTGCAATACTAATATGTGCAATACCACTGATGGTTATTTGAAAACACCTCACACCAAATTCTATTACTTGTTAATTATAATTTGTGTGTGTGTTCCTTGTATATGTAAATGTACTTGGCAATAAAGTTCTTTCTGATTCTGATTAACTGATGATGCTGATACAAGCTGACAGGATGATGCAAGACAAGTGACCCTGTTAATGTTAATGTAAATGAATGTTATGTAAAATAGTCTTCGTACCGTTGCTACAGTGGTTGCCAGGGCAGCACATGGCGTCCCGGGTGCAGCGCTTTCTACGTTTCTTGCACTGAAGGCACGCGCCACGGGAGAGCAGGCAGAACTCCTCGCGACGGCACTCGGAGTCGACTGTGCACGCCTGAGGCTATAAGGGGGCAAAAAAAAAAAACCAAAAAAAAAAAAAACCCATAAAGCATTGATCAGATGAGATGAGCATGAACAAACACAATGATGAGCTACAAGTCAGTAGTGATGCGGCTTACCTGTGCTGTATCGATGGCTAGGTTCTGCTCGCCACCGTCCACTGGGAGCACATCTGGGCTCGCGCTGGCCGCAGCTGTACCGAACTTGATGGCGTTGGAGTTGTGGAGAACAGCGCTCGCGAACGCGCACCTGAGCAGAGCGAGGCACAAGGCGGAAACCCTCACGAGCGACATCATAAACCTTACACGAGCACCTACAAGAGCGCGCTTTCCTGCCGGTGTGCAGCGCGTGACGCTTCATTTATACCCCAGGCTGCATGTTTGTGTTGCCCGCCCCTCACAAGGGCAGGAGGAGGAGGAGGGGATGAAATTTCAAAAGAGCCGCTGCCGGTGTGTATATGTGTGTGTGTGTGTGTGTGTTTGTGTGTGTGGTGTGTTTGGCAGCTAAGGGCAGGGCGCGCGCATTGTGGCCTTTAAGCCTCGAGCGCACATCAAACGCTCTGTTAGCCGAGCCGTTGCCCGCGCTTTAACTGGAATTAACGCGATGTGTATTGGGAAGCTTTCTAATCAAACCGGGATTATTGTGGAAATTAGAGCGATTCGGGCTTCCACATAATGTCGTAAAAAGTTTTACAATCCGTTTGCTACGTCACACTCAGTTAGTGTCTATTGTGTGACCACACAGAGTCTCTCTCACTTCATTGTTCAATAACCAAGATTAATAAAAAAAGAGCTATATATGTGATAAATAGATAGATAAATAGATAGATAGATAGATAGATAGATAGATAGATAGATAGATAGATAGATAAAATGTATAGGCTACATAATATACATAATTAAATATAAAACAATTGTATTAAATTAAAAAATACTATTAAAATATTTACATAAGTTTTTCTTTTTCTGAAGTGTATATACATTTTTGGCTGACTATA
>JAOVVA010000054.1:20101302-20115153 GCA_028565275.1 Leiocassis micropogon
CCGATCTATTAAATGATTGATGTGTGCGTGTGTGTGTGTGTGTGTGTGTGTGCGCGCGCGCGCATCACATTTCATGCATTTAATGTATAGATCATTTGTGTGTGCATATATATCCTCCTAAGACCCGGACTCTACTGTTGTGTACACTGCAATTTCTACTGAATGTTTATCGTTATTCATAGCTTGCTTATTTATTTATTTATTTATTTATTTATTTGGCAAAAGAGTTATACCCAATAGTCCTCATATGAAGATATTAATTACCCAACTCTTACAGAATAATGTGTAAAAAAATATACAGTGTGCAATCACATCTACAAGCATGTCTTTGCGTTGCTGTCCCTATTGCTGCTGAATATCTGGAATTTCAAAATCAATAAAGTATCTATCCATCTATCATTTAATTTATAGACTGATTTATGTACAGTATACCATCTGAAATTGCTGCCTTGCGTGTGTGTGTATGTGTGCGCGCGCGTGCAAGCGTGTGTGTGTGTGTGTGTGTGTGTGGAAATGTTATAAGAGACAAAACGACTCAAGTTCTCTCTGCCTCTCCTTGCATTAGCCACATTGTAATGAAGGGACTTTGAAATGCAGTCGATAAAACAAAAGCAAGCAAAGATCAAAGGCGGAATGCAAATGAGAAGGCGGGGAAAGTTTACCGAATTAATTATCCTTCAGTCTGTGCTCGCGAGTAAATAGTAGCTGATTAACACTAAGGTAAGTAAGTGGTCCTGGCCTTGTGAAGCTCAACTCTGCAGACAAGAGGGCTGGCATTTATTTAAAACTGTTTGTGTTTTCTTTAAGGGAAGGGAGTTGTAAATAAAAAGATCTAGAGGGGAGACACTTATATGTTTTTATATGATTTTATGATATGACATGACGACTGGGTTTGTGCACTAGCGTCTTAGGCTCTCTATACCCTAGACAATACAGATAAAAGTTTGTGCACACCTGTGCATGCATCATCGTCCTTGTTGAACCTTCAATAGCGCTTTTACTAACCTCCATTCTTCTGGGAAGGCTTTCCACTAGACTTTGGAGCATTAGTGAAGTCAGGCACTGATGCTGGAAGAAGAGGTCTTGTGGTGCAAGTCAGCATTCCAGTTTATCACTATGTGCTACAGTGTACCACTACATTTCATACAATTGTGAGCTTCCAAATGATATGGATGTGATTGGTCAGGTGTCCACAAACGTTCGTCGTCCATATGGTGGTTTTCATTCATTTTACATTCTTGTCACAGACACTACTACTGTCGTGTTTCTATTTATCTATCCACCCTTTCATACATCCTGCTGTAACGCTTGTATTTCCCCCTGACAAAGTAATAAAAGTTTCTTATCTTTATCTTATTTAGTCTAGTAATATTGGTGTCATAATATCCTGTTTATTCTTTATTCCTCTGGAATGTCTCTGAAACAGTTTCAGAATGTGAATGTGTGAGCTGAATACTGTAGGATAACCTTCAACGCCAGGCTCTTTGATGTATCCGACACAGAGGTCACTCATAACTGAAGACTGCAGGACAAATTCTCAATACACTTCATTAGACTTGAATTGGCAGCTTTTCGTCCTCACGCTCTTCGGGCGTTGTTTTAATTGGACAGCACGGTTGTGGAAAGTACTCTTTGATGAACAAAAGAGCCCTGAGTGCTTAATCTTAATCTGGATCAATCTAAAACACCCTTTTATCACAACAGGCTTTCTTTTTGTGCTCAGTTATTGTTAATTGTGTTGCACCAAATTCTGACTTCAAATACACAGATGTAGCTTATAGTAGTTTGTCTGAATTTATCAAGAAACATCATGCAAAAAGCCAAAATGTGTCTGTAGCATAAATCTAGTTATTTATCTATCTAGTTTCCCCCCCACAAACAACAGGGAAAGATTCATAGGCAACAGACAGACATTAAATGAGGGGGGGGGGGGTTTATATATATACACACACACACATATATATATATATATACATATACACACACACACACACACACACACACACACACACACACACAGTACATACACACAACATTTACTGAATTATCATACTGGTGCAACGTGATGAAAACACTGTCACTATAATTAACCTCATTATATCTTAATTTGTTAATTACTATCATTAATTATTCATAATATGTTAAATTAGTTAATTCACAATTATCACTAGGGCACTTAAAAAAGTGCAACTATATTCTGGGTTTATTTATATAAACCCAGAATAGAGTTGTACTAAAATAGAACATATTATGACTTTATGAAATTTTTTTTCCCTCTGTTACATGCAGCAGAATGTTTACATTTCACATTTACAATATATTATAATTTCATTCAAGAACCAACTTAATGGACCTCTGGTACCAAATAGGTGGGAGACACTATGGAAACCATGGATGGATGCACAATCAATACTCTCCTTAAATAGTCATTTGATTTGCTGCTAGATTCATTTTTTCATTGTAGTGAAATTCAGAAGAGGATCTACTCACTGGATGAACACACGACACATCTGAGCCTATGATTGTTCCTTACAAATGAGGTGTGCTCAAGTCAATTCGTTCTAAGATGGATGACTTTGAGGATTTGTTGAATTCCTGGAATTTTAATATGGTCACCTGCAGTAGTGTGGTACTTGAATACAATGAGCAATCACAGAGTATGTGAGCTTATAAGTTTCCTAAAGTGGAATTGTCTTTGTCCAACTCTCTCAGATGTCACCCTTCACACTACGTGAGTTTTGCAAAGCTCAACTCTGCAGACATTGCCAGCCAGCCAGCCAGATAAACCTGATTTAAAACTAGACCAGTATAAATTCTCCTTGACAGAAAAGTAAAAGCCAGGGATCCACACATCTGACCCTGCTTATTAAACAAACAATTTATTGGTCTTGGAACTCCTAGGAAAGGCACACCAAGCATCTTCATGCATCTATGGTGTTCTGAACAGCATGCTTATGTCATAAATAGCATGTCAAAATATTTGATACATTACTATGCGTTTTTGGATGTAGTCTTGTTTTCTGTTTTTTGTCTTGATGCATGCGCTCAGTTTGATCAGGGAGGGTGAAAACATCTTTCTGATGAAGCTCCAGGACCAGCATCTTTGCTGACATGAAGGCACACCGCTGATGGAGATTCTCCATGTATGGAGTGCTGTGCAGATTGGCTTTCGTGCTGCTCTAATGGGCACCAGAGGTTCTGTTTAATGTGAACTGACAGGTACATTGCAGTTTGGATGCTAAAATGACTCAAGGATTTAATGCACCATATGTAGAAAAGGTTTGATATAAAAGGAAAGAATGAAATACTGGTGTTTACACTCAAATGGAATATCTGACTGGTGTTCAAGTCGAACTGGCATTTTTGATTGTGCAGAATATCTGAACACAGTTATGAGAGTAAAAGCTAACTTTATTTCTCTATATAATCCCCCTGCACTTATGCCAGTGTTTCACTAGTGCTTGGATACAAACACGGTAGAAAGTTTTCTCAGTACACCAGAGCCATGATCAGACTGCCTACTTTATATCTGAAACACTGGCCTCCTGGGAACTCCAAACATGTAGAAATGGCTTGGGCCGAGGTCAGGACTGTCCGGGGGTGCGTCAATAACTTCCAGCCCTGTTTCCTGTAACATGCAAGTGTAACATACAGTTTCCCCAGTTGGCCACTAGTTATCCATCTATTGTCAAGAATCAGGCATTCCACTTGCTGAATGTTCATGGTAACGACTGCACTGGGCTTCGAGCCACCTCAGTCAGGATTATAATTCACAGATGTACAGCTTTTTTTTTAAAACGTTTGCTCCATTCAAATGGCAAAGAGTCTCATCACCGTACTGCGTTCAAAGCCTTCGGTAAACGTCAATCAGTTTTACGCCTTTAATTATGAGAAATTTCAGCACAAGTCCTGGTTTGACTTGAATTCCCACCATAATTTATTGATTTTTTAAAATTATTATTTCATAGAATTCTGCTCATCTGACCAATTTATTTATTAAATCATTAATTTGAAATGGGAACAGAATTGGTAGTGGTTCTTATAGAAAATGCATTTAATATCTTTAAGGTATATAAATGACACTTCAAGTGGTAAATTAGGGGTCAATGATGTCATCTGCATCTCTAGTAATTACATCTTTTGATGTCTAGATGACAGTGCTTTTTGGGCAACGGGCGTTTTTTCAAGTTTATCAGCTGGGAAGATGCTGTTTACAAATAATTATCACCAACTGATATGAGTCAGCCCTTGTATAGGGTTAAGCCAAAGCTTGGGTTCCTTGTGAGGTCGTTATGACTGGTAATAGTTAAAGACCTGATCATGTAGTAGAAATACAGTGTTGAGACAGAACACCAGCAAACCTGGCAGTAAGACTCTATTACGTCCAAGTATGTTTGATGCTTTTATTGTAAGAAAAAGGCATATAAATCGCCGAACCTTAAAAAAAGCCACAAACGAGTAAGGATTACATATCCGAGGTGTTCACCTAGTCATGCAGCATCAGTTCCAACGTAGGGTCTATATCGAATGCCATTGAATTAAGGCACTTCCAATAATGCCAGAAATAAACAATCAAACAAACTGTCCATCATGAAGTTTTGGACACGAGGTGCACAAAAAGAGATACAACAAAGTCTACAAAGTACCATACAGATAAAACATATTCCAAACAAATTAAATAACAGAGCCAGCTTTACTCTGACAATATATATATATATAGACATTCTTTTCTTCTACAAGTATCACAAAATATCAGCACTGAATATGTACATAAATATTTACCTCTGGTCCTACAATAAATAAAAATCCTTAATTTGTTTTCCAGCACATTAGTTTGTGTTCAAGCTATTGTCAGCCTTCAGGCAGTCGTCTAGTCATTCGATGAGACGATGGATGATGGTGGTTTTGTAGTGGGCGTGGCCAACCATGATGACGGGACGGATCATATAGCAGCACATACACAATAATTGTTCGCTGATCGTTTTAACTTTTCTTCATTCGCACGGCCCATCAGGTGACTTGTGTTTATCACAGACTGCCCTCTGGTGGTGTAAACCTAGAGACACTGACCCTTGCCTAAGACACATTCAGTATAAGAAATAAGTCAATAGATGGAGTTTCTGCTTTTTGTTTCTTTTAGGTGAAATCGGCTAAAATGTTGTGAGTATTTAATTTAATATGTGTTAAGGAAAAGCACTTAAGTGGATGGGCCTTTCAGTGTATTAAAGAAAGTTATCATGTATATCTTAATCACTGTCATAATGACATACAGAGTGCGAGACTTTCCACATATATAATACCATATATACACAATCATGATATACTGTACTGTTACACTGGTTAAGAAACTAAAATTCAAAAGGAGCATGAATTTTAACAGCATGACCACAGGTAAAAAAAAATAAAATAAAAAAATCAGCACTGTCCAATCCTTTCAACTCGAGTTCTTTCCATTCATAAAAATGAAGAGTGTAATGAACGGGGGAATGAGGAATAATGCGATGTGATAAAGCTATCGGTGTGTGTGTGTGTTTTTTAAACTTATCGCGCAGATGTTTGGATGTTTAGATATCTGGGGCATCCCAATAGGGACAGCGTTGGGGAAGGCATCATGGTGACCCAGAGCTGGACTCTTTTTTTTTTTTATATAATTTTTTTTTTTAAGTTCGCCTCCTTGAGCAGCAGTCTCTCAACACAACCATGTCCAGAAGGTCTGGACTGAGAGTCAAAAAGGCCAATAGGATCAGAAATCCGTGTCCCAGCCTGAGTTGTCGTCAGGTGGCGGGTCCTCGTTGTCCTCAGGGAAACTGTCAAAGTTACTAGTGTCGGTTGCTGATGATACCTGAGGGAGATAAGCACAACCTTAATATGATTTTAAATGTACAGTCCTAAGTATAATTCTGTGTCGCATGCATTCATCTCCAGTACCTATCCATTTATCCATCCATCATTAGTAGAAACTACAGAGGAAACTTACTTCAGGTATAATAGGAGGGGTGAGAGTCCCTTTGCGCAACCCTTCCCAGTTAAAGCCTTCAAACCATCTGTGGTTAAGAGATAAGAGATCAAGGATAATATGAGACCTAAGTCGAAGGCTCAAAGGCTATTATTAGTACACACCATACCATTTTGCATACTACTTACTTGTGCTTTTGGATGTCCTTAACTCCGTTTTTCAAGTTTCCTAGTCTCTCAGATGGATTGTCTCTATATAAAACAATTGAAGATTAAATTAAAATTAGCATTATATATGTATAAAAAATCAACTAGAGGTTGCATGACTACAAATTTTGATAAGGACATCACGATCTGAGATTTTGATTTATTCAGCCTAGAATGAAACTACTTCCAATGACATTGGAATAATAATAATAATCATCATCATCATCATCATCATCATCATCATAATAATAATCATAATAATAATACTACTACACTACTACTAAAAATAATAATAATAATAATATGAGTTAACTAGTCTATTCTGCCATACAGAACACAAAAGAAAGCCGATTTTATTTTTTATTTAATACATATAATACAGAAAATGTGTGTGGCAAAGAAGCTACTTTTGAAGTTTATGCAACATGGAAGTGACCGATCTTCCTTCCATAAAATTTAGTTTTTGAGAGATGACTTTATACATGCCCCAAAAATGGCCATTTTTTCAGCGTTATACTCTCTCACTTTAAACAATAATAATTTATGTAAAATGCAAGTATTGATACTGAAATTGGTGTAAAGCTTTGAATAGCATATGACTAAATTGCAAAATTGTTGCTTGAATTGGTAAAAGCTTTAAAAGCTAAAATATCTGTAGTGTCCGTAACCATGTCAAATTCATTTCGCAATATCTCAACAATTTAGAATTCTAGAATAATACACTTTTTCAGGTTGATGTCCTTCCATGTCTAAATTGGTCAAGTTTTATCTGAATAGCAATTAAGATTATTGAAAGATTTGTATAAAAAAAAAAATGAAAAAAGGTACAGACACTACATAAAAGGGCATGGAATTGAATTTAGTTTCTTATTATCTGATAAAAATATGTGTGTATGCATATTTACACAAAATTGAAGCATGAATCAAGAGATAAGAAGCATTAACAAGTATTATGAAAAATAGATTTTTTTTTAGCACCAAGACCATTTTTTGACAGTCTTTACAACACAACAATTGAATGAAAGCATACCTGCATAGTTTCTTTATTAGATTGGCAGCATTTTTGGTGATCTTCTTTGGAAATTCAATCATATCAATACCTCTTAAGATTATATTGTACGTCTTCATTGGATCCGGCCCTGAGAATGGTGGGCTGTAAATAGCACGATACATTTTTATACATTAAAACATTTTTTAAATGAATTTTTCTTTTGAACAAGGCAAAAAAAAAAAAAACCTGCCAGTTTTGTTTACCTGCCAGTCAGGAGCTCATACATGAGGATACCGAGTGACCAGTAATCTGCTGAGATGTCATGGCCTTTGTTAAGAATAATTTCCGGTGCTACGTATTCCGGTGTTCCACAGAAGGTCCACGTCTTCTTCCCGAAGCCGATCTTTTTGGCAAAACCGAAGTCCACCTGCGAAGAATCCAGAGTAAGGTGATCAGTCTCCATCATCATCCTGGTTCATCATCATTAAATTTAGTGGAAAATTATAAAAGTGTCAGTGATGGCAGCTCACCAGCTTGGCGTAGCCTCTGTGATCCAGGATGAGGTTTTCTGGCTTGAGATCTCGATAAATTATCCCTTTGGAATGCAAATAAGCGAAGGCTTCCACTACACAGGCAGTGTAAAAGCGTGTTGTGGAGTCATCAAAAGATCCTCTGTAAGTGACAAATGAGGTGAGAAATGTCAGAATCTGGCCACCTGGCAGCACTGTGTGTGTGTGTGTGTGTGTGTTGTAATGGAGTAATGCAGTGGGTTGGTTACCGATCTCTGAGAATGGTCCACAGTTCACCTCCCAAACAGGCTTCCATCAGCATATACAGATATTTGCTGTCTTTAAATGTCCTGTATAATCTGAATTTGGAAAACAAAATAAGAAATTAATATAAGAATATCAGTTTTTTAATATAAGAATATCAAGTATTATATTAGTTCATGATAATAGAAGCATTTTGCCATAGGAATAAGGCTTTGCTTGTAACTGAGGATTCTCCACTACCTCACGATAAAGTCTGAATGGGCTTCCTGCATGATGTGCTTCTCCGAGCGAATGTGCTCCTGTTGCCTCGTGTCCACGATGTGGCGCTTTTTCAGGATCTTCATGGCGAACGTTTTGGTCTCGTCACTTTTGAGCTGCACCTGGACGGAAAAATCAATAAGAAAAACAGAGACGAGCACATGAGTTCTTGTTGAAAGTCAATTATAAAAACGACACATCACCTGCAGGCTGACGGATTAAATAAAAAATGAAAAAAAAAAGGAAATAAATTACTTAAAACTAATTAAAGTGATAGTAATCTCCCAACAACCAGTCAAAATATTGGAAAATTATATTTAAGGTTATATCTTAAGTGACTTAATTTTTTTTATCTGCAAGTAATTGTTGAGTTTTTATGCCGGATGCCGTTTCTCCCACAACCTACAGTACCCATTCCAACACTTTTGAGACTGGCACTGAGCATGCCCTGGGTCTCTCCAGTGGCTTGGCATAAGGTTAAGGGCCTTGAACAAGGGCCCAACAGTGGCAACCCGGCAGTGATGGGACTCAAACCTCCAACCCTCCGATCTCGAACCCAGAGCCTCATCCGTGTGATCCACCACTGCCGGCAAGTCCTACTGTATATATTTCATATTTTCCTATTTCACCATTTTTTCCTGGTTTTGTTTTTGCAGTTGCAACTAAAGTGGCAAGTAATAAAATATCAATTAAATTATCTGCTTCCCTCACTGTCAATTAATTTGATTATTATTTACCACTTGACTGTTATGGCCTGGGTGTAGTTATTGTTACCTTGATGCATTTTCTACAAGAAAGAAGCGTCAGCCATATCGGATACAAACATGATGCAATCTTTCTGAGCAAAAAGTGACTTCATATCTTGATGTTTTTAAATGATGTGGATTTTGATAGATGTAGCATGTGGTCTTAATAATAATAATAATTAAAAGGAACTTTTAAATCCCATGCTGAACCTTTTTGTTTGTGGTTGTGCATGTGCATGTGTGTGTGTGTGTGTGTGTGTGTGTGTGTGTGTGTTTGCACCCAGTGTGGCTACCACTTTCTTGAACTAATCATAGTTTTAGAAATCTGAATACGGACTGACAGAGTGCACAGATGCTTCACATAGCGTATCGAACACGTCAGGGGTCACTTTAACACACTACCCGCCGCCCAGGCTGTACATCTGGGGAAAGGGATACTTGTTTTTTACTGTAGAGTTTCAGGGCCCTAAAATAGACCTGGTACATGGGGATTCCTCTTTAGGCCACCAGACTAGTGGGCTTTTCCTTCTCCTTACGACACCGCAAAAGGAATCTGCAGCTCTGCATTGCGACATGCTCCCCATCTTGCTCAACCCCAAAAGAAAGAGTGACAACCTGTCTGCATAGGTTTTTTTTTTAACAAAATCTGCATCTTGCTGCTATTCTGTTTTTTCATATTTTACTTTTAATGTTTCATAAATTTTTACGTGAGTAAAAATAGATATAGAAAAATAACCAGAAAAAAAACCTTTATTAATATTTAATGAAGTTCCTGCAGAGTGCAGAGTTTTAAGGTCTAAATTTGGACACTAAGATAGTTGTTTTTACATCACACCTTCTGTGTTGCTTTGGATACATGTTTGGGGGGTTTTCCTCAAAAATCAATCTACAGCAAAAGTTTTAACCTTGACAACCACATTTTAAACTAAATAATCCTCGCGATTCCATCAGTTCAGGTGCATGGTTTCCCCATGATGATAGAGGATTATAGTTATAACCCAGTATAACAGGAAGTCCTCAAACGCAACAATGTACCAGGGGCGTTCAAGTCAAACCGGGACATAAAACCGATCGACATTGACAAAAGACTTTAACCACAGTACGGTGATGATTCTCTTAGCCGCAGGAAAACATGTGAATGGTGCCATAACATTTTAAAAAAGGGCCATTAATCCCTGAATGACGATCCTGGCCAAGGTGTCTCAGACCATGACTGCAGCCTCAGACCATTACTGGAACGCCTGATCCTGGATTGCCAACTTGCGAGAGAGATGCACCTGTCTGTGGTAACCGTACACACAATCATTTACGGACACCACTTTCACATTACAGGAACCTGGCTGGGAGTTATTGCAACATTCGCCGTGCATTCCTGACCTCACCCCAAGCCACTTCTATATGTCTTGGCCATTAAAGGAGTTTCTGGGAGGCCAGTATTTCAGATGTGAAGCAGGCAGTCTGATCATGGCTCCGGCATACTGGGAATTTTTTTTACCTGGGATAAGTGCATTAGTGTAGCAGGGGATTATATAGAGAAATAAAGGTTGTTTTTACTCTCATAACCGTGTTCTGTTATTTTGCACAATCAGAAGTCCCAGTTTGACTCGAACACCGCACATAGGTAAGGAATAAGAGCAATTTTCTAACAAATAACTTTTTCAAGGAATATAATTTTACTTATATTGATTATGAGTTATAGTAAGATTTATATTAATAAACTAAGTTTTTACTAAAAGTTATCTTAAACAAAAAGTTAAGTTTCTCCTATTGTTTGAGCAGAATACTTTTGTTTAATCATTCAACAATCATTGCTCATTTTCATTGAGTTTTATTTAAAAAAATAATAGAATCACAACAAAACATCGATAGACCTTGAGTCACATGTGAGATCTATCAACACTGAGCTATACTAGTACTGGAAAGTTACCCTGAATAGACCTGTAATGTTCCTAGAACCTGATCTGTGCAGCATGCATAAGACCCGCAATGCATCATAAAATAACACACGCATATATATTTTTTATATGTAATGAAATTTCATGAAAAAGGAGTTGTAGCAAAACACTGTATGATATTAGTTTCTAGAGGATTCAATCATAATTACTAAACTTAACATTATATTAAATATGGCACACATTATGACAGAATCTTTATTCAAATTTCTTAATAAGAATATTTTTAAAAAATGGTGGCTCAGGTTTCTGGCCATCTTACCAGCTCGACTCGTCCGAATCCTCCCACCCCTAAGGTGTCGATGATGTTGAAGTCTGCCAGCTTCAGGTTGGAGAAGAAGGCATTTTCTGCCTCGTATCTGCATTTTTTAAAGTGAAAAAAGGGGAACTTCTTAGAGGTTTGAATAGAATACTGAACAGGGAATGTGAGCAGTGCAGGAACAGAGGCAGGCAAACTGTTGATTCGCCCTCTTGCTCTCCGCTCCCGCACTTGAACAGGAAGGAGGTCACGCATTTTGACTTTCTCTTGGTCCAGCCAAAAGATAAAATGATACAGAACAGTCCAATGGATCCCTCTCAAAAGGTAAAGTAACAATGCTACACCGAGCTTACAGATCTTCCTCGTCGAAAGCGACTGATTCTTCAGTTTATGAGAATGTTCGGCAGAGTGTTCGCGACAGCCCGAGCTCAAACGTTGAGTTAAGGCGCCATTTACAGTTTACATTTTGAGTGTTACACAGCAATGTTGCCTGTGTACGGAGAAAGAGTGACTTGTACAGATCCCTAAAGTCTTCGTGCATTAAGCTCAGGCTCTGATCACTCTCCGAGTCTCTCCAAAACGACAAACAGAGTGACTGAAAAGCCAGTCCAATGGCGTTCTTGAAAGTTCTTCCCTCAGGTCTGTATCACTGAACAGGCCAGTAAGAGTCCTCTCACTGGTACAGCGAGTGGATAGTGAGACCAAAGCTGTTGGTAAGTCTTATGCTTAAAGGTCAGTAAGCATGCCAAAACACTGTCCAAGAGTGTCCCTCTATGAGCAGCAGCCTCCAGTAATACTGTCTGTCTGATGATCCCTTCGAGTATTTTTAGCCTGTGAACTTGGGTCAAGGTTTCCCCAGTTAGCATGCTTTCCACACCTCTGCCCTTTTGCAAACATCTACCGTCAATCATCACTTAATGCTTATTTTCCATCTGAGTGGCAACACGGGCCAGGCACGAACATGAGGGCCACAAGCATGGAGCTAACATGACAGACACACACTGTGATCACTGACTAACTGCCTGGTCAGATTTGTAGTTGTTTAAATGACATGACTAGTTAGTTGATATTTAAAAAATGAATTTGGTGGGAAATACCAAACCCACTCATCGCCTATACCGCTTTATCCTGTGTACAGGGTCACAGGGGGATTGGAGCCTATCCCAGAAGACATAGGGCACGAGGCGGGGTACCAATCCAAAACAGGGACACACACACTCATTCACACACTATGGGCAAATTAGGAACGCTAATTAACCTCATGTGCAGGTCTTTGGACTGTCTGAGGAAACCGAAGTCCCCAGAGGAAACCGACCAAAAACGGGGAGAACATGCAAACTCCATGCACACAGACCCAAAAGTGTAATTGCATGACTTGCCTTTCCTTTGAGATACGCCTAATAACAGAAGCATTTGAAATCAAAAAGGGAGCTTGTTGTAGACATGGATGAAAACAGCACATTCACAACTGGGAGTAAAGAGTAAACTTTAAATTTGCTACTGTGAGATAATACAAGCTATATTATTTTGATACTTAAATAAATTTAAACGCTAATACTGCTGTACTTTTACTCAGGTACTGTACATAAAGAAATTGAGGACTTTTACTCTTTTACTTGAGTAATATTTTCTACTTTTACTCAATATAAGATTTGTGCAGTTTGCCCACCACTTTGCAGTACACATCTGCTCCAAAATGTGTAATTGTGTCTAACATTCATTTTATTAATGTGATAATCAAATAATGCTAGCATGGATTCTCTCAAAAATCATCACTCTTTGCATTCTTTGCAGTAAATGCAGAACTATCCAGAGTAGGCAGAACATAATTATGTTGAATGAATAAATTATAGCATTGCCAATGGTTTGGCACATGTTTACAAATGAAGATGAACCACCAAGTCCATATTTAAAGCAATGAGCTGTCTTTCAGATAGAAAATGACTGCATGGTCTTTCTTTTATGCCATTTGTAAGTTTCATAAAATACATGATAGCCACAACAGAAAGGTATCAGAACACTCAGTGCCACAATAAGAAGGTATCAGAACACTCAGTGCATCACAGCCTGCCATTGCCATGTGGTTTAGAAGCAGGCAAAGAGTTCCAGGTTGTTGATCCGGACTCCAAGTTCCACAGATCTCAATTCGACCGAGCATGCATTGGATTTTCTGCCAACGGCCAAGTGCCAGACACCACAGCACATCCCGAGAGGTCTTGTGGAGTCATGCCCAGAGGGGCCAGATCAGCCCTGGGGAGACTCCACAAGACTAGGCTTAATGTTTTGCGTTTTAATGTTATGGCTGACTGGTACCCTGGGCAGATAAATGCTTGGTCAGCTTATGTTTCAAACCATGGTCATGTTCTAGTCATAGAAGAGCATTTAGAATCAAGGCAACTGCTTGAGCAAACCTGTTAGCACTGTGGCCATACACATCCAGGGCCTGGGTTCGATTCCCGCCTCAGAGTCTGTATGCATGGAGCATATATATATATATAATCTTTAGTTTACAGCACCATCAGTTTCACTTGCACTTTGATAGTAGATGACAGCACCTCATCAAAGCTTATCATACGGGTCTGCGCTGTATAACATAGAAGAATATACAGTGGCTTGCAAAAGTATTCGGCCCCCTTGAATTTTTCCACATTTTGTCACATTACAGCCACAAACATGAATCAATTTCATTGGAATTCCACGTGAAAGACCA